>CM069908.1:62668326-63022486 GCA_036172215.1 Camellia granthamiana
GTGTCACGTGCATTGTGTATGCAATTTTAGCCCATAGCATTGCGTATGCTAGGTTGCATGTTAGTCGTATTTGTATGTCATCTCATTGCATTGTGTTTGGGATAGGAGTTAGCCCAAACATGGGAAACGAGGGACGTTTCGTACTCCAAGTGACGGAACGTGCCTCAATTCCCGGTCGCCGACACTCCGGATTACCCATGATGGAGTCTAGGCCTTGTTGTGTTGTTATGTGCATTCATTTCATATTGAGTCGTGCATTTCGACTCCTCGGCCATCATGCATCGAGATGCGTGATTGGTGGCACGAGGATTGAGGTCGTGCATACATGTGTGAAAATGCTTTGCCATGCCCCTTTCTTGCTCTTTGTTGCAGCAAATCAGAAATCAGCAGCCTTCTAGAGCTTTGCACAGCATTCCAGCATTAACTGCAAACAGAGGCGAATCGGGGCATCGCAAGGAATTTCCCGACGAGGCAACTCGAGCATGCATGCATCTTTCATCATTCGGAACAGAGCTGGGGCGGTCCATTTAGCTTGCATACTAATTTACTTGCTTTCCTAGTTAATTTAATTAATTAGGGTTTTGTAATATTTAATTAGCTAGAGAAGTTAATTATTTATTTGGACTGTATTATTTATTCGGACCCTCCGAGGAGGGCAATTTTGTAATAAGTGTGCGTGCGTGTGATGTATGTCTTCCAACCCCACGTCCTTCTCCCCTTTATTTACCAGCTTATGATGGTTAGTTTAGGGCACGTTTCAATTAGCATACTTATGCTCGCATGTTTGCATTCATTCTGTCTTGCATGCACCGGGCTTGGCGCATCATACTAACTGCATTGTATTTCAATTCCAAGTTGAATACGTGTTAGCTATAGCATCATCATATGCCATCTTAGAATAGCCGAGCCTATCTTAGTTGTATACCTGTATGTGTTGCATTAGGCATTTCTGTATAGTTAGGATCATGCATTGATTTCTAACATAGCTTCTGTTTTGGCTTGGAGTACTCGGTAAGTGCTTATGCTTTAGCATCCTTGCATGTGTGTGAGTGACTGCCATGATAGCATGCTTGCCATGAGGCTATGTGCTTATATGATATACCTGCCTGAATGCCTGTGGGTGAAGGTTGGATTATCTGAATGGGAACAATTCATCGACTGCGAGTTTTAAACCCACTTGAGAGTGGCAAAATCATATTTTCTAAGCCCACTCGAGGGTGGCAAAACCTGCATTTTAGCCTACTTACGAGTAGCAAACCGCTTTCAAAAACAAACATGAGATGTTTTGTTCCAATTCAGGCGATCCGGTCTATATTTGTATGCTGTGCGCATCACGTAGTAAATCTAGGCTAATAACCGGAATAAGAACACATAATGTTTTCAAAACTCGATATCATGGTTAGTAGAGGCCGATCTTTGATCGGGCGAGCGGGGGTGCTCACGAAGTGACCTTCCCCAATCGTATCCAAGTTCCCGAGCCGATGCAACTTTGGTGATGACGGACACGTGGCCTTAGGCAACGAGTCAGGGTTTTCTAAATTTTCCTAAAAATAAGATATTTAGGTAGCGACTCTGTATCTGGCAAAGCAGTCCATGTTTGGCACTTCTGTCAAAAAAATCTGTTTTCAAAAACGATTTGCCGGATTTGGACTCTTTGATGATTCATCGGTCTTACATTGCACTCCGCGAGATTAGATACAGAACCGTGACATTGAGTCCTGAACTGTAGTGAGCCCATAATGAACAAAACGGGATTCCCTCCCGGGACGTTCGGGGACGTCTACAGGCACGTGTGCTACACAAGAGTTGAAAAAAAAATATTTATTAAATTAATGTAAGTGTAAATAAAATGTATAAAATACTTTTTATATTATTATTAAGTTTAATAACTAAAATATGACTTTTTCGTCAGTTTTACTTAACAAGAATAAGTAACCGATTTAGACTGAAAATAAACTACTGTAAAAGATTAAGATTCAAATTAATAAAATTAAAATTTTAGTATTTATTTTTTTACAAGAGTCAAACCTTGAAAATTTTCTTTTATAATTTTTCCAAAATGTTTTGTAGGACACTATATTTTCCAAAATGCACTGATTGTAATCATTTTGCATTAGATTTTCATATTAATTTTCCAAAAATGTTCTATTTCATCAGATTTTCATGTTAAATCACTTTGTTCTATTTATAGCATTATATTTATGTGATTTGTTATCACTGTTGATCTAAAATTGAAATAGTTAATTGACAAGTAATTTTTAAAAGTGAAATTATTTTTAGTGTTTGGCCTATTCACATCTCTCTAGTTTCCAAATTTTATTCACTACAACCAAAAAGGGTTTTTACGGCGCGTAATGCACGCCGTAAAAACCCTTTTACGATGCGTAGCGTGGGTCATATTATGACCAGTCATGGAAAGTCATTTACTTTCAATGACATACTTCGTGCGCCGTTAAAAACTATTTAATGGCATTTTGTGCACCATTGTTACTTTTTCTATGACATGCTATAGTACGCCGTTAAAAACTATTTAATGGCAGATTTTGTGCATCGTTGTTACTTTTTCTATGACTACTTTTGCATGCCGTTAATTGGTGAGACAAATATTGACGCTGATTGCACGCTGTAAAATATGTAATACAATGACTTATTATGCCTGCCCTAGAATTTGTAGTTTTTTTTTTTTTTTTTTATTTTTAAATTCAGCAGTTTCTATTTGACCAATTTTGTACAATCTAACAAATATTACAAACAAGCATCACAAAACATCAATCAACCACTAAAATATTGTTTGAAACATCAAAAAGAAACTATATCCATAAATTATAAACATTCAACAATTACCTATACATTCCAAACATTCGAAAACTATATCCTTAAGTTCCAAACTATACAAAAAGTTTAAACCATCCAAAACTATGCATATCTAACTTTTTAAACATATCGACAACTATTAAGAGATTATCTAAAACTACCGACAATAGTTCCTATAGCACTTGCAGCTGCAGCTGTAGCAAATCCACTTGCTCCTATCATAGGGACGAGGGTGCCCAATGTATGTGTTAAGGCCCTTAACCCATGGCAATAGCTAGAGCAACTAAGCCCATTGCATTTCTTGTCTGCATGACAAAGGAAACTTCACATAAGTACAAAAACCAACAACTCAGGGACAAAAATATTTCTTGAGGTATTAAGAAATGATTAAGAAATTTTAAAACATCAACAAAATCTATCCCAAACGAGACTTTTTAGTCCCTTGCTTGGAGGAAGTGTTAGTCATCAGACTGAGATTTTGGGAAGCCAAGCTGATGTATGGCTGGCATAAAGGGTCTTATACAAGGAAACTTTTTTCTTACAAAATCAAATTTAAATTTAAATTTAAAATCAAATCTGATAGAGTTAAATGATTGGAATAACTCAATGAAATATTAATTTGTAAAATAATTTTTTTTTTAATTTGTATAGGTGCTTTGCCTACCATCATGTCTGATTGGAAAAAACTGTCATATATTAAATAATTTTTTACTAGAATTAGCTTGTTTCAAATATTAAAATTTATTAATTTATATGGCATTTTTTGCCCCTTCACATTCATGACTTGTTGTTGCTAGTATAACAGAGCAAAGTTGCTTGCTGTTCACTTTAGTATATGGTAAGTTAACATTGGTAATAGGGCATGGTCAAATGGCTTTGGTTGGGTCTTAACATGATTATTATGGGTATTTACTTCTACATATGATACACTAATTCCAAGCTTTGCAAAGACAAAAAAACTTTACATACCTTGAATGCGAGTGAAAACATCCCAATTGCTAAGACTCTTACCATCTTCAAGAATTGCTCCTTCAATTTGTGACAACAATATGGAAAAAGTCTTAAGAAGAGAGAGATGACACAATTTAGAAGGCAAGAAGAAGAAGAGACATACTTGGTATGAAGAAGTGGTTGTTCCAAAGAAGAAACCATATGGGAATTGTGATCTTTTGATGTCTTTTGCTTCATTGAAGCTCTCAACAAAAGAATGAACAAAGGAAAAAAGGAGAAGAAAACAGAGGTAGAAATGGATATACTTTTGTCTTTCATTTTGGTTTGTTTCAATTTGTCAAAGATTTCAAGATCAGTGTAACTATGAAAAAGTAATGGGGATTCTGGGCATATTGGCTCATCTATATATATATATTTTCTTCACGGTGTAGCTTGGCTTTTTCGCACCCCCCCTTTCGAGAGGTCGAAATATAAGCCCTACAGTTCGGGCTTCTGCGGTTCTGAATCTAATCTCACAAGTGCAATGTGAAATTGATAAACACCAAAGAGTCCAAATCTCGCAAATCTTTTGGAAAATCGATTTTGAATCAAATTCCCAAAAATGGACTGCTTTGCCAGATACAGAGTCGTCACCTAAATATTTTGGAGAAATTTAGGAAACCCATGACTCATGCCAAAGGCCACATGTCCGTCATCACCAAGATTGTCTCGGGTCGGGAACTTAGGTACGAGAGGGGAAGGTCATGATTACATTTGAGCACCCCCGCACGCCTGATCAAAGATTGGCCTCTACTAATCATGACAAGATTTTTATCAACATTATATGCTCTTGTTCCGGTTTATTAGGTTATCATTACTATGTGATGCGCACAAAACAAGTATAGACTAACTTGCAAAAATTGGAACATCTCGAGTCATGTTTGTTTTGAAAATTGTTTCGAAATATGTACCACTTGAAAAAGTGATCGCATATGAACCTTTACTCAAATTATTCCAATTCAAACAATAAACCTTCATCCACAGGCATTCAAGCAGTTATAGCACTTAAGCACTTAGCCTCATGGCAAGTATGCTAAACATGGCACCAATCACACGCATGCAATTAAGCTAAAGCGAGTAAAGACTCACCTAGTACTTGTAGACACCCCATTTTTGATCGTCCTTAAGACTTGGTTGTGCTTGCAGGTACATCCAGCCACAAGTTCGATTGCTCATTGAGTACTCAATTGTCGCGGCGGAACGTCATAGGTTTGAGCTTTCCAAACCCTGTATCTTTTCTGCCTCATTTTTGGACCATGTGTTGGTCCTTTCAGCTTGATTCTCATGGTGCACTGCCGGCCATGCATTTTCCCCTGTCTGCTATTGATGAAGCCTGCCGGCCATCAATGAGGCACTGCCGGCCACAACTGATGGCCGGTAGAACACTTTGTCTCAGCAGATTTCATTCCAGATCTTTTGAGCCAGCTGGTTTTCACTCATCTCTCCTCCATACACGTGTATGGAGGGATGAGCCTCTTTTCAAGCTTGTTTAACAAGCTTTGCTTTGCCTCTCTTCTATATAAGGAGAGGCTCCTCCTCCATTTCAGAGGTTGAGAAATTTGAGGTTTGAGTGATACATATAGTTTTGTATCTATACCTCTCTTTTGTTCTTGTTTTGTGCCTTAAAAGTGTCATTTTGTCTCACTTTTACACACAAACACATACTCAAACACCACCCTTTGGCTATTGAGGTGCTTAGGAGCTGGTTTTGGTGTTCTTGGGTTAGTTTGAGCTTGGAAAACTTGCTGGAGTTGCAGTTGTAAAGGTGGCCTTCAAGGGTGAGTTTCTAACCCTTTAATCCCCCATTCTTGCTTAAGCTTTTAGCCCTTCTTACATACTGTTTTAAGCTTAACTCTTAACTGGAAAAAGTTCTATTTTTGCATGCTTAAAAAGTTTGTTTAAGCTCACTTTTTCGTTGGGGGTGATCTACCTTCTCTTAGGCCTTGTTTTGAGCCATCCCCTTTAGGCTCTTGTTGTAACCTTTGCATGACCTTTCTACCATTGAAATCCAGAGGATTTTCAGTGGTGGAAAGGTGGTTTTGGGGTCTTAAAAAGGAGAGGGTCATCCCCTCTCCTTCTGTTGTGTTTACTTGCTTTGAATGCCTCATGTGTTAGCATGTTTGTTAAGTTTATGTTGGCCATGTCTTAGCATGTATTTGTGGTTTTTTTTCTGCGGCATACCACTGTTTTGGGTTGGTTTGGTTGGTTCTTGCATGCCTAATACACTTGTAGTGTAAATTACACAAACTAGTCTTGTATGCTTCATGAAGTAGCATATCATTCTAGCTTGTTTTGTTTCCATTTCAGCATGTTTTTGGTGATGTTTTGCCATTTCATACCTTTGTTAGGGTTTGGTTTGGTCACCTCTTGCATGCCTCATGTAATTGTAGTGCAATTCTATGAAATAGCCTAACATGCATCATGCTTTGCATTGTCATTCTAGCATGCTTTTGGCTTTACTTCAAGAAGCTTTTGTCAATGTTTTAACATACTTTAGCTTTGATTTTGGTTATTTTGGTCATGCATGCCATGCTTTGTATAGCTATAATGCATTCTAGCTTGTTAGCTTTGTGTATCAAGTCCACTAGCATGCTTTGCTTAGCCTATTTGAGTGATTTGCATCACTTGTTATGTAATTTCAGTCCATGTCTCATGGTCATGCACTTGCATTTATCACTCATTCAATGCGTTGGAGGGTTTGTCCCTTTATGTCTTAACAAGAGTCATTGCGTATGCCTTCATGCCTTAGCTTGCGAGCTATCATTTTGATGTGTTTTTGGGGTTATTTTGCCATAATATAATTTTGATTTTTATTGGTTAAGTCATCCCATGCTTTGTCCTAATAGGTGTAGTGTAATCCACCTTGTTTGCCTTGCATTCATCATGCCTTATGCCCTTTATGCTAGCATGTTTTGACTTCCTTCCATGCATGTTTTAGACTTATTTTAACATGTTCTAGGACTATTTTGGGTTGCCTTTGCCATATCCTTCATGCTTTGTATAGCTGTAGTGCAATTGGCCTTGCTAGCTTTGTGTTTTGATTACTCATGCATGCTATCTTTGAGCTATTTAGATGATTTGGCATAATTTAATACTTCATTTCAGAGCTTATAGCATGACTATATTCCCACTTCTTTCATGTTTTAAATGCCTTTGAGTATTGTGCATTGTTGCCTTGTTTATGGCTTAGCTTGTATGCTCGCATGCCTAGGTCCTTGAGCCTCTATCTTAGCATATTCTGGTCTTTGTTTAGACCTGTTTCAACTTTGTCCATCATTGGTTCATACATATTTGCCATGTATTGCATGCCTCCTTTGCAGTCCTCTTTGTTAGCCTTCATGCTTTAGGACCTTGGCATGCTATACTTGTGTTTGTTTGAATGATTTGGCATCATTTCTTACTTAATTTCAGTGCATTTAGTGTTGTTACACTTCCGCATTTATCACTCCTTGAGCCTTCTTGAGGGTTGTGCTCTTAGGCCTAGTTGATTAGCCAATGCATTGTACATGCATGCCTTGTCTTTTGGTGCCTTTGTTTTGGTGTTATGGCCACTAATTTGGGTAGGGCTGAGGTCTACCCATTTTGGTTTAAGTCCATTGAGCATTGTGTATGCCATGTAGTTCATAGCATTGTGTATGCCATGTAGTTCATTGCATTGTGTATGCCATATAGTTCATTGTATTTGTTTATGCCATGTTCATTGCATTGCATATGCTAGTTGTCATTTAGCGTTGTGTATGCTAGTTGTTGTCCTTAGCATTGTGCATTGTGCATGCCGTTAGCCTTGTTAGGTTGTTCATGTTGTTTGCATGTTTTGCATTATGTTCAATCGGATGTCGTATTGAACATGAGGAAGATTGGTTCATTTCATACTTGAAGTGATGAAGTGAGCCAATCATCCTTGGTCTCAATTGCCTTTGATTCCTCATGATAAGGGGATGGTCTAAGTGTCTTATTTGTCATGCATTTATTGAAATTCATACAAGTATGTTGGATCTTTGGCCATCATGCGTCGAGATGCGTGATTGATGGTCTTGGATCCGATTATGCCTCTTCCTTGATGTTTCGAGGTGATATGGAGTGGCATAGTGCGTATATACCCTTGGGAGACCCTCCATTTCCTCCATTTTGTGTTCTGTTGCAGCTTGGTGTCACAGCACACTAGTGGCCGGCAGCCTCTTATTGTTGGCCGGCAGCCCTCATTCTTGGCTGGCAGTGCCTTCCCTTGGTCGGTAGTGGGGTCGGCAGTAGCTTCTCATGGCTGGCAGGCCACTGGTGCATTCCCCAGCATGGATTTGGTAAGTTCCAGCAACAAGTTCTTGCGGACACCCTGCAAGCAGAGCCTCAAGAGAGCAACCGAAAGGTGTTTCGAGGCGAGAAACCGAGTGCGAGCATGCATCCTTTTCTTCTTCAAACAGAGCTGGAGCAGCTTAGTTTAAAGCTTTATTTGTTAATTAGTTTGAATTTGTAACTTAATTAATTTGTTAATTAGTTAAAGTGATGTAATAATTAGTTGTAGCTAGTTATTCAATTTGGTCGTGTAATAATTAGTCTAATTAGATTATTAGATTATTTGTTAGCTTAGCTTAGATTAATTTAGCTTATTTATTCGGACCCTCCGTCGAGAGGGCATATTTTTGTAATAAGCGTGCGTGTGTGCGATGCATGTCTTCCAACCCCCATTTCTTTCTCCCTTTTACTTACCTGCTTTTAGTGGTTAGTTTTAGGGCATGTTTCAATTAGCATCCTTATGCTATGCATGTTTGCATCATTCATCTGTATTGCATGCACTGGGCTCGGCGCATCATACTAACTGCATTATATTTCAATTTCTACTTGAATACATGTATCAAGAGTTGCATTTCAAATGCCATCTTAGAATAGCCGAGCCTATCTGAGTTGCATTTTTGCATGTGTTGCATTAGCCATCATAACATGAACTAGGATCATACATGATTTCTAACTAGTTCTCTGTTTTGGCTCGGAGTACACTGTGAGTGTTTACGCTTTAGCATACTGCATGTGTGTTATTGATTGCCATGAAAGCATGCTTGCCATGAGGTTAACTGCTTATTTGATATAACTGCCTGAATGCCTGTGGGTGAAGGTTGGATTACTTGAATTGGAACAATTCATCAAATCCCTGATTTAGCCTACTTGCGAGTAGCAAACTTCAAATCATTTTCACAAACGAGCATGCAATGTTTTGTTCCAACTTAGGTGATCTAGTCTATACTTGTATGCTGTGCGCATCACATAGTAATTCTAGGTTAATAACCGGAATAAGAACACGTGTTTTCAAAAACAAAATATCATGTTAGTAAAGGCCGATCTTTGATCGGGTGAGCGGGGGTGCTCATTGCATGACGTTCCGCTCTCGTACCCAAGTTCCCGAGCCGAGGCAACTTTGGTGATGACGGACACGTGGCCTTAGGCACGAGTCAGGGTTTCCTAAATTCCCCCAAAACAAAATATTTAGGTGGCGACTCTGTATCTGGCAAAGCAGTCCATGTTTGTCACTTCTTTATAAAAATCAATTTTCCAAAACGATTTGCCGGATTTAGACTCTTTGGTGATTTATCGGTCTTGCATTGCACTTTGCGAGATTAGATTCAGAACCGTGATATTGAGTCCGAACTGTAGTAGTCCAATGAACAGAACGGGATTTTGCCCATTTCGCGCGCGGAGCCCGTGATGTTCGGGCACGTCTACAGTACTCCAAGCCAAAATGAACAAAAGAGTTAGAAAAAAAAAAATCATGATTCCTAACTTATGCAAGATGACTAATGCAACACATGCGATATGCAATTTAAATAGGCTTGGCTACTAAACATGGCATATGAAACAATTTGATAACATACGATCTAAGCACGTATTCAAAGAAGTATTAAAATGATAATGTAGTTAGAATGATGCGCCAAGCCTCGGTACATGCAATACAAATGGATGCAAACATGGAGAATGCTAATTGAAACGTGATGACCCTAAACTAACCATCATAAGTTAGTAAATAAAAGAGAGAAAGACGTGGGGTTGGAAGACATACACATTATTATATTGCGCTCTCAAGAAGGAGAGTCCGAATGAATAAGAAAAGAACACCAACACTGTTGCTCACTCTACTCTGCCTTGCAAACTCACTGCTGAATTTTGCACCAGTGGCCGGCCGGCCAGTGATGAGGATTGCCGGCCACCAGTGATGGCCGGCTGGCCATCAAGGGTGGTCTGCCGACCACTTGCCGGCCGTGAAAAGTGGCCTGTCGGCCACTGCTTCATAGGTTCATCTTGCTACAACATAGGACAAACAGAGCATATACAGGGTATTTCAAGGGTTTGTTTGCACAACTCACCCTTCCTTTTTATGAGCAAATCAAAGGAGTAGCAAGTTCGGTTCACAAACCATCAATAGATGCAATTTCATTGCATGATGGCTTGTGAAACCAAGTGCAAGTTTAATAAATGCAAAACAAGACACAAACCTCCTCCCTTTCATGAATGATCAAGGGAAGTGGTGACATTTCATCACTAATGAGTATGAAATGGTTCAAGTTTGCATGTGTTCAATTAACGTCCGATTGAAGATAACCAAGTTATTATCTTGTGCCATTTTAGTCCCAAGTTTTAGTTACTTGATTTTAATTACCAACCATTCTTTAGTTCATTGAGTCCAATGGTGAGCTTAAGTCCTCTAAATGGAAAGAAGGCTCAAACTAAGTGTTGTTTTAGGCATGAAAGAGACATCATACCGTTGGTAATGAACTCTAAAGGGATTAAACTATTAAGCATGACATCTCAATTTCATGTTTTCGATAAACAAGTTGTTTGAATCACTTTCAGAGCAAAACAAAAAGCCAAGAAAGGAGGGAGGTTGTAGAGATTATTAGTGCTGAAAATGAGTGAGAAAAGCATAAATAAATGCTATCAACTCAAACAAGATGATGTCTAATGTCACGACCCAAACCCGCCCTTAAAAGTTTGGTCCGTGACCAGCCTGTGATTAGGCCTCAAAAGAAAATTTCAAAATAGTATTTGTTCAAATACGAGGCCTTAAGCGGAAGCAAATACCAACATAGATAAAATGCCCATTGAGCTTGTGCATACATGAAGATTTAGATTAACTTAAGCAATTAACTACGCTTCCATATATACAATAATCACAGAATTATACCGATCTCACACACAGACTCACATATGACTCAATAAATTACATAATTCTTAATACAAAAGTTAAGGCCTCAACGCAGAGGCGAAACCCGGTTGGTTTGACAGAGAGGCATACCTCGATACAACTCTAGTGTTGATCCCCAATGGCTCACCTACATATATAAAATAAAAGGGGTGAGCTAACGCCCAATGAGTAATACTAAAGTAAAGAGGTTAATGAATGATGTCCTTAACATAAGAATTACATATTTCACAATTTAGAAACGTATCACAAATCTTTTCAAAACAGCCATTTATCGTATCATAAACCATACCCTTTCAAGTGGAACACATAATGGAACTATTACAAAACATTTTACGTGGTACGTGGTACGCCCACTTAGACAAAAGATTAGAAGCACATTTTAAAATAGGACATCCATTCATGTAGATAAAATAACACATCATAACGTGAGTCATATAACGATGTCAAAACCATTCATGTCTATGTCATAGTTTCAGAATGACCTCGGGTCCACGTATAACAAAACGGCCTTGGGCCTAATCATATATCAAACGACCTTAGGTCGAAACGTATCATATTGTATCACCGTATCTGATCAGGGAGTAGATGGAACATCAACATGTCTCCACCTCTCCTTGGGCCCAAGTCATGCATGTATGGACCTAAGAGGTGTCTCGTACGGACCCTAGAGGTGACTCACACTGTAGCACTTAGTTCCGTACAACACTTTGTTCCATACCAAAATCATTAGGTCTTACAGACCGAATAATTCATATATTGCCTTAGCATAAGCGGAACAGATAAACAGAACGGCCTTGGGCCCACCATATCATATTATAAATAACTCACATTTCTTATTCATGACTCATTTTACTTTTCTTGGAATCTTGTGTATTTTAACAAAATACGACATTGAGAGAATCATGTCACACATTGTCAAAATATGATATTTAGAGAATCCTGTCACATATTAATCAAAATAGATAATGAAAAACATATCTTTACTATACTGTTACTCACAGTGTTGGAATTGAGTTACAAATAGCTAGATTAATATGCTAAAACATGGCACTAACTAGGCTAGTAAGCAAGACACAAGGATGGGAGGCTAACCCCTCCAAATTTGAACTTCAAAGCATGAATTTGGCCACTGAAAAAGCTCTGAAAATCAGTGTTTAAAGGCTTGAAAAAAGATAGTAAAAGGGTGGGAAACACAAGGGTAAAGGCCTCCAAAACAAGTTAAAAAGAAGGGCTATCAACCCCTCTACCTTTAATGGCCTTAAATCCAAGCTTCAGCCCAAAAAACATAGAGTTTTGACAGCCCAAAATAATGGAAAAATAGTAGGAAAAATAGTAGAAAAAGTAAGCAAATAGGTAAAGCCTTATACCTCTTGAAGAGAAAAAGCAATTCTAAGTAACAAAACCAAGTCAACACACCTTCTAGAGCTCAAACCAAGCTCAAAAGTACCTTAGCTCAATGATGGAGAGATTTGGTTAAGGGTGTATAGGCAAAGGTTGAAGAATTGTAGGCAAAAATGTAGAGATTTGGTAGGGAGAGACAATTGTAGAGAGAGAGGAAAATTTTTGATCTCAAAATTTTCTAACCTTAAAACATGAGAGAGGGGCCTCCTATGTATAGAAAACATGAAATTCCCTCAAGGAGATCCAACCCTACACGTGGGGATAGATGCATGCATCTGTGCAAACAGTTGGCACAACTAGCATAAAATATTTACAAAAATACACTGGTGGCCGGCAGCCCAAAAGTGGTGGCTAGCAGGCCACCAGAGGCTACAGGCTAGAAAAGCTAGGTTTGGTCCAAAATTGGGACAACAAAGGTACAAGGTTTAAAAGGCTCAAAGTTGTGGCATTCCGTTGAGGATTTCGACCATTTGGCGAGCATATAAACTCTTCATCGGGTGTGCATGCGAGGACGTCCAAGTCGTAAGGGTTGTCAAAAATGGGGTGTCTACTATTGCCCCTCTTTGACAAAACTCAAAGTCATGAAATGACGTGAGTAAATGTCAAAGCCCCAAGACGACCCATTTTGATAAGGCCGTAAGACTTGGACAAATAATCAAGACAGAAAGAAATGGTTACACCCGCAGGCTGTGTACGTATCCCTTTGCAAGGAATCAAACCAGTGTAGTTCTAGGGCAAGATGCAAATGATATACACAATGCAACTTTGAAAGCTGGACTCACATGCTACACGAAGTCGGCTATTTGAAAACTTATGATCATGCAAGATGATACAATAAGCAATAACAAATGTGATAAGCAA
Source organism: Camellia granthamiana (assembly GCA_036172215.1). Lineage (NCBI taxonomy): Eukaryota > Viridiplantae > Streptophyta > Magnoliopsida > Ericales > Theaceae > Camellia > Camellia granthamiana. Next base: position 62,681,582 of record CM069908.1, read on the forward strand.
GAATGAATCCAATAAATGGGATAACAACACATGAATGAGCAGCTTCAAGCTTAAAACCAACGTAGGTTTCATGTAAAACGAATAAAATCACACTCTAACCACACCAAAAACAAGAGACGAGGAAAGAAAACACCACTCAGGGTTGCATTTCACGTATCCTGAGAAACTGAAATCACCGCTTGGGGTCGTGTTTCACACGTCCCGAGATACAAAGGAAAACTACTTGGGGTCATGTTTCATGCGTCCCGAGAAACCAAAAAAAAAACCGCTCGAGCTCGTGTTTCACGTGTCCTGAGATGAAACCCACCCAAGGCTGCGCGTCACGCATCCTGAGAAACCGTTTGGGCCAGCGTTTCACATGTCCTGAGATAAAACCCACCTAGGGCCGTGCGTCACGCGTCCTGAGAAACTCTAATCACGCTGAAATCATGAGAAGATGAGAAAAGCCACTTAGGTTCACGTTTCACAGGTCCCAAGATGAGACCTGCCTAGTGCTGCATGTCACGCATCCTAAGATAAACAACTGCTCGGGTGCATGCTTCGCACGTCCCGAAGTAAAACCTGCCTAGGGTCGCGTTTCACGCATCTTGACAAACAAAAACTGCTTGGGGCCGTGTTTCACACGTCTCGAGGTAAAACCCACCCAGGGCTGCGTTTCACACGACTTGAGAAACAAAAATCACTCGGGATTGTGTTTCATACGTCCCAAGGTAAAACCCGCCTAGGGCCGCGTTTCACGTGTCTTGAGAAATAAAAACCACTCGGGGCCATGTTTCACATGTCCCGAGGTGAAACCTGCCTAGGGCCGCATTTCACGTGTCCTGAGAAATAAAAACTGCTCAGGGTCGTGTTTCACACGTCCCAAGGTAAAACTCATACAGGGCCGCGTTTCCAGTGTCCTAAGAAACAAAAACCGCTCGGGGTCATGTTTCACACGTCCTAAGGTAGAGGAGAGTGGTGTGTGATAGATGCACGAAGGTAAACAAGTGCGATAGATACACAAAGTGAATAAGTGCAATAGATGCACAAAGTGAACAAGTGCGATAGATGCGCAAAGCAAATGCGTGCGGGTTCTCCTACTGAGACACAAATGACTTAGCCGGAACTTCTCTAAATGAACCGTACATACAATATCGTTTGCCGGTTAGTATGCGATACATTGACAATGCACGTTCTATGCAAGATAAACAACCAAAATATGAAGCTAGGTGAAGGTATGTTCTATGCATTAAACCAGATGCATATTCTATGTGTGACTCATAACTGATGTGAGACGTACGTGCAATATATACGTGAAGTAAAATACATATTCTAAGCAACAACATGAAATGCATATTCTATGCAACAAAGTGAAATGCATATTCTATGCAAGGAACAAAAGCGTAATTTGACAAGAAAAAATGAATTTAGTAGCAACTTCCGATTTACCTCTCGGAAGAGTTACAATATGTTTAAAAAGAATACACCTCGTTCATGTTGACAAGTGATGACCCTCGTGTGCCAAAAACATAGTTTTGAGCTTCCGTAGAGACAATCTGAGCCCAACAGTGAACCTTCTTTACAATTCTTGGGAACCAAGGACACAAAATAGCATCAAAACACAAAAGAAAGAAACTGGCCATTGGCTGGCCACAGGTGGAGGCTGTTGGCCACTTGTCGGCCATTGCACAGCCTTGCCAGCTACCAATGAACCTTACCGCCCCCCTGCCGGCCATCGATGGCAGTGCGGGGGTTTTTCGGTCTTTTCACACATGGATCTTTAAGTATACATTGCAACACTTCATTTCCTCACTTCTCTAGGGCCGAAATCCTTCCCTCTCTCTCTCTAAACACTTTTTCTCTCAAGATTTGAGCCTTTTACACGTTTTCCAACGCCCCTACACAAACTTTATTCGCTAAACCCTCTTAGTCCTCTTCACTTTGAACAGATTGGAATTGGATTTCGACACACTTTTCCTCATTTGCACCCTTCTAGGCTTGTTCCTATCGAGTTTCTCTCAAGTTCTGTGCACTTTTCATGACTTTGACTTTTTCTTCCATTTTCTCTCTCCTAGGGTTGACTTTTCTAAGTTTACTCTATTTTCTCCATTTTTCTTCGTTTTCACCTACTTTTCACCCATTTTCCAGATGACGGATGGTTTACCACACTACGGGCCCCCTCTAGAGGTTCCCCGCGCATTTCCACCTGTTGCCAAGGCGGCTGGTGGTATTAAGGCTGACCTCGAGGCAGAGTTCAAGCCAGAGCTAGAGCCAGAGCCACTACCAGTGAGAGTACGGCCATTTGATTCGAAGAGGTACCATCCTCGGACACATATCTTGCCAGCTAGTGGCATTAGGTGCTTTAGCGACTTTATTCTCGGTGTGCCGGTGGATCTCCTACTGAGGGAGCCGACTTCTCACCTTTCATTCGTCGCAGTTGAGGTATGAGCTCTGTTTTCATGCATTCTTGCCTGTGTTTACTTGCATTTCTTGCACTACATTTTTTGACTGTACTTTCATCACTGCCATATCTGATTCATTTATTTTTTGCCACAGGGTGAGTCTCGTGCCTTTAGAGGGTATGGAGCCATGACCGCATGAGATTGGTATGACGAGCTCCTTGCAGGAGTTCGTGACATTGTAGACAAGACTAGCTTTGGCCTATTCTGCTTTGGCTTGACATGGGTTATTGCGAGTCGTTCTCTTTTGGGCGCACTTGTGGAAAGGTGGTGGGACACCACCAACTCCTTCCACTTTTCTACTACAGGGGAGATGACGATGACTCCTTACGACTTTGCCATGATCATTGGCTTGGACGTAGGAGGTGGTTCGATCCCGTTCGATATAGACATGGGGGAGTGAGAGGCAACCTGGGTGAGCTGCTGGGAGCACGTCCACCCATATACCGATCAGGCATGGTCAGATATACTTGGTTCGCCGAGTAGTTCAGAGAGAGCGAGCCTGAGATAGTAGAGGAGATGGAGCAGTACGCTTAAGGCTTTCTAATGTTCGTCTTCGGTACCACATTGTTTTCAAATAGGTAGAACATCGTGGGCTTGTATTTGCTGAGCGCTTTGGTGACCCTTCCTAGGGTACGCTTCTATGATTGGGAAGGAGCCGGCCTTGCCACCTTATATGGATACATGAGCTCGACCTCCCGTATGAGAAGAGACTTGATCGGAGGCTACTGGTGAGCCTGGGAGGTATGCATCTCAGTTTCCTCTTTGCACTTTATATTTTCTATTTTACGTTTTCTGCTTTACATCTGTTCAACACTTGTGCTTTTTGCTTTGCACTTTCTATATCTGTTCATATATTGTGCTTTCTACTTCGCACTTTCTGTATTTGTTCATACATTGTGCTTTCTGCTTCGCATTTTCTGTATTTGTTCATACTGTATCTGTTCATACATTGTGCTTTCTGCTTCGTACTTTCTATATCTGTTCATATTGTATTGACACATATCACTGCATTTTCCCCACAGCTGTGGGTGTATGTATATTTTTCGACTTTGGCCCCAGAGCTCATAGAGGAGCTCCCACTGACAGTCCCTTACTCACGGAGGTATGACAGCCGGCACCAGCACAAGACCCGTGAGACCTTCACATTCTTTCGTCATTACTTCGACACAGTAGCTGCTCATGAGGTAACCCGAAACACAGTCATTTTTGCTTTATAACTGTTCTGATTCACATTTAGCAACTGACAGCAACTAATAATCTATACATCCTCTATTTGCAGATTGTGTGGCAACCATGGGCCATGATACCTGTTGGGATTTGGGACCAATACGCTGGAACCTGGGCTACTTCTCGCTTCCGTATTCTACTCAAGGGCCCAGTCTGCCGAGCCTGGTTCCTAAGCGAGCGATTCGTGCGCCAGACTATGGGCCTGCCTGACCTGATTGTTCTGATGGCACCGTCAGAGTCCATGAGATAAGCAAATAGCCTTACCGTAGATGTAGTCATGCAATTTATGGTGGGCCTGGATGCTGATTATTTCCAAGCAGAGGGTGATTACACGACCTTTATCCAGACACATCTCATTCTACCCTTGATAGGCATTCGTGGAGGTGAGGGGGCGAGAGCTCCTGCTACGAGAGAGGCGCCTAGAGTAACCAGAGTGACCAGGGCCCATGCTAGAGAGGTTTTCCGGGTGAGGCAGAGGACCAGTTGGTCAGAGCTTCCCACCGTGCTGACATGTTGGCGGCATACCAGGGATGCTTACTAGGTCCTGATTGAGCTTGTAGTGGTTGGGTAAGAGCTTGTCAGGGTTAGAGGCCCGACTAAGGTATGGACCACTCTTTACCACTTGCACCCCATATTTTATTTCAGATAAATTCACTGCGAACATTGATCATCCTAATGCATTTGCAGGCATCCATTGAGTACACAGGGAGCGCTCTTAAGCTGATAGCTTCCTTGATGGGTATGATACAGAGGAGAGGGACGTTGCTTAGTCTCCACGGCATCCCAGTAATTTCTTCAATTTGCACTTTATGCTATCAAATTTCCACTGATGCACCAGCACTTCAACTGTAGTCTGTTCTAAACTGCATTGATACACTGCATTGGCACACTGCATTCACACACTACACTTACACACTATATCTAACTTCTGCATACACTCATTGTATATTGTACTCTTGCATCTGATACACACACTGAAACTGATCTGTGAAAATGGTCTTTTTAAGATCCCAGCTATATCGACTACTCCAGCGGCAGGAGCACCAGCATCGGCAATACCTCCTCCAGCAGTAGGGAGGAGAGGCAGAGATAGGGCCACTCGAGACCGGAGCAGTCCTCTTGAGCCCATCTTGAGAGATGACGATGTTGAGACCAGTGGCTCGGAGGGGGCAGCGAGTCAGCACTCTGGGTCGTCTGAGAGCGGAGATGATGACGCTGGCTTGAGTTTTGAGAACGGAGCCGACGACGCTGAGGAGGGTTCTAGAGCAGAGAGTGGAGATGATGCCGGCTCTGGTTCTAGTTCAGAGGCAAATTCAGACAGCGGAGCCAATGGGGATAGTGCCCAGAGTCTTCTTCTCCGAGGAAGAGAACAAAGAGGGCCTCTTGGCATGAGGCGGTTGGTGTTGATTTTTGTACTTTTTGCTTAGTTTCTTTTTGTTGGTAGCATTTAGCACAATGTATAGTTTTAGGAAGGTTTTATTGCTTTAAAACTTGTACCCCTCTTTTGTAAAAACCATGATCGGAATAAAAACCTTGCAGTTTTTATAAAAAGTGTGTTATCATTTTTGCATCATGAGCACCATATATGCATGAAATAGACATGGATTTGAAACGGCCAATAGCACTTGATTGAAACAAAATTCTTAATTGGGTAATGAACCGACCAACAACCAAAATGCAAAAACCAAAATATAACTCGATAAACAACACAACAATAACTCAATAAACAAAACAAAACAACTCAAATACAACTCAAATACAACTCAACAAACTTGCTAAAACCAAGAGGACTCAAAACAAGACCTTAAAACACATAAAGAGTAGAACAAAATAGATGTTTTCAGCATTGTTCAGCACACAAGTGGACAGCAGGCCTGAGAAGAAGGCTGCTGGCCAGAAGGGGAGTTTGCCAGCCATATCTCGGCCACATGCCGGCCACCTGTAGGCCATCAGTGTGCAGAACCTCCAGATTGTTGACAACTAGCTTCCACTCATTGCCTTATCTTCTTGAGTTTCATGAATTTTTCATTTCAGCTACAAATTGTTCCCAAATGGAGCCATTTTTCGTCGAAAAACTCTCGGATTGGATAACGACTTTAGACGGCTCGGAAAAGGTGAATTTCTGGGATTTTGGCATAAATGCACTTTTTCCGTTGAGCCAAACTCAACTTTGTTTTCCGTTCCTTTATGTCACAGCTAGGTGTTGGGACCCGATTACACACGTCTTTAGCTTCGGAGGACAAGAAATATGCCCAACAATTGAAGAATTTTAGGCATTAACGGAATCCCAGCGTGATGAGGAAATCATGCCTCAACCCCGTTTTGGCCACACCCAAGCTTTGGGATGGATGTGTGGGCTCACTCTGCACGAGGCTAGATCTTTGGCCCACAATAGAGAGCTAGACATTCCCAGTTTGATTCATCGATTTTCTGACGCCGGTGACCGAGGCAACCTTCTCTGGCGAAATTTTCAGCAGCATGCCCTCTACTTATTTATGCTGGCTCATTTCCTTCTTGCCCCAAGTTTTGGCGGATCTAGTATTCACTCGATCGAAGTGGCACAAGGCCTGAAAAAGGTAAGAGTTGTATCTGTTTGGCACTGGCTGAGACTTTGATGGGCTTAGATGCCTTCCATTGGCAAGAGACTACCAGGTTCGTGGGGAGTCCACGACTTCTTCAGGTAATGTTTCCCACCCTTTCTCATATGTGTTTCTCACATCGCTCGACACTTATGCTTTGTTTTTGCTCTTAAAGCCCTTTTCTCACTTTTCTCTCAGCATATATCTCTCTATTCTTTAATCTCTCTTTTCTTTCATCCCTTCCCAGGTGTGGCTTATGGATAAGCTGAAGGTAATAGACTCTTGCCCTGAGTACTCAGCTCGAGGCTACTTTTTCTGCCACCGACTTGTGGACTTCCCGAATGAGGGATGGTGGTGCCACTGGATATGCAATAGATTTGCTGCTGACATAGCTTGGCGTTGCCCCTAGCTTAATCTCACCGAGATGAGCTATAGCATGGCTTGGCAATCTGGCATTCAGCTGATTGGCCTCACACACTGTGTGTTCTACTTTCCGTTCAAGTTCAGACGTCAGTTTGGGCATAAGCAGATCTGTCCAGAGGAGGGGGTAGAGTACCTGGTTTCATTTCCTATCTGAGGTTCACATTTTGCCAGGTACCTCACTGCTTGGAGGATGAGAGAGCTTCTGGTCCCTACCCCTAGTTTCAGTTGCGCCCTTTCTGGTGAGTGTTTGGCTTGGCTCGAGGATGAGGCACAAACTAGGCCCACTTTAGCTTCAGAAGCTTCCACAAGCACGAGCGGGGGGATGCAGGAGCACCTGACTCATCTATGCCCCTGGTTTATTGCTTTGACCTTTCATTTCAAGGTTTTTTTTTTTTTTTTTTTTTTTTTTTTTTTTTTTTTTTTCAGTGTAATAAAAGCAACTTTGATTTGTATTAAAGAGTTAGAGAACTTTGTATTGAAATAAATGAAATTAAGATTACGAGCATTGAAAATTTTCCTCTGGGTCCAAAAATGGTCTAAGTTGTAAAAGGTAAAATTTGAACAAAATCAATTTTTATTAAAACTTTCCAAAACCATTTTAAAAAAGGATCACCACTTGATACGCACAGAATCAATCCTCAAGATGTACAACTCCGAATCAAAAGATCACAAATTGCCCCTTGATTGAACACCACTACTCAGCATTGTAACAAGCTCTTCTCTCAGAGTGGAGATCACAATCGAACTCTTAGGTAAAGAACAGACAAAGATGACCTGATCAGACACATGGACAAGACAGTTGAGTTGGAGGTGGTTACAGCCGGAGTTCAGGATGAAGTTGCCTACGTATCCCAAAGATGGGAATCAGGCCTTACGTAGTTCAGTTCAGGTTCACTCGAGTATTAACTCTCTCCTTTTGCACTCTAACTTTTGCCAAGGCCGCCTTTTAGGGTTTTCAACCTTGCGAGCTCAGTTTTTCTTTATTTCTAATTTTTCATGCTCTGACTTTTGCCTAGGTTGCCCTTTCAGGTTTTCGGCCCAGCGAGCGTCTTAGGGATAGTATTTCTTCAACTTGTCCATGTTGATCGGTTTGGAAAATTCTAGGCCATCCAGGTCCATGAGAATAACAGCTCCACCCGACCAAATAGTTTTGATGATGTAAGGACCTGTCTAATTAGGTCTGAACTTGCCCCTAGGGTCATGAATGGGCGCTTGGTTGTCTTTCAGCACTATGTCTCCCTCTTTAAGATTCCGAGACTTAACCTTCTTGTTAAAATCCCTAGCAATCTTACGTTGATAGCCCTAAACATGGTACAATGCTTTCAGCCTTCTCTCATCGAACAACATCAACTCCTCAAACCTGCTCTGTTGCCAGTCCGCCTCTGCTATTTGACACTCAGCCATAACCCACAGTGACGGGACTTCTACTTCAATCGGCAGAACAACTTCCATTCCATAGATGAGAGAATAAGGAGTTGCCTATGTAGACGTACGGATTGAAGTTCTATAACCCCTGAGTGCGAATGGAAATTTGTTTGGCCAGTCCCTGTAGGTCTCAACCATCTTCTGCAAAATATGCTTATTGTTCTTGTTGGCGGCCTCAACAGCTCTGTTGGTTTGTGGCCGATATGTAGATGACTTATAAAAAGCCACATTGTATTTCTCTAACAAGTCTATCACTTCTTTCTTGAAGTGGGAGCTATTATCTGAAATGATCTCGTTTGGGACTCTGTATCAACAAATGATGTTATTTCTGATGAACTTAGCTACACGCGCTGCTTTCAATATTGCGCAGGACTGAGCCTCCACCCACTTTGTGAAGTAATCAATTGCCACCATAATGTATTCATGCCCATTCGACCCTTTTGGTGTGACTGCGTCGATGACGTCGATTTTCCAGACTGAGAAAGGCCATGGTGAAGTCATGTTGTACAGCTTCGACGACGAGATATTCATGCGATTAGCATGAATTTGGCATTTGTGGCATCGTCGAACAAAACCAATACAATCCTCCTCCATGGTAGAGCAGTAATAATCCTTCCTAAGAATCTTCCAGGCTAACATTACTCCGTTCATATGCGCCCCGCATTCCCCTCCATGAATGGCCTCCATCAGGCGCTTTGACACCTCTTCTTTGACACACAACTTGTGGATTCCTAGATGACCCCTCTTGTACAGTTTACCTCTGCAGATGATAAATTGGATGGCCATTCGCCGTATACCCCTTTTGTCCTTAGCATTTGCCCTTAGAGGATAAATCTCCTTTTCCAAGAAGTTCCAGATATCGTAATACCAAGGGTTTTGATCTTGTGCTTCATCTATTGTAGCGATAGTCTCATAGGCTAGCATGTATCTTTGTTCAATGATGATCGGACGCATCCAGACTCCAAGAGGGATGTCTATCATGGATGATAGAGTTAATAAAGCGTCAGCGAACCTGTTGTTCTCTCTCAGTAGATGTGTGAAAGTTAGCTTTTCAGACTTAGTAATCAGAACGTCTAGGGTCTGGTGATACACCTTCATCTTTTCTTCTTTGACTTTCTAGTCTCTTTTTGCTTAAGAAACAACTAGGTTCGAGTCCCCGATAACATCCAATCTTTTTGCCCCTAGTTCTAGGGTAGCTTCCAAACCAGCGATACGCGCTTTATATTTTGCTTCGTTATTGGACACCTTGAACTGGAATTTGAAGGCTCAAGGTATATGGGAATTGTCGGGTGCTATCAGCAACACACCTATCCCATAACCATATTGATTGGACGCTCCGTCAAAGTACATTGTCTAAATCTTCTCCTCGACTTGCAGAATGGCTTTATCTGGGAACAGGTATTCTACCGCTTCATCCCCTTCTACTCGGTGATCTGCCAGAAACTTTGTTACGGCTCTCCCCTTGACCGACTTGTGGGTGACATACTTAAGATCAAATTCGGAGAGAAGAAGCAACCAATGGGCTAGCCTACCTATAAGCGCTGGTTTCTCAAAGAGATATTTGATGAGATCTAATCTCGAAACCAGAATTACAGAGTAAGCTAACAAGTAGTGCCTCAATTTCCTGGTCGCCCATACCAAGGTTAGGCAAGCTTTCTCTAATAGAGTGTAGCGGGTTTCATAATCCAGTATTTTTTTGCTCAAGTAATAGATTGCTTTCTCCACCTTATCCTCAGATTCCTGAGCAAGCATGCATCCCGTTGTTGTGTCTGTGACTGACAGATACAGAATCAAAGGCTTCCCCAGCTCTGGCGGCGACAACACAGGCGGATTTTGAAGGTACTGCTTAATCTTCTCAAAAGTGAATTGACATCGATCATCCCATCAGAACTTCTTTCCTTTCTTCAGAAGACCAAAAAGTGGTTCACAAGTCAAGGTTAATTTGGAAATAAACCGTCTTATGAATTTTACTTTACCTAGAAAGCCTCGCAACTTCTTTTTAGTCCTTGGTGGTGGCATTTCTAGAATGGCCTTAATTTTGGAAGGATCTACATCGATGCCCCTCTGTGTGATCAAAAAGCCTAGCATTTTCCCTGCTGTTATGCTGAAAGTACACTTCTGCAGATTCAACCTCAGTCTGTATTCTTTGATTCGTTGAAAGAATTTCTTTAAGGCGGTGTAGTGGCCCTCTCTTTCTTTGGACTTGACAATCATGTCATTCACGTACACCTCAACCTCTTTGTGGACCATATCATGCAAAATAGTGGTCACAACCCGTTGATAGGTAGCCCCGGCATTCTTTAGCCTAAACGGCATAACCCGCTAGCAGTAGGTACCCCATGGCGTCGTGAAGGCAGTTTTCTCTCTGTCTTCGGGCCCCATCAAAATCTGGTTATACCCAGAAAATCTATCCATAAAGGAGAGCAATACATGGTCCGAGGTGAAGTCTACCAACTCATCAATATGCGGTAGGGGAAAATCATCCTTCGGACTAGCCTTATTCAGATCCCTGAAGTTGACACAGACTCTGATTTTGCCATCCTTCTTTGGGACTGGAACAATATTTGCCAACCACGTTGGATACTTAGACACAAGCAAAAACCCTGCCTCAATCTGTTTGGTAACTTCTTCATTAATTTTCAAAGCCCAATCCTGGCGTATTCTTTACAACTTCTGCTTGACCGGTCGGGCCTCGAGGTCAAGAGGGATCCGATGTTGTACAATCTCAGGATCGATTCCAGGTATGTCTTCGTAGGACCATGCGAAAATATCTTTGAAATCTTTTAATAAAGTGACTAAACGCTCGCGCTCCTCCAACGACAACGTGGACCCGATCTGGACCAAATGCGGATCCTTCTCAGTATCTACATTAAAAGCAATGATTTCATCAGCAAGGGGTTTTGCAAACCTCTCCTCCTCTCGATTAATCAAAATTTTCAAAACTAAAGGATATCCTTCCTCATCGTTTTCATTAAAATTTTGAAAATCTTGATCAATGCAATAAACAAGCGGCACAAAGAAATACTCAGAATCAACAGCGTTCTCATTCATAAGATCTAGCTCATCCAGCTCTTCGATTACAACCGACTCAAAAGCAAAAGAAAAAGAGGACTTGGACAAGACCTTGGCATTCAAGTTATCACCCCTAGGAATACCGGACTCAGACTCAGAAGAACCGAAATCTGATTCCAACTCGACAGACTCTGTAGAATTAGATTCAGGCTCATTACCCGACTCAGAACTAGACAAGTAGCCCTCCTCTAGCTACCAGACGAGAGATGCTGCTTCAGATGCATTCAAAATGTTGCCAGATAGGTTCACACCTAGTTGGTCCCTGATCATGGAGATGGTCAGGTTATCCCCCAAGCTCTTTGAGTCAGCCAGAGGATCTGAAAGGAGACATGCCAGTGCTGCCCCTACTCCAAGCTTGCTGTTGTGCAAGTTATTTTCTATGCTCTGTTCAGCTTTAACAGTTGGTTCGGCCTTTTCCTCGGCATCACTATCTTGCAACTAGAGGTTGAAGAAGATTTCAAAGCCGGAATTCATCCAGGGCTCAAGAAAGCCGCAAAAGGGAAAATCTTTTTCCTCCCGAATAAGTGGCCATTCAGCGTTCCCTGGATTGGCCTATGAACGAGCTTATAGCGTTTCCCAGCTTGCTTGGCTCTAGCTTTGCCTGCCATCTCTTCTCTTTTCTTGACCCAATCCTGTTTGGTGGGCACATAGCCAAGACCAAAGGCATGTGGATTATGCGGCACATCGGCTAGTGTTGTGACGCCTTTTTGGCCACTTTTTCCCAGTCCCATTCTTGGCACATGTTGCAGCTTATTCATGAAATAGACTGATTGGGTGCTGACATATATGCCCTTACCAGCTGCAAAGATGTTCTGCACCACTCGGGCCTCGGCCAAAGTAAACCCTGAAAGGAAAACATCCTCCTCGCCATGAATGATCTCCAGCACTAGTGTAGTTACCTCCAGCGGAGGATGTATGGACGAATTCTCGAACACAATCGCCACTCCCTTCCCGTAAGGGTATTTCAGCATTTGGTGGAGGGTAGAGGAGACTGCTTTCATCAGATACAGCCAAGGCCTTCCTAGCAGTAAGTTGAAAGTGGCCGAGACGTCCAAGACATGGAACTCGATATCCTGTTGAGCCGGGCCCACCTGAACTCTGATTTGTATTGTGCCCATCACCTCCCTGCTAGTATTATCATATGCCCGGATCACTTGGGCTGTGGGCACGAAGTCTGCTAGTTTTAGGCCAATAGCATAAGCTGTGCAAGAAGGACAGACATTGATAGCTGACCCGGTGTCGACTAACACCACTGGCATCCATTTTTCTCTGCACTCAATAGATATGTACAAAGGTTTGTTGTGTGCTAAGCCTTCTGGTGGGAGTTCTTTCTCGAAAAAGGTTAGAGTTGGGCTGGCACCACCTAGGAAAACTAATCCTATAAGCTGTTCAAGGGTGGTATCAATGGACAGTTTGGCTTTGTCCATTACTGATAATACAGCCTGTCGATGCACTCGAGAAGCCATGAACAGCCCCCAGATTGAGATATTGGCTTGGATCTTCTTCAGCTGTTTCAACACTACCTCTTCCTCTAACTGTTTCTCTTTCTGTTTCTCAACCTCTCTATCTTTCCTAGAGACTTTAACTTGATCTAAGTGCGGTGGCTTGAAATACCGTCCACTTTTAGTCATATGGTCTATCTCTTCAGCGTACTAGGTGTTGTTTGGCAGGGACTCATCCCAGTTTTCATCGATGTGGGCCAGATGTAGGTCGTCATCCTCCCGCCACACACCTCCGGCAACCGACAAACAATTGTCCAACTCTGTTCTGATCACTTTCACATCACAGGCATTCCCCATGGGGTATTGGGCCATTCCATTTTGTTTGTCCCGAACCCTTTCTTGTTCAAACCGCTTCAACGCAGCTCCCTGCTTTGTGTCCACCGTACTCACAGTACCCAATTCTTGAGCTAAATTCTTAACGCGGTGCTCTCTAGTAGTTTCCTCTTTTCGTCGACCATTTCAGCCACTTTAGCAATTCCTGCTTTCTTTTCCTCAGGTTTTGTTTTAGTTCTTTCCTCTCTATCAGGTTTATCACTCAACCACCCTGAGTTGTCCGTCGACCCATTCAAATTGAACCAGTTAATCTGCACATCCCCTTGATCTTGTTCATCGAAGAACTGTAGGTTGTCTAAGTGCTCTTCAAGCTCTGCCAAGTCATCCAAACCTTGGTTCGGGCCATCCTGCCTAACCACATTGATCTCCACAGCTGTTGGCAATACGAGGCTTTATTTAATCAATTGGCACGATGTAGCAGCTTGGATCATACTCCCCATTAGACAAGTCCTCAGAGCACTCAGGCAGTGGACTTGTGCTCTTCTCTAAGGCTAACTTCCCTTCTTCTAACACTGTTACCACCATGAGCTTAGGTTGAAGCATGGACGTGTCCATCATACACAAGTCTGTGCTTTTAGGGATGAACAACGTCGGTCTGGGTAGGTGGGAAAGGGTGATATATACGCTAGGATTAGGTATGGATTAGGTTTAGATTGTGAGGTGGGGGAACTTGATTATGGGCTGGAAGAGGGTTGGTGGTTACATTTGGCTTTTGGGGTAGTGCGATCACCTTATTGTCGATGAGGTCTTGAATCTCATAACACAGCCTGAAGCATTGGTCGGTGTCGTGACCGTGCTGCTGGTGAAATGCACAGTAATTAGCTGGGTTATGTTTTGGTGGAAGAGGATCAGATAGTGGGCGAGGCTCTAACGGCTTGAGGTGCCCCTTTTTGATCAACACCCTCATGGCTTGGGATAAAGGCATGTAAAGGTCCCCTGGGATCAGGCTAGGTCATTTGAAGTTTGTCGGGTTGTACTGGCAAAGGGATTGGCGTCTTGGTTGTGGTGGTGATAACACTCATATCAGACGGTTGTGCAGTTGTGCTACCACTAGTGGATACATTGGAATTGTGCACAAAAGGCCTCTTGGCCTGCTCTTTCTCATCAGTTATCAACCCCTATTTCATAGCGCCTTCAATCTGAACTCCCATCTCATGGAGCTCGGTGAATGTGAGTAGAGGTAGGACTATCATTTTCTGCAGCAATTTCCCTCGCTCATTGCGGACTACCATCCTTATCTGATCTTTCTCTGAAGGTCATGTAGTCATCATCGAAGCTTTGGCCCTTTACCTTGTCATGAATTCTGAAAAGCCCTCTTTTGGCTCCTGGCGCGTTGCCTCAAGATCACGAGTTGTGACCTCGATTTGTGTGTTATAGGAGTATTGTGCAACAAAGGCCTTAGCCATTTCCTCCCAACTCAGCTTCACAAAATCCTCCAGCTTTGCATACCATATGGCGGCTATACCAGACAGCGTTGCATACCATATAGCGGCTATACCAGACAGCGTCCGACTGAAGAGTGAGAGCTTCTACAATCTGGTCAGGCCCATCGGTCGCAGAATGTCTGAAAACAGCCGAAGATGAACCATAGGGTCTTCGGAACCGTCGAATCTATCGATATGCGACATTTTGAACTGATCTGGCAATGTGACCGCAGAGTCGGTATATCCATCTTCTATGTCAGGAATAGAATTAACACCCCTTGCCCTTTTGAATAGTTTCTCAAGCTTGTTGACTTTAAGCACAGTCGGGTCAATCTCAAACTCAAATGGACCCTCGGTTTGATATATAAGCGCTTTGGAGGCATGTGGTGGGATCGGCTCCGCCGGGTTGCCCTAATTCTCAACCTGAGTATTAGCGGTATGGGCTGTGGCTCCAGGTGTTGGGATACCTGTGGGTGGTGCATAAGATGCAGAAGCTGCTGTTGGCTTTGGTTGTTGTTGCTGTAGCCTGTTTATTACCTCTGCCTGATGTGCTGTGACTTCGGCCTAACGAGCAGCATCTTGTTGCATGGTTTCAACTGTTTGCTAAATGCGGTGGATTAAGTCCTCCTTGCTGACTGGGGGATATTGTGCCATCGGAATAGGTGAATGATCTCATACTGGACTGGATATAGAAGACTGAGCCTAACTAGATGCACGTGATTGTTGGACTGGTGAATTGTGCCTAACTCTTCTCCGTCTAGTAACCGGTGGGAGTGAAGCAAACACAGGTTGTCCCCTAATAAGATCTCCGGATCTGTAAAGCTTCTTGACACGGGTCCAGAGCGTTTGGGGGATATCCGAACTGTTCGGACCTATGATGTTATACTACTTAGCAAAAAGAAATAAAGCAAAAAAAGAAAGCAGTAATCAAAAACTGCACAGCACCTCAGCTCATATGTTAATAACACACAGATGTAATTAAGGCTGTAGAGCTGCACTCAACATTGAATTCTACCTCCAAAACTGATACCCAACTTGTAACTGATACACACATTCCTATATAGTTTCACTGTAAAGCACATACTAGTTAAGTGAGAGCCAAAACACCCCTATGAGGGGGTAGGCTTACCCTGTCCTAGTTTCGTCAAGAACTAGGGTTCATTATTCAAACAAACGGGTTCACGCAATCTTGCATTTCAGGTGAGCATCCTGTCCTAGTTTGGAACAGTTTCTACGGCATTCGATATGCAAATAGGCCAAATGGTCAAAAGGGTAACTCGGCAAGACTACCTAATATACCTCTCGCACCTAACACTGAGAAGTGAAAGGAGGATTAAACAGTACATTGGTAGTCTAGATCCAAGGGTTGTGTTCCCAACATGGCAGAGCCTGTGACCGGTCAGCCTTTTGGCAAGCTTTTTAGGCAAGCCTCCGGCAAAACCGTCCAAGAATAGCAGATGGCAAACACAGTGACTTAAATGCACCAATGCAAATGCAATGCAAAGAAACATATAAGCGCAGATAAAATTTCATATTATGAGTTCGAGTCAAGTTCTCTAAATCCCCAGCAGAGTCGCCAGAAACTGTAGCTCGGCTTTTTCGCGCCCCCTTTTTTGAGAGGTCAAAATATAAGCCCTACAGTTCGGACTCCCGCGATTCTAAATCTAATCTCACAAGTGCAATGTGAAATTGATAAACCACCAAAAGTCTAAATCTGGCAAATCTTTTGAAAAATCGATTTGAATCAAATTGCCAAAAATGGACTGCTTTGATAGATACAGAGTCGTCACCTAAATACTTTTGAGAAATTTAGGAAACCCATGACTCGTGCCAAAGGCCATGTGTTCGTCATCACCAAGATTGTCTCGGCTCAGGAACTTAGGTACGAGAGGGGAAGGTCATGAATACATTTGAGCACCCCCACTCGCCCGATCAAAGATTGGCCTCTACTAATCATGATATGATTTTTATCAACATTATATGCCCTTGTTCTGGTTTATTAGGTTAGCATTACTATGTGATGCGCACAAAACAAGTATAGACTAACTTGCAAGAATTGGAACATCTCGAATCATGTTTGTTTTGAAAATTGTTTCGAAATATGGACCACTTAAAAAGTGATCGCTTATGAACCTTTACTCAAATTATTCCAATTCAAGCAATAAGCCTTCATCCACAGGCATTCAAGCAATTATAGCACTTAAGCACTTAGCCTCATGGCAAGCATGCTTAACATGGCAACAATCACACGCATGCAATTATGCTAAAGCGAGTAAAGACTCACCTAGCACTCCAAGCCAAAATGAACAAAAGAGCTAGAAAAAAAAAATGCATGATTCCTAACTTATGCAAGATGACGAATGCAACGCATGCGATATGCAATTTAAATAGGCTCGGCTACTAAACATGGCATATGAAACAATTTGATAACATGCGATTTAAGCACGTATTCAAAAAGTATTAAAACGACAATGCAATTAGAATGATGCGCTGAGCTTCGGTGCATGCAATACAAATGGATGCAAACATGGAGAATGCTATTTGAAATGTGATGTCCCTAAACTAACCATCATACGCTAGTAAATAAAAGGAAGAAAGACGTGGGTTGGAAGACATACACATTATTACATTGCGCTCTCAAGAAGGAGAGTTCGAACGAATAAGCTAAGCTAAACTAGCTAACTAAGCTAAGCTAAAGCTAATTAAGCTAATTATTACAAACCAAAACGAATAAACTAGCTAAACTACTTAACTAGTTATTACAACACGTGAATTAACTAACTATTTAACTAACTAATTAAATAATTACAACACAAGTGCAATTAAAATAAGTAATTAAACTACACAACTAATTACAACGCCTCAGGAAAAGAGGAATGTTCATGCGCGTGCTCGGTTTCTACCCGAAAAGACCACCGTTTTGCTTCTGAATGCCACTGTTTGCGCAGTTGAACACCAACACTGTTGCTCACTCTACTCTGCCTTGCAAATTCACTGCTGAATTTTGTACTAGTGGCCGGCTAGCTAGTGATGAGGATTGCCGCCCACCAGTGATGGCCGACTGGCCATCAAGGGTGGGTTGCCGACCACCAGTGATGGCTGACTGGCCATCAGGGTGGGTTGCCGACCACCAGCCGGCCGTGAAAAGTGGCATGTCGGCCACTGCTGCATAGGTTCATCTTGCTACAACAGAGGACAAACAGAGCATATACAGGGTATTTCAAGGGTTTTGTTTGCATAACTCACACCCTCCTTTTTATGAGCAAATCAAAGAGTAGCAAGTTCAGTTCACAAACCATCAATAGATGCAATTTCATTGCATGATGGCTTGTGAAACCAAGTGCAAGTTTAATAAATGCAAAACAAGACACAAACCTCATTCCTTTCATGAATGATCAAGGGAAGTGGTGACCTTGGAAACTTGAATCATTTCATTACTAATGAGTATGAAATGGTTCAAGTTTCCATGTGTTCAATTAACGTCAGATTGAACACAACCAAGTTATTATCTTGTGCCATTTTAGTCCCAAGTTTTAGTTACTTGATTTTAATTACCAACCATTCTTTAGTTCATTGAGTCCAATGGTGAGTTTAAGTCCTCTAAATGGAAAGAAGACTCAAACTAAGTGTTGTTTTAGGCATGAAAGAGACAACATGCTGTTGGTAATGAACTCTAAAGGGATTAAACCATTAAGCATGACATCTCAATTTCATGCTTTCGATAAACAAGTTGTTTGAATCACTTTTAGAGCAAAACCAAAAGCCAAGAAAGGAGGGAGGTTGTAAAGATTATTAGTGCTGAAAATGAGTGAGAAAAACATAAATAAATGCTATCAACTCAAACAAGATGATGTCTAAGGCTTAGAACACTAAGCTTATGAGGACTATTACACTACAAGCATGTAAAACAAAGCTCAAATGCAACTAACAGCCCAAAATAGTGCTAAAACAAGTTAAAACAAGTCCTAAAACATGTTGGAATTGAGCTAAAAATAGCTAGATTAGTATGCTAAAACATGGCACCAACTGGGCTAGTAAGCAAGACACAAGGATGGGAGGCTAACCCCTCCAAATTTGAATTTCAAAACATGAATTTGGCCACTGAAAAAGCTCTGAAAATCAGTGTTTAAAGGCTAGGAAAAAGATAGTAAAAGGGTGGGAAACACAAGGGCAAAGGCCTCCAAAACAAGGTAAAAAGAAGGGCTATCAATCCCTCTACCTTTAATGGCCTTAAACCCAAGCTTTAGCCCCCAAAACACAGAGTTTTGATAGCTCAAAACAATGAAAAAATAGTAGGAAAAATGGTAGAGAAAGCAAGCAAATAGGTAAAGCCTTATACCTCTTGAAGAGAAGAAGCGATTCCAAGTAACAAAACCAAGTAAACACACCTTCTAGAGCTTAAATCAAGCTCAAAAGTACCTCAGCTCAAAGATGGAGAGATTTGTTTAAGGGTGTATAGGTAAAGGTTGAAGAATTATAGGCAAAAGTGTAGAGATTTGGTAGAGAGAGAGACGAGAGAGAGAGAGAGAGAGAGAGAGAGAGAATTGTAGAGAGACAGGAAAATTTTTGATCTCAAAATTTTCTAACCTTAAAACATGAGAGAGGGGTCTCCTATATATAGAAAACATGAAATTCCCTCAAGGAGATCTGGCCCTACACGTGGGGATAGATGCATGCATCTGTGCAAATAGTTGGCACAGTTGGCATAAAATATCTGCAAAATACATTGGTGGCCGACAGCCCAAAAGTGATGGCCAGCAGCCCAAAAGTGGTGGCCGGCAGGCCACTAAAGGTTGTAGGCTGGAAAAGCTAGGCTTGGTCCAAAACTGGGACAACAAAGGTAGAGGGTTTGAAAGGCTCAAAGTTATGGCATTCCGTTAAGGACTTCGAGCACTTGGCAAGCATATAAACTCATCATCGGGTGTGCATGCAAGAACGTCCAAGTCGTAAGGGCCATAAAAAATGGGGTGTCTATACATGGGTTTGCTAAAGAGTTGTTTCAATTGTTTAGAATCTGTTGATGCAATTGTGCTTTCCGCAACCACCACCTTTGTCCCATCTCAATTCAACAATCTGTATTTGGCATTGTTCAAGTTAGATCCACTATTCCTAGTTTCATTCTCATTATGTAACTATCATGAAAGCAAACATAAAATAAGCTAATAAATTAAAGACAAAATTAAGGTAATTAATAATGCCATAGAAAATTTACCCATGTGTGTAAAGTACAAACCTTTCTTATTTTGATTACATCCAAATCTGTTCTTTGTGGCAGCAGCATCCCCCTAGCCAAATCCATAAAATTTTAGTGTTACCAAAAACAAAAGTAATCATTAGTGGATGTTTGTTTCAATGAAAATTAAGTTATACTAATGACATGTGGACATTTAAAGCCAAAACAAGCACATATTTATGTGCATAGAAAATTTACCCATTTTTTTTTTTGTCTTTTTAAAGATTGATGTTGGGGCTGAAAAGTTGGGCTTTTGATTTTTTTTTTTTTTTTAATTTTTTTGGTGTTTGGCGCTCAAATTTTTATTTGGCGCTATTTTTTTTTTTTCGGTCGTCCCTTTCATGACAACAATTGCACGTCGTGAAAAGATTAATATTTTAAACGACTGGCTTTTTGGGCGTCGTGGAAAGCATAATTTTTAACGGTTGGCTTTTTTTTCGTCGTGAAATGTTCAATATTTTTAACAGCTGGTGTACGCGTGTCGTGTATAGTTGATGTATTTACGGCATGCCATATGCACGCCATAAAAAGTTTTATTATTGACGGCTAATATTGCAAGTCGTAAAAAAATCATTGTTATTAGCATTCACGACATGCGATATAGACATGTCATGGTTGGGAAATTGTTTACGGCATACAAAAAAAGTAAGTCATAAAAATGAAAAACCACGGATTGCATTTATTATATGTCGTTGATGTGAGGCCGTAAAAACCCAATTTTGTTGTAGTAAATCTTTGTAGAGAAAGCATGTAGAAGTTGAGTTCATCTAGTTTTGAGTTTATTTACATGAAGTTGTGCAATAAAGGCATGAATTACCTCGAATTGGAAGAATTGAGTTGAATTATGTACACGCATGCATGATTCTTCATTTTTGAGTTAAGATTTCTTGAATTTCATACATGCGTGAGGTCTTGAAGGCATAAACTTGAAGGTTTTTCATGGTTTTATACATTTTATGCCATCTTGTTGTCTTTTGAAAAGAAGAGAAATCAAGTTAAGACATGCATGGTTTATAACTTAAAGTTTGAGTTCAAATTTGAGAAATGGACCATGATTTTGGACAATTGGTTTCAAATTGAAAGTGTTTTCATGTTGTATAATGTTTTTCCATGTTTTTGTACCAACCATGCACAGTTTGAACCATTGAATTGCAAGTTTGAGCTTCAAACACAATTTTGAAAATTCCAGAATTCGACGAGGTTGCTTGAGCGTAAAAGTAAAGCTCCCAAAAGTTTTATAGACAATTGCATGGTGGCTCAAGCGGCAAAAATTGTGCTCGAGTGAACCTTGTTTTGCATTACTCATGGCTTGAGAGACAAAAAGTTGGCTCGAGCCTAAAAATCAAGCAACTAGTACTTTTACAGAGTTTTGTAGACTACTCAAGCGACCAAATTTGCGCTCGAGCGAAGACCCTGTTTTCAGTAAATTTTGACTAACTTTTTTAAGTGCATATTTGCATCCTTATATCATTGCAAGTACTCTTAGGCACGAATTGAACGCATATAATCATGGAATGAGTTAGAAACACATAAGGAGAGTTGAATTAAAGTGAAATGGTTATCGAATGGTGCTTCAATTGTATATTTGTTATGTGCTTTGTATAGGTGGACGTTTGAGGCCTAACATCGATAAAACCCATTATGAGTAGTAACTTTATAAAGATATGTTGACTGTTATGTTATTTTCGAAATCGATATATGACTGCTGGAATGGTTTATTGAAACGTTATTTTCTTATGAATGAATGAAGTTCCCTTTTAAAAATGTATTCGTGGCATCCATTGATTATAGGCCCTTGCTTAGGGGAAACAATACCACGGTCATTGATTATAGGCCCTGCCTGGGGGAAACAATACCACGGCCATTGATTATAGGCTCTTGCCTAAGAGAAACAATACCATGGCTATTCGATTAATTGAAACACAGTGATCTCTGATGTTAGACCTTTGTGGTCCATTGTTATCAGCCCTCGTGGTCCATTGTATCGACCCTTGCGGTCCATTGATATTGAAATATTGTTGCTCCATGGGTGTGTCTCGTAAATTGTTATTGTGTTGATTGTTGAAATTGAGAAAACATAGATCATTGTGAATTGTATTTGAAATGATACCGAACTTCATTCATTTTAGCTCCTTTATTTTGTTATTACTCACGGGACCCTCGCTCACTATTTATATGTGTATGTAGGTGAACAAGTTGAGCATCAAGGGTAGAGATTGTCTCGGAGTCACCCCATTGTTAGCCTTTTGTAGAGTTTCCGAGAAGGAGCCAGCTTGGGCTTGAGCGGAGCCAAACAAAGTCTAACCCCCCCCCCTCCTCCCTTTTTTTTTTTTGGTTATGAACTTGTATTTTGAGATTTTTGTTTGGTTTTTGTATTGGGGTTTTTGCTTAATTATAATTGTGGAGTTTTGTTGAAGGGAATGAATGTTTTTAACTTTTGTATGTACTTATAAAATGGTTGCACAGTTATAGTATGAGATCTTTTCATATAAGCACAGCTCAATGATTTATTTTCAAGTCTTATATTGCTTCCGTTAAGCCCCATAATTTATACTCAAATTGATTTTGTTAATTGAGGCCGTACGTAATCTAAGATTATTGGCCGATTATGATGCTAAACCTATAGGAACGTGTTTGGGTCGTGACAGTCACACCATCACAAATCACCATGACACCCTAGAGGTATTAATATTTTAATGAGAGGTGTTGGTATTTTATTTTAAATAGTAGTTTGGTGGTGAGATTTTTAGATAGAAACTTAACTTATTTATTTTATCTCTTTTCATCTCCACTTCATTATTATTATCATCATTTTATTCATCTATTTTATTTTCTAGTTTTTTATTTTCTATTTTGCTTGGACTCCAAACAAGAGCCACATGAGTGTTATGTTCATCCCTCAAATTTTCCATCATTCATCCATCAAATTTTCCATCCAAACCATACCATGCCATGCCTTGCCCATCCTCATATCTTTTCAATTCCATCCGTCCCATCTTTTATTTTCTTTCTTTTCTTTTTTATTTCTTTTATTTTTCTTTCCCTCCAAATTTACTTGGAGACTACTCTTTCTCCTAATATTGCAAACACAAACTTTTGTTTTTTGCTTTTCATTCTCTCTCTCTCTCTCTCTCTCTCTCCTTCCTTTATCATACATTTCCATCCTATGCTTTAGCTCTCTTTTTCTAGCCCATATTATTTTTGTCAAACCTTATCTATCTCGAATAGGACCGGATATTTGGTCTCTCTCTCTCTCTCTCTCCTTTATCATACATTTCCATCCTATGCTTTAGCTCTCTTTTTCTAGCCCATATTATTTTTGTCAAACCTTATCTATCTCGAATAGGACCGGATATTTGGTCCTAGACAGGTTATCATATGTTTAGTTGATTTATTTGTGCAATTTGATAAGTTGCTTGGTTATCAAATTGAATTGTTTCTGCAATGTCGTAATTTGTTGGATCCCTATTAAGTTATTCTCTATTCGTGTCTTGTTATTCCTGTCATATTGTATATTTCTCGAGTTAATTTATTTTTCAAGTGTAGAGCAAATTTAGTGGTGATCGGATTTGAAGTATTAAAAAGATTAATTGAGTTAGATATTTGGGATCCACCATAGTAATGATATTTTTGGAAATTTGTATAAATTATATTTTGGAAACATTTGTGTAGATTATTTTTAGAGACGATTTATATATTTGATATTATTAGTTATTTGGAGTTGTAAATTTGAAATTTATTAAATTTATTAATTGTTCGGAAGTTAAAGCATTACAGAGAAGAATAAAAGAGGGGTTAGCCGCGGTAGAGAAAGGTGAGAGGGATGGCGGAGGAAAAGTGGGAGGGGTTGGTGGTGGCGGAAGAAGTGTGGGAGATATTAGTGACAACATGGAGAGGTAAGAGATAGGTTGGCCAACGTTGGGAAGATTATTGTTACAGTAGAAAAAAGGAGTGAGGCTTGAAGGGTATTTTGACAATTTACAAACTTTTTTGCTATTTCTTTATCAGTAAACTTTCTCATTATAATGTTTCATGTTCATTCTCCCACCTTTTTTGTTCTTTCCATTTGTTTAAAATTTTCCAAAGACAAACTTACATCCTATATTTTCAAGAAGTTAAAAACATAGATAACTCATGTCATTGTGTATCTCTCCCGTCTCTCTTGCGGAGAAAAATAATTTGAAAGCAATGGCAAATCTTATTAAATTAGGGGGAATTAGTGGACAGTGATAATTAACAGCAGTAGTGTAAGAAATTTATTCCCAACACATGGTTTTTGTATGTTTGAAGGGCTATTTTACCTTTATTTTTTGTCTGTTTTGAACCACTTTTTGTCTTTAGGAAAATTTTATTGTAGTGAAAGTATTGAAAAATAATTATAAATAAGTGATAAATTTTGGGAGAAATTATTGTCCAATGGAGGGTAAAAAAAATTATGAATACATAAGAGTGCAAGTAATTCTATGACATGATACAAGTGAAAATTTGTGAGAGTACAATGTTTTTGTAATTTTAAATTACACAATTTTATATTTAAATATATATATATTTTTTCTGTCCTACTGACAGTAATTTCCTCTAAATTTTATATAATAATAAATAAATAAAATATTTTTTATAACCTTGTAATAATTCCCCTCATTTGTAATTTTCTTGTGACTTACCTGCCGTCTCTTCTATCACATTTTCATTCCTCTAAAAAATTATAACATGCTCCAATAGCGTCACCAGGTCGGTGCTCCTACACCCCGTGAATTGCTTATTTTTCTTGTTGTTGGGCCCATCTCTGACATTTACGTTCAAGTTAATACAGCAGCCATCAATCACAATCCTCAATGATGGAATTGGGTCACCATATGAGAAACAAATGGAATTGGATCACCATTCGCTTAAATAACAATATTAAAGATTCATATTTTATATTTATAAATGACAACACATCGCCTCATATTGTTAATTAGATTGGATGGTATTGTTCGATTCGTGGAGATTCATTATGAATTTTATTTTGATAATTCGAATTGTTCAATGTGTAGAACTCGTCGACTATTATATACTTGTAAAAAATTACGTTGATCAAATATTGATAGCTATCTCATCTTACTAGTTTTTTGTCAACCGGTAATTTGTTCACCGTCTATTTTTTTTTTTTTTTATACAAAACTGATGTGATCACATAACTTTCGATATCTGATCAACGTGATTTTTTACAAAATATAGTACTCGACGAGTTCTATACATTGAACAGTTCAAATTATAAAAAAGGGACCCGTGGTGGACCCTCACAGGTCGAACAGCACCGTCTAGTCCGATTAAGGACTGGAGGCAAGCTGCTCCCTTATAAATATATTTACAATGATGTGATAAAAGTAGTTAGTTTTATATAATTGAGTGTATAACTAATTAAAAATTAACATTTATTAGATTATATCATTATGGGTTGAATTGTGAGAGATTTTTGAAGGTCTTAAAACAATTTTCTTCCTTAAAATATTAAAAAAATTCACTAAAAACAAAAAAATTATATAAAAAAAAATATTCAATTTTTAGAAAATTAAATTTAAAAAATTGAAACCAAAGAAGGTGAATAATTTTTGCATTTTCACACTCTCTCTTTTGCCAACTAAACTCTGTACGGTGTTAATAAACCCTAATTTAATAAGTACCTATTGAATAAAATCTAAGTTTATCTCCATCATTTACGCTAGAAAATTTTGTTATAATTTTTCCAAATGATTGTGAGAAGAACTGGGCTGTTGGGTTCTGTTTTTATAGAAAGATATAGGTAACGAAAATTGATAGAGGAAAAATTAATGGAGGGAAATGGTGGTAATTTTGGAGAGAAATATTGAGGGAAGAAAATAGAGATTTGTGGTAAAGTTTGGATGAATAGTAATACACTCTATATTCACTTTTTAAATAAAAAAATTTATTTTGATCCTCTGGGTTGGAAATGCTCTAATAAATGATTCTCCTTCTTTTCTCTCTCTCATATATATATATATATATATTTCTTTGGCTTATTTACACAAAGATTTTATAAACTATTAAAAGTTTTATTTTATCCGCTTAAATTATAAAAACGTACAAATAGACTCTACAAATTATAAAAACGTATGAATACTCCATAACAAAAGGGGTCAAAGTGAAACATGCTAAAACATACAAATTAGACCCCTTAACAGAAGGGGTCAAAATGGAACATACCAATAGTTTAGGGGATTCATTTATATACTTTTATAGTTTAGAGGCTAAAGCGATATTTCTCAATAGTTTAAAGGGTTTATTTATACATTTTTATAATTTAGGGGTTCAAAATTATTTTTCAATAGTTTAGGGGGTCTCTATGTAAATAACCCTATTTCTTTTTATTTTATTTTCATAAAACACATATAACTTTTACAATATAATTTTTTTTTGGGAAATTTAGCTATAAACCCCTTTTACCTTCCTTTCATTGTTAAAAGGACTAAGAAAAAAATTATACTTTCTAAACCCCTTCATAATTATAAAGTCTTGTATAAAGGACAAAATTTATTATTTAAATATTTTATAGGACTATTATACCCTCAACTTCTGCATATATAATCAGCTTCGTCATCAATTGTATCATAATCACCATAGTTGCATCTTCCAAGCTTCAGCAGAAGGTCATCGACAAGCCGCCGCCATAGTCGCGTCTTCCAAGCTTCAGCAGAAGGTCCTCTCTTCATCTTCATAATCAGCAACGATGAGGCTTTGAGTATGTTGAAATTGAATGAGGATGTCGTTGAAGATTCAAAAGCTAGGGTTTTGGAGCAGATGAGGGAGATTCAAAGTGCAATGGAGATGGCTCAATTGGAAGCGGAGAAGAAACATGATGAGGTTGTTGAAGAGATGCTGGCGATGTTGAATGCGAAGGCTGAAGTTTCGAGATTGAAAGAAGTTGAACAGGAGGTTGGGAAGGATGTGGATGGGAAACAGTAGAATATATGTATATATATATATTTGTGTGTATGAGTGTTGTTGAACACATGTATTCTTTTTCATTGAGATGTGTGATTGTTGATCGAGTTTTAGAAGTTTTTCGTTTCAATTAGATATGTGGATTTATTGATTAATTTGTTTTGTTTTTGTTTTGTTTGTTTTTTTTTGAAGTTTTTTTCTCAACTAGATATGTTGATTTGTTGATTAATTTGTTTTATTTTTGTTTGTTTGTTTGTTTTTTATTTATTTTTGTTGTTTTTTTTATCTAATTTCATTTGACAGAACCAGAGTAAAATTTTACTCTGGTTCTATTGCTCTGTTTTTTTCATTTGACGGAACCAGAGTAAAATTTTACTTTTATACAGAGTAAAATTTTACTTTTGTGTAGAGTCTAACATTTTACTAGTTTTTCAGAGTAAAATTTTACTTTTATACAGAGTAAAATTTTACTTTTAGTTTCAGAGTGTAACATTTTACTCTTATTTGGAGTAAAATTTTACTTTTATACAGAGTAAAATTTTACTTTTAGTTTCAGAATGTAAAATTTTACTTTTATACAGAGTAAAATTTTACTTTCATATAGAGTAAAATTTTACTCTGAAATATATAGTGAAGATGGCTTAGTAGGAGAGCTGATAGATATGAGGGTAATATAGTAAAAGAAACAAGTTTTAAAATATTAAGGGGTTTTGAAAGTACTTATATAATTCTTGTCCTTTTGAAAGACAAATTAGATAGTGAGGGGGCTGTCACCAAATCCCCCTTTTTTTTTATAAAATTAATATCATTAAAAAAATATCGATGATACTTTTAATAAAAAAAAAATAAAAAAATAATTTTTTTTTAATAAAAAATCAATTAATTTGACAAAGATAAATAAAAAAAAATATTTTGAAAATTATTTAAAATGTCTTTGGTTCCATATATATATACAAAGATGATTTTTTCCCATTTAATTCACCAAATTATTTTTTTGAAGATAAAAAAAATGAAACAAAAAATCAAAATGTTATTATCAATTCATTTTAAGGACATAAAAAATTAAAATAATTTATATATTTAAAAAATAAAAATAACCACCAAAGAAAAAAATCAAACTAATACATCACTTGCTGAAAGTGTTAAATGTTTAGTCACATCAAATTGTATCCTCACTTTATGTTACATAATAATTAATGAATAAGAGATCACGTCATATTGACAACATTACATAACCATTCCAAAAAAATATTTTCTCAATATAACACTCCCCAAATGATAGTGAGGCATGTTTCTTGAAACTTTTGGTATTGGAGTGTCAAATGGGGGGAGGTTGTCTGAAAATTAATTTGTTTACACTTTTTTTAGTGTGCGAACAATGCATAAAATGCCATTGGTCTATATGTTTGTATTTTATATTTAACATGTGTAATGATTTTTAGAGGGGATAAATGAATCAAACAGTTCGAGCTTGAACTCGTGTTCGGCTTGTGTGGGAGCCGAATAAATAGATAAATCAGAAGGGGCATATTTTAGTAGACTGACATTAACCGGCCGCACCCTGCAGACTAACCGGCTGCACCCTGCAAGACTAGGGTGAGCTGAATACAATGCGTAAGCCGATTGAGAAAGGATTTTTAAGGCCGAATAGAAGAACGGGTAATAATTGAAAAATAGGCCCAGGCCCCGAGGCCTCAGAAGGAACATATATAAATAGAGAAGCAGCGCTCTTGGAATGGCATGTAAGAATAACTTCACTTAACTTAGAAAATAAGCTTTCTTGAGTATATAAGCTGACTTGCCCGTCGGAGTGCTAACCCCGGCACTCCCGACCGGAGTGTTTGTGTCTTTGCAGGTGACTAGCTGAGGATCAAGAGCGTCTCCCAGGATCCGAAGAGTATTTCCAAAATCACTTCCCCACAGCTTGTTAAAAACTCGTTCAAGTTTGAACACATTTTGAAACTTATTAAAGTTTTCAAAATAAAATTGAACAATCAATTGTTCGTTTGGCTCGATTTGATAAACCTAAGACTATATAAAAAATATCAAGTTATTTGAGCTCTACTCGATAAAAACTCGCTTAAAATCAACTAAAAAGTTTAATGAACCAAACTTAAATAAAATTTGAAACTAATTAAACTTATCAAATCAAATTTAAACAATTAATTATTTGACTTGTTTGGCTTATTTATCACCCTTAATGATCCTTCAAAATGCTAGCCTCCTGTATTCATAACCAATCAAAATGCTAGACTCCTCGATGTTTTTTTTTAGATGGTAATTGGACTCGAAGTTATCTAGTCTTTTTTGCGAATATCACGGTTGAAGATGGGGTAAGGAGACATGTCACTATGGAATTTATTTGCTGGACTTTGCCAAATCTGAATAATCCCAATGCAACCCTACCCCACCTACCTGGACTTGGGAGGGTTCTCTCACAACACCATGCTGTGAGATGTTGGTGAGGTTTGTGTCGATCTCATTGTAATAATCTGAATCGTTCATATTAGAATTTATTGAGTATATTATTTATATAAAAAAAAATGAGATTAATCAGATATACATAGTCCCATGATCAGATCATAACTATTTTTAAATATTTATTAAAATTATGCTAACCTTTTATTTTTTTTAAACATAAATATGGTCTTGTTATAAGTTACAAATATCTAATTAACTTGATTTTTTATTTTTATTTTTATAAGTAATCTATTTGACAAACCTTACAATATAAATAGCTCAAATTATCGAAATTGATTTGAAAAATGTCCCTATACTCACAATACGGTATTAGCCCTGTTTGGTAGAGCTGTGGGAAAGTGCTTATAGCTTATGCCTAAACAGCTTATAGCTTATAACTATGACCATAAACTGATTTCCAGCTTATTCTTAAAGCATCTCCTGCCCCACTCAAAGAATAAGCTGATTTCTAACTTCCAAAAAGCTATAAGCTATAATCTATAAGCTAAACCAAACACATCAAAATAGCTTAAATTAAGCTGAAAGCTGAAATAAGCTATAATTAAACTCTGCCAAACAGGCACATTGTACTTATAAAGCACATCACCCTCCTAGGTTCCCAAGGAATTACAAAATTAATAACAATTATGGTTTGAATCACCTTTTTTTTAGACTTCTTAATTGACAAATAATTTATTCAAATGAAAATGAATTATTTCAAATTATATGCCAAATTAGTGAATAAACTATTTTGTCAATTAATTCCAATGTAACTTTTTAAAAAGTATTATTAATTGAGAAAATCGTTGACAAATCCAGATTCTCAATCCTATAAGTCATTGAGGATACATGAGGGATCTGTTGGGAATATAAGGACCACTTTCTTGAATTTGTTGGCCAAAAGTCTATTAACAGATTTAGTTCCATGAACACCACTTATATATTCAAATGTTAATTTTATCTGTTTGATTTTTTTAACCTATCTATCCAAATTATTTTAACTTACCGGTTCAAATTTTTATTTTATTTGTCACAAAATATCTGTTACAGTATTTTATCCAATTTTTTTTATCTGTTACAATTATTTTAATCTATTTGTCATAGTATTTTTCTTATTTGTGCAAATCAAATCTATCTGTCTAAATGTTTTTGTTTTGTTTGTACTAGAATTTTTTATCTGTACAAATTCAATCTATATTATCTATATAGGATTTGTACAGATAGACATATACAGTGCAAACGCTTTCTTTTTTTTCTTTCTCTCTCTCCCTCTCTCTCTCTTTATCTCTCAATACTTTCACTTTCTACGGTGGCAGTAGTAACAGGAGTAGCGTTATGCAAGCTCTCCAATCCTTCTCCTCGTCCCTTAGAGCATCCCCTCTAGTTCCATTTCAGAAACACTTCTCTCTCTCTCTCTCTCTCTCTCACATTCTCTCTGCAACTGCCATTAATGGCTGTTTCAATCTCCACATCCATCTTCTATGTAAAACCATCTATATATGTATAATTTCATCACTAACATACAACCAAAATCACATTCACACCCCACTTTTTAACCCCAATCGCAACTTTTTTTTTAACCCATTTGTGTAGGCGTTGTGCCTTTTTCGAGTCTAAAGTATGCATCCCACATCAACTTGCTTTGACCAACAAAGAGCCGCCACTTAATGTTTTAAGAAAAATTAAGAATCTTTAACAATGAAAACTAAGTTAAGGATCAGTTCATCACAACCAAAAAAAATTTGGGTTCAGGAGCCTAGGTACAAGAGAGGAAGGTCATTGAATGATAGTACCCCCTCTTACCCAATCCTAAGATTGACCTCTATTTTATGATTTTAGTGGTTAAATATTCACAAAAATTCATTTTAAGCCCTAAAACCCTTAACTAACCTAAAACTATGTGGTTTGAATAAAATGAAAATTATTTACTTTAGATTAAGAGAATAAAGTCATATATTTTCAAAATGATGATTTTTAATAAAAATGTGGGTTTTATCGACCCATGGCCATAAACTCAACCTAAAATAAATCATTTTCATAAAAAGCATTCAAAATATACAATTTTGCATAGAAGAGCATCTAACTTGCACAATTGAAAAGCGATGGAAATAGCAAGCACATGCTAAGGAAATTGAGAGGACTTACCCGGATGCTCATTTTCAACGTCTTTCATGCATGCATAATAATAAACATGACCTAAAATGCAACTACTACATACAAGAATGGTCTTAGGCTCGGTTTAAAGCTACTAGCATGATGATTATGTATAAAATACAACTAACCAATGAAAAGCAAGAAAATAAACTAACTAACATGATGATTCAAACCGGGCTATGCATGCTTATTATATGATAAGAATAACACCTAAAACATGTTGTTTTAATGTAATGAAGAAAACATGCGAAGAACGATGTAGAAAATGAATAAAATATATGAACTACATGATGATCATGCCATAAGGATTACCCTACTTGCTTACACATTGAGAAAAGAGGGAGAATAAAGTATTGAAATTAAAAAAGAAGAAAAGATTACCTGTTGGTTTGCTTAAACCAAAGAATATGCAGAGAAAAGTGCAACAAAAGTCAATTTTCTTGGTTACAAGCCTCCCTCAAGCAAAGGGTCCAAGTTCTTTAATCCTTAAAATCTTTTTAAGTGTTTGAAGTTGCTATGAGGGTGGAAATTTCGGAGGTAATGCAAGAGGAGGGGAGAAGATGATGTTTTTATTTCACAAAGTGTCTCAAATTTCTTAACCCCTTGAAAGGAAAGGGGAGAGGGTGCTTATATAGGCACTAAGAGGTGTAGGGGGCAAGCTAGGGAAACCCTCATCGCTTTCTCTTTCGCTTCCCATCAGAAATGTACAAAGATTAAGTTACCAAAAATAACTCTATCATGCTTTTATGTGTGCATGCACAACAATTGTGCACACTCACAAGTAATGTGTTCAAGCATGTTTTTGCCTTGGTACAAGTGCCATGCATGCATGCACAAGTGTGGGATCCCATACCCTTGGTTTACTTGCGGCCCAAGTTGCATTCTGATCGATATTTTTGATAGAATCGGTCATTAATTTTGGAAAATATATTCAATCAATCAAAGTACAACCGGGCCTCTATCTTTTTCTTGAGGTTAAAAAGTTAGTTTTTGACTAAAAATGGGTGCAGGGGTAAAATGGTCATTTTTGCAAAAATTGATTTTTGGCCAAAACAAGTTTATACAACAACTCCAAATAACTTTAAATATTCCAAGTATGAAGTAATCACCATTTTATCATTGGGAGGCTTGAAAGTGTACAAAGTCTTTAGGGTTAGTCAAAATGGGGTGTTTACAATTTGTTATCCAAATTGCAAAAACCTTAGAATATTCTCTCTTTTCTCCTTCTTCCTTACTATTGTCTCTTTAGAAGCTCAAAGACACCCAACACAACCAAGAACAAGATCTCATTCATCTCAGCCTCAACATCAACCTCACAAGCCACCATGACTTCAGCCTCGAAAGGCTAGAAGGATCCGAAGAAGAGAGTAGTAATCACGAGGGATGAGACTGGTTTCCATGTTCGGCAACGCTATCGACACCTACTACACACAAACATGGAGCTAGAGAGAGAGAGAGAGAGAGAGAGAGAGAGAGTAATGCGTGTGGGAGGAGATGAAGATGACAAATAAACTGATTGAGGCTGAATTGTACAACACTGAGGCCGGTAATTAAGATACCTTAACCTTACTTGCTAGTCAAATTGTATATTTTATGTTTGTTTAATGCCAATCAGGTTCGATGAGGTTGGAGCACAAAATGACCAAAAACACAGCATTTTAGCCAGAAAAGGGCTTGCCGCACGTGTAGAGAACCATTCCTGCACGTGCGGCCCAACCAAATTAGCCAATCAGCTATTGCAAAAATCAAACGTGCAGAGGGTTTTTCCCACACGTGCGAAACCTTTTCTGTACATACGGTGGTGTTTCCTGCATGTGCGGTCGTGCCTTGAAAATTGTACGCGATGTTTTGAATCTGTTTGAAAAGGCTATAAGTATAAAAAGATAGAAAATAGGCTGGATTAGGGTTTTGAAAATTCCAAGAGAGAGAAGAGGCTAGGGTTTGGAAAAATGGATTCTCAAGCTTCAAAGGCAATTTGCATGGAGGGTTCTTCTTCCTCTACTTTTTTCCACTCCTCTATGAGTGGCTAAGCTTCTTTTTCTAGGGTTTTGATGAAACCCTAGCCATGTAAATAGGTTTTCTTTTTGGTTTTCTTTTATGTAATGGATTGAACAATTGTATGGTTCTCAAGAAGTTTTCTAATATAATTTTCCATTATTTCTTCAAGTATTCTGCTTTCTGTGATTGTTGAATGCTTTCCATACAATAGTTTTCCACTCTTTCATGTTCAAGGTATGAGACGAGCCATACTATGAGGGACAAGTCGTGTTGCTACCCTAGTTTAGAGCGAACGACTCGTACTACTTGAGATGGTTCGGGCCTATACATTGAATGCATTAATTTTCTTGATAAATGGTTCGAGCTTGTAGTTGTGAAGTATTCTTTAGTTAGAACCGTAACATAATTGAGTCTCAAATTGAAGCCTTATTTATGTAACTAGTGGTGAAGTCATTACCCTAGGTTTTTCTTAAAATCTGTAACTTCACCTTTAATTATAATTGCTAGTTTATTTGCTTTGTTTAATTTAATTGTTATTAGGTTATGAACAACCATTTCTTTCATCAAAATTAATTTAGGAATTTAACAATTTAATTAGTTTAATTTCCCATTTGTCCCTATGGACCGATACCTGGACTTACCATTATTCGAAAGAATTTGGTATAGTTTAGTGTTTATTTTTGTTGTGTGAAATGACCCATGAAAATTTTGGTGTCATTGCCGGGGACTTCTAGCGAAACTAATCAATTTAAAGTTACATTCTTTTGTTAATTTTTAGTTTAGGATTTTATATTTTAGTGTTACTAAGTGTGTAGATTTTGCAAGTGGAGCTATCACCGAAGTGCAAGCGGAGTGCAACCGAGCTTTAAAAACAAACCGCAGCACCAAAGTTCTTTTAAAAAGATGCAAATATTCGCAAGCAAAGCACCAAAGTGCTAAAAAGAAAGAAAGAGCTCAAGTGGAGGTTGGAGACAACGATCTACACGTCAAGCACTTGTAAGACGAGTAAGGTGTTTTCGTTAAACTGCTGTGAGTATTTTTTCCTTTGGTATTTTTCTTTCATAACTTAATGCACAGAGTTGGAACTTAGTGCGTGTTTGTGAGTGGTGTATGCACGGGTGCTGTTCTTGTCACCCTGAATTGTGGAGTTTGGACCTTGAACTAGAAAGGACTCTTAGGAAGATTACAGCCTCTTTCTACGTTCCTAGGCTCGAATACTAATATCCATACTTCAAACCAATAGAGATGGCGAAGCTGAATGGCCTAAATGGGCCCAATTGAACCCTTAAGGGTTACTTCACATCCACTGCATATACATCACCATCATGCATTCAGTTACCCGACACCACTGCTACTCATTATGAGATTAAGTCCAGCACCATCCAAATGCTCCTATCATTCCATGGACTAGCTCATGATGACCCTTACAAACATCTACATGAATTTTTGGAAATTAGCTTTACAGTGAGGATCCAGAATTTCACAAATGAGGCCTTAATGTTGAGACTGTTCCCATTTTCACTAAAGGACAAAGCCAAACATTGGCTAAACTCCTTATCTGCTAATTCTGTCACAACATGAGACCAATTATAGCAGAAGTTTTTGGAGAAGTACTTTCCTATTGGTAAGACCAACCAACATTGGTGAGCCATCACCAATTTTGCTCAAATTGATGGCGAGCAATTTCATGAAACATGGGAAAAACTTCGTGACCTTCTCCAACAGTGTCCCCACCACCAAGTGCCTGATTGGCAACTTGTTTAAACCTTTTGCTATGACATAACTGAGCCTCATAGCCAAATAGTGGATTCTTCTTGTGGTGGGACATTCATGTCCAAAAATGACGCTAAGGCATGGCAATTATTTGAGAACCTAAGTGATAATTCCATTCACTATGTCTCCGCAGCCTGGCAAGTTCAGAAATCGATAGTTGGAGCCCCGAAAACTAGGGGCATTTATGAGGTAGAGCAAAACCTAGAGTTAGCCCAACAAGTAGAGGTATTATCCTACAAAATGGACCAATTATTTGCTTCGAGACATGCCCCTATACAGCAAGATCAACCTCAATTTCACAAGCCATGTGCTATTTGTGCGAGCCTTGCTCATGACTTGCGTGAGTACCCTTTGACATCACAATTTCCAGAATTAGTCCAAGAGCTTGTGAATGCAGCTTGAGGATTCTCCAACCCAAGTAATGACCCATATTTCGACACATATAATCCGGGATGGAGAAATTACCCTAATTTTTCATGGAGATCTCCTTCACAAGGCACTTTTTACAATTCTCTACCACCAAGGCAGAATTTTAATAATTTTGCCAACAAATCTTCTTATTGACCACCACAACTTTACCGACCACTACAACCTTACTAACAACGACAAACTTCGCATGTTCCTTAAGGCAACTCAACCTTTGAGACTTAGGTGTTGGAAGTTCTCTCAGAACTTAAGGGGTTAGCACCAGTAGTTCACTCCCATACTCACTCTATTGTCAAGCTAGAGTCCCAATTGGGTCAAATGGCTAATAACATGAATATGAGAGATGAGGGAAAATTACCGAGTCAGACTGTGGCCAACCCTAAGGGTCAATATGGGGCAGAGGGGTCGAATGTGAATAGAAAGCACCATGAGCAGGTGCAAGCGGTGATTACCTTGAGAAGTAAGAGGGAGTTAGAGCCTTGGCCAGTTGCGTCTGATGCAACTAAGGCTAAAAGGGATACCACGGTGGTAAACCCAATAAGAGCAAGGGTGATGGAGAAACACCTAAGGAGGATGACTTAGTTTCTAGTACTTCACATGAGTCTAAGGCACCATATGTGCCTAAGACACTCTTTCCCCAATGCCTTGATACACCATCCCCTTTTAATAAGAAGGCGAAATCCATGGAAGCGATGATGGAGGTTTTTAAACAAGTTTAAATCAACCTCTCCCTGTTGGAGGCGATTAAGCAAGTACCCTCCTATGCTAAATTTTTGAAGGATCTTTGTACGCAAAAGAGTAAATCTAGGACACACGTGTCCGAAAAGGTCATACTCACGGAGCTAGTAAGCTCTATCATATTGAGTGACACACGCCCCCAGCTTAAAAACCCGGGTGCCCTAACCATTGGATACATTATAGGGGACCATTTCATTGATAGGGCTTTGTTAGATTTAGGGGCTAGCGTCAATTTGTTGTTGTACTCTGTGTATAAGAAATTTAGGCTTGGCAAGTTGAAGCCCACTGCTGTCACACTCCAGTTGGCTGATTGGTCCCACAAAGTGCCATGTGGCATGATTGAGGATGTGCTAGTAAAGGTCGATAGGTTTTATTTTCTCGTTGACTTTTTGGCTTTAGCTATGGAGTCAGTAGCCAGCTCTAGAAAACAAATCTTGGTGATCTTAGGTCGACATTTCTTGACTACGGCCAATGCATGTATAAATTGTCGTACCGGGGTTATGGATGTTTCGTTTGGGAATATGTAAATGAAACTCAATGTTTTCCAAGCATCCCAACAACCCTATGAAAGAGAGGAGTGCCTATTTATGGATGTTATGGGTGGGATAGTGAAGGAGGCTTTACCCGTCATTCTCGCAGAGGACCTTTTAGAGGCTTGTTTAGCTCAAAAATTTTGATATTAATGGGTCAGTGGAGGAGGTGAATACCTTACTTAATTCTTCTTCTACACTGGATTTTCCTCTGTGGAAAGCCCGATTTGAGTCCCTTCCTCCTTTGTCTCAAGAGCTCGCCATACCATCCTTAGTCACATCACCTACACTTGAGTTGAAGCCACTCCCAACCACACTCAAGTATGCATTTTTAGGGCCTTAGGATACCTTACTAGTCATAATTGCGCCTGATTTAACTGCAGAGCAGGAAAGTCAATTAATGAGTGTTCTCGTGGCACATCGAAGTGCTATAAATCCCTTCATGTGCATGCATTATATACATCTAGAGGAGGACACCAAACCTTCTCGTGAAATGCAACGGATGCTTAATCCTAATATGAAAGAAGTGGTGAAAATGGAGGTGTTGAAGTTGTTAGGTGCGGGTGTTATATATCCCATCTCAGATAACAAGTGGGTGAGTCCCACACAAGTGGTGCCTAAGAAATCAGGTATCACTGTTATTGAGAATGAGCAAGTTGAGTTAGTCCCCACACGAACCACTACTGGGTGGCGAGTGTGCATTGATTATAAGAGATTGAATTCCATGACTAGAAATGGCCATTTTTCATTGCCATTTATTAATCAAATTCTTGAGAGGTTAGCGGGGCAGGGTTTTTATTGTTTTCTTGATGGTTACTCGAGGTATAATCAAGTTTCGGTGTACCCCATTGACCAAGAAAATACCATATGCACTTGCCCTTTTGGCATTTTTGCTTATAGGCGCATGCTTTTTAGGCTATACAATGCACCGGTGACTTTTCAGCGACGTATGATGGCCATTTTCTTTGACATGGTGGAAAATTTTTTAGAGGTTTTCATGGATGACTTCTCTGTGTTTGGGCTATCTTTTGAGGAATGTCTCCAGAACTTAACTAAAGTCCTTATTCGTTGTGTGGAGGCAAACCTAATTTTGAGTTGGGAGAAGAGCCATTTTATGGTTCGTGAGGGTATAGTGTTGGGACACATTGTGTCCTTTCGAGGCATAGAGGTAGACAAAGCTAAGGTTGACCACATTGCAGGCCGTCCTCCACCCACTTCTGTGCGTCAAGTTCGGTCTTTTCTAAGGCATGTAGGTTTTTACCATCGATTCATCAAAGACTTTAGCAAAATATCCCGTCCTTTATGTTACTTGCTAATTATGCACCTTTTATCTTTGATGATGCATGTTTTAAAGCCTTTGAAACATTTCAAGTGACCCTTACTACCGCCCCAATCATGAAATCACCAGATTGGTCGCTCTCATTTGAAATCATGTGCGATGCCTCGGACTATGCTGTCAGGGCTGTGTTGGGCCAAAGGGTGAATAGAGCACCCTATGCTATATACTATGCTAGGTGTACTCTTGTTGATGCTCAATAAATTACACTATCACTAAGAAAGAGTTACTAGCTGTTGTCTTTGCATTTGATAAGTTCCGGTCCTACTTACTACGATCTAAAGTCATTGTGTTCACTGACCACGCTGTTTTGCGGTACTTAGTGTCCAAAAAAGAGACCAAACCTAGGTTGATTAGGTGAATTCTACTCCTTCAGGAGTTTGACCTAGAAATCCTGGACAAGAAAGGATCCGAGAATGTAGTTGCGTATTTTCTATCCTGAATGTTTATTGAGCACACGAGTGATCCCTCAACCTTGCACGACTCGTTTCTAGATGAGCAACTTTCTTGCGGTATCACAAGTGACCCTCCCGTGGTTTGCTCACATAGTGAATTACTTGGCAGTTGGTCAAATTTCTAAAACTTGGTCTCAAAAAGACAAAGACAGATTTTTCTCACAAGTCAAGTATTATTTTTTGGAAGACTTGGAATTGTTCAAGTATTGTCCGGATCAAATGATTCGGCGTTATGTGCTTGAGAGTGAAACCTATAACGTTCTCACATTTTGTCACTCTCATGCATGTGGCAGCCATTTCAGTGGGCAAAAAACGGCCGCCTAGGTGTTACAATGTGGGTTCTACTGGTCCTCTATCCTTAAAGATGCCCATAACTTTTGTAGAGCTTGTGAGCGTTGTCAACAAATGGGCTTTATGTCACAATGAGACATGATGTCGATGACCCTTATTTTGATTGTTGAGATTTTTGATGTTTGTGGCATCGACTTTATGGGTCCCTTTCCACCATCTTTTGGATTTGAATACATTTTAGTGGCAATGGACTATGTCTCCAAGTGGGTTGAGGCAGTGGCCACCAGAATGAATGACCACAAAATTGTGGTTAAATTCCTCTATGAAACCATTTTTTGTCATTTTGGGTTCCCACGCGCCATAATTAGTAATGGTGGCAAACATTTTTACGACCAATTTTTTGAGGCATTGGTGTGCAGATACATGATCACTCACCAAGTTGGCACTCCTTACCATCCTCGGACTAGTGGTCAAGTGGAGGTTTCTAATAGGGAGGTTAAACACATCCTCGAGAAAACTGTGAGGCCCGATAAGAAAGATTGGTCCACTAGGTTGGTTGATGCACTTTGGGCCTATCGCACAGCATATAAGACACCCATCGAGGTGTCTCCATATGAATTGTGTATGGGAAACCGTGCCATCTCCCTGTTGAGTTAGAACACCGGGCTATGTGGGCTATTAAGAAGTTCAATTTTGATATGGCCAAAGCCGGTGACCATTAAAAACTCCAACTCAATGAGTTAGAGGAGCTCCGCAATTATGCATATGAGAGCTCCAAAATTTACAAGGCTAGGACTAAGTCATTTCATGATAATCACATTTCTCATAAGTCCTTCGAGCCACATCAAAAAGTGTGGCTGTTCAATGTCAAAATATGGTTGGTGGGATGGCCCATATGAGGTTAGTAAAAGTCTTTCTGCATGGGGCGGTTGAGATGAAAAATCCACCAGATGGTACGACCTTCAAGGTCAATGGCCAATGATTGAAACATTATGTGGATGGTGTTGAGAAAGAGGAGATGATTGTCCACTTGACGGACCCAATGTATCTTCCATAGTAATTGCTTTGAGTCTAGGAGAGTTTAAATCCTCTAAAGGTGTAATTTTTTTGGTGTTAGCTGTGCCTGAACGACATCTGATAGTCTGGTATAGCCATCTAACTGTGTTTGTAGTGAGTTCTTATGAGACCAATTGAGACGGTGGAAACTAGAGTTCAAATGGCAAAGCCTAGAATGCAAAGGTTTGGAATTTCCAAGACTAAAGTCTGGTTTAAATACCCAGGGGTGTAGAGATTGCTTCAAAACCACATCGGTTTGAACTCTGTATGGCAGTCCCATAGGTCGAGTTAGCTTTATGCGCCTCGATTCTGGATACCGAATCAACCTAGTATGTCACCCTGTTGGAGAATAGGAAAAGTTACAAACATTGTTAGAGAGAAAAGTAGTACTCGTGGTTTTCGCGTGAAGATTATACCTTTGTTGAGCATTTAGATGTTTTCAGAGTGTTATTTTTATTTCAAATGTTCAATGAAGGTAGAAATGGTTTGAAAAAATTTTGGGTTGTGATTGGGTTCCACAAAAAAAAAAAAAAAAAAAAAAAAAAAAAATCCCGCACATGCGGCAAAGTGCACATGTGGCAAAATTTTCAGTCCACAAGTTGGCTATTGCTTTAATTGCAAGTGCGTGGGATGGTACGGCATAGTCGTCACACTTGCGGCCTGGGTTCCACATGTGCGGGAAATTTCTTGAAACAAATGCATCGCTTGCTTTATATGCAAGTGCACGACCTGGTGCGGGTGTGCTGCCACATACTCTCCTACACGTGCGGAAAGACGTTGACCTAAAAAAAAAAAATTTATTTTTTCTTTTATTTTCTTTTATTTATTTATTTCTTATTTATCTATTGAAAAAAAAAATGATTATCTAACCCAAGACCCACTTTTACCTCTCACTTTCACAGACTCTCTACCTCTCATTCTCTCTCTCTCTCTATCTATCTTATCATCTTCTTCCTTCCTTTCTCTTTCACTCAACCCCACCACCACCATCTTTCTTTCTTCTTCTTCCCATCATCACCAACCTTCACCCAATCTCTTCTCACCACCACTCTACCACTGAAGCCTCGCCGCCACCATCTTTCTTCCTTCTTCTTCCCATCATCACCAACCTTCACCCAACCTCTTCTCACCACCACTCTACCATCGAAGACTCGCCGCCAGTGCCCTACCTTCTCTCCGTCTGGCGACCACCATTTTTTCCGGCTAATCTCCATTCTTTCTCTCTCTTTCTTCACTCTTTCAAGGTAAATCCTTCTTCTTCTTCTTCTTCTTTTTTTTTTTTTTTTTTTTTTTTCAATCTTAACTTATAAAGGTTCATTCCAAAAAAAAAAAAAAAAAAAAAAAATTCCGGAACAAACTTTCTGAACAGAGCAATAGCCGCACATGCGGCCTCGTTGGCACACGTAGGAGATTCGGGAAAAAAAATAAAAAAAATTGTTTAGCCTATTTAATTCTTTATTTTATTATTAAATAGATTGTGTCTTTTATTTTATTTATTTATTTATTTATTTCTTGCTTGCTTAAAATAGTTTAATTCATTACTTGTTTAGTTTAGTTAATTTTAATTATTTGGTCATTAGTTACTTAAATAACATGGCATTGTGTTTAACTACATTATTGTTAAGTAGTTAGTTTAATTTAGATGCCTATGACTAGTTGTAGTACACTAATTTAGTTGTTGTTTCTTTTATTTTTATTTTTATTTGTATTTTATTTTAGTTTATTAATTTATCTATATAAAAACAAATATGATGAAAATGATGATGAGAATTGCATGTGGTGCAACAAGTGAGCAGCCTTGTGGTTTGATATTCTTATTCTCATGTTGGTTCCACGGGTCTGTGTGTATTTGCTTCTGGTGTGTGCAGGACATGAGTAGACGGCTATCCACCTGAGCCTCTAAAAAGGCTAGAGGTTTGTCCTCCTCGGCACCACTGCTACCGCCGTCACCACCATTCTCACCACTACCACCAGTTGACCATCTATGACCAGAGTGGGCTTCTCGCTTGCTTTACAAGCTTACACAGTTCAACATTTTATATTTTCAGCATGACTCAGCCACTTCTCGGGCTGTTGAGCAATTTCAACTCCGGCAACAGTTGGGTATCTGCACTGTTACGGCACCAACTTATCCTCGTTTGGTCCAACTCTTCTACCAAAACCTATACGAGGAGCCCATGGTGGCCTCTCTTGACCTTTTGTCCAACATTGATGGCCACTTCATTCACATCATGCAATCCATGATTGCCCAGGAGTTAGGTTTCTATGTTGAGCGTGACGGCCAGTCATTCCTTGAAGTTGAGGGCCAGCAACCCATACCTCGCATCATCCAAGAATTCTTCCCGAGGGCCCATGGTGATCCTAACTTCACGTGCTTGTGCCGGAGCAAGCTGCGTGGCCTCCTATTATTCATTGACACAGTGTTGTATAAGAATGCCCTTCCACTTGGGCACAAAGCTGAGCGAAGAAAGGAGTTTGTGTTGGTCTTACAGTGTTACCAGCATGGTTATCGGGTACACCTTCAGCACATGATCTGGGTACACATGCATAAATTTATGCGGGAGGCTGTTCATCCTCAACCTATGCAGAACATGACTTAGCCCTTGCCATTTGCCAACCTGCTCTCTCTTTTCCATTTTCTTCGCATTTGTTTCCATTGAGGACAATGTCATGTTCAAGTTAGGAGGTGAGGGTATTTTCTTTTGTGTACTTCTACTTAGCTCCTAATTCATAATTCATGTTTATACCTGCTTCACTTGATTGCACTACTTCACTTGATGTTGACTTGTTGCTAGTAATGTGGTGATATGAGCATATGTTAATTGGGTAACATAGTAGACTTGTATGAAAAGGATTTATTGGGTAAATACTCACATGTGATGTTTGCACTAGGAAAGTTGCTTATGGTTGTGGTATTAGTACACTTATCATAAGTATGTCTTGATTCACATGAACACACTATCATAGCGGTGGCTTTTCTATTATAATCTATGGTGTACATCATTGATAATTGCCAGTATTGCAGAAAAGAATAAATGAGTAGCCTTGATTCTCACACACAAAAAAACAAAAAAAAAAAAAAAGAGAAAAAAAAAAAAAACACTTGACTTGTTTGAGTTCGTAGTCCTTTTAACTCGAGTTATTAAGCTCGTAGGGGTGTCCCTACACCTAATTTCCTAAAACTGT
Organism: Camellia granthamiana; assembly: GCA_036172215.1. Taxonomy (NCBI): domain Eukaryota; kingdom Viridiplantae; phylum Streptophyta; class Magnoliopsida; order Ericales; family Theaceae; genus Camellia; species Camellia granthamiana. Next base: position 62,724,589 of record CM069908.1, read on the forward strand.
CTGATTTGGGAATTATTGGCCCAATACTTGCTACATGGGTTAATTAGAAAGCTTAAAGGACATAGACATTGCACAGTTAATGAAAAAAAAAGGAAAATGTTTGTTTGGGTTCGTAACCTTTTTAGCTTAAGTTATTAAGCCCGTAGGGATATCTTTACACCTAGTGCCCTAAAACCGTCTAGTTTGGGAGTCATTGGCTTAATGCTTGTTACATGGGTTGAGTAGAAAGCTTAATGGATCAGGACATTGCACAGTCTTTCAAAAAAAAAAAAAAAAAAAAGAAGAAAGAAAGAAAAAAAATGATTGAGAATCTTGGTTGCAAAAGTTTCGTTTTTCTGTATATGTTGGGTGTTATTGTGAGTTACATTAGACTATTGTAGTGGACAGTTAACTAGTTATGGGGATTGCACTTTACACCGAAGCTACTGATGATGTGTCTACTAACATTCACAAGTACATAGAACTTAATTTTTGTGATATTGAATTGCGGTCTTTGCTCAATAGATTCCTTCATGCTTGTCTACCATGCCTTCAATAACTCATCATCTCTTAATATTACACTGTAGTAGCACATAAGTTAATTCTTGAGTGGTGTAGTGTCATTAATTGTTGTTGGGCAGATGTGAATATGTTAATGTTTGTGGGTATTATTTCTGGAAACTCTCACGAGACTATACTCGTCCACTTGAGGTAACTTTTTAGTTTAAAGGCTTGTTGCATATACTAAATGCAATCGTGTTTCCCACAAAAGAGGAGGTATTTAGATTTTGTTTAATTTTGTATATCTTTCTTTATTCTTTGCGTAAGGACTAGTAAGTTGTAAATTGAGGGATGTGATTGAGGCCGAATTGCACAACACTGAGGCCGATAATTAGGATCTCTTAACCTTACTTGCTAGTCAAATTATATATTTTATGTCTGTTTAATGCCAATCAGGTTGGATGCGGTTGGAGCACAAAATGACCAAGAACATAGCATTTTAGCCAGAAAAGGGCTTGCAGCATGTGTGGAGGACCATTCCTGCACATGCGGCCCAACCAAATTAGCCAATCAGCTACTGCAAAAATTGCACGTGTGGAGGGTTTTTTCCGCACGGGCGAAACCTTCTCCGCACATATGATGGTGATTCCCGCACGTGCGGTCGTGCCTTGAAAACTGTCCATGATATTTTGAATTTGTTTGAAAAGGCTATAGGTATAAAAAGATAGAAAATAGGCTGGATTAGGGTTTTGAAAATTCCAAGAGAGAGAGGAGGCTAGGGTTTGGAAAAATGGATTCTCAAGCTTCAAAGGCAATTTCCATGGAGGGTTCTTCTCCCTCTACTTCTTCCTATTCCTCCATGAGTGGCTAGGCTTTTTTTTTTCTAGGGTTTTGATGAAACCATAGCCATGTAAGTAGGTTTTCTTTTTTGTTCTCTTTTATGTAATGGTTTAAACAATTGTATGGTTCTCAAGAAGTTTTCTAATATAATTTTCCATTATTTCTTCAAGTATTCTGATTTATGTGATTGTTGAATGCTTTCCATACAATGATTTTCTACTCTTTCATGTTCAAGGTATGAGACGAGCCATACTATGAGGGACAAGTCATGTTGCTACCCTAGTTTAGAGCGAACAACTCATACTATTTGAGATGGTTCGTACTCCTATATTGAACGTGTTAGTTTTCTTGATAAATGATTCAAACTTGTAGTTGTGAAGTATTATTTAGTTCGAACCATAGCATAATTGAGTCTCAAATTGAAACCTTATTTATGTAACTAGTGGTGAAATCATTATCCTAGGTTTTTCTCAAAATCTGTAACTTCATCTTTAATTATAATTGCTGGTTCATTCACTTTGTTTAATTTAATTGTTATTAGGTTATGAACAATCATTTCTTTCATCAAAATTAATTTAGGAATTTAACAATTAAATTAGTTTAATTTCCTGTTTGTCCTTGTGGATCGATACTTGGATTTACCATTATTCTAAAGAATTTGGCATAGTTTAGTGTTTATTTTTTGTGTGTGAAACGACCCATCATAAACGTATAATATCCTTATGAACCCAAACAAAATGAGTTTAGATCTAACCAAACCAAACCATACAAAGTCTTAAATCCTGTCAAATGGGGTTGACTACATGAATTATTCTTCTCTACTTGACTCTATCAATGACCATTTGGTTAGTTAAATTAAGAAGATTCATATCTCTATTTACTACATTAACCCACGTCAATTTAGGTTTGTCCCTTCCTCTAACGCTTCCATCTCCCATTACTATATCGCATCTCTTCACTACCTTTGCCTCTGACACAATATGAAAAATTAAAAAATGAAATTAAAACTAAAATAACTAAATTAATGGAATAGAAAATTTAACGTTTAGAAAAATGCTAATCCAAATAGAAGTATTAACTTCTTTTGGTGTTGTCTTAGATAACAATTTTTTTTTTAGGAATAACATTTTTTTTGTTGTTGGGAATAATCCTAAAAAAATCTCATTAATGAATTTAATACTGTGGTAGCCGAATAAATGAAACTGAGTCCTGGGTTGGCATAGTACGAGTCAGCGGAAAACCGAATCCATGGTCGTAGACAAGTCGGCCATATCAGGTCCAGTGAGCCAAAGCTGAACGAAACCAGACTTAAAGGGCTGTCTGAGCCAATTATCCCATGGGCTACATAAAGGGCCCATGAATGGGGTCAAAGCCCAAGAGGGAGCAGTGGGCCCTTGGAGGTTCACTAGGGAAACAATATAAAAGAAAGAAGAGGAGGACAGATAGGGGGATTATGTTCTTGGACAATAGAGTATTCCTAAACCCATTACACCACAACTGGCGTCGTCTGTGGGAATACTCAAGCTCGTTCATGACAGACATAACAGATGTCCTCCATTGGTGGTTGACGATGTTACACCAAGAACAATGCTTGGTCCGGAGAAAATCACCGCAAGAAGAGCTTTGAATTTCGATGCAGTAACTCAGTCTTCACCTTCGACCTTGATGTAGGAAACTATGTAGACAATAATGGACCAGGAAAAACGAAACGAACAACGACTAGAAGAAATGGCGACTGACAACGAACGATTACATAAAGAGCTGGCTTTGGAATTAGCCAAATCTCAGCAGACCACACCGTATCTCGAATGAGATCGGTTGCCAAAACAGAAGAAACAACGCCGACACCGAAAGCACCATAGTAGCACCGCCTTCGACTCGTTAACTCAAGAACCCAGAAAGAAAGAATGTATTGGTGCTTCCAGCTCATCTGAAGGGAGTCTATACGTATGTGTAGACGCGCCCTTGGGCTTTGCTACTACAGTTCGGACTCAAATGTCATGGTTCTGAATCTAATCCCGCAAAATACAATGCGAGACCGATAAATCACCAAAGAGTCCAAATCCGGCAAATCGTTTTGGAAAACTGATTTTTAAGAAAGAAGTGCCAAACATGGACTGCTTTGCCAGATACAGAGTCGCCACCTAAATATTTTGTTTTGGGGGAATTTAGGAAACCTTACTCGTGCCTAAGGCCACGTGTCTGTCATCACCAAAGTTGCCTCAGCTCAGGAACTTGGGTACGATTGGAAAAGGTCATCTATGAGCACCCCCGCTTGCCCGATCAAAGATCGGCCTGTACTAAGCATGATATCTTGTTTTTGAAAGCACATGCGTTCTTATTCCAGTTAATTAGCTAGAATTACTATGTGATGCGCACAACACACAAGTATAGACTAGATCGCCTAATTTAGAACAAAGCATCGCATATCCGTTTGTTTGGAAATGGTTTGAAGTTTGCTACTCGCAAGTAGGCTAAAACACGGATTTCAATGAATCGTTCCAATTCAAGTAATCAAGCCTTCACCCACAGGCATTTAGGCAGTTATATCACATAAGCAATTAGCCTCATGGCAAGCATGCTGTCATGGCAAAACTCACACTCATGCAAGATGCTAAAGCACAAACACTCACAGTGTACTCCGAGCCAAAACAAGAAACTAGTAAGAAATCATGCATGATCCTAATTCATGTCAAGATGGGTAATGCAACACAGGCAAAATACAACTAGAATAGGCTCGGCTATTCTAAGATGGCATATGAGATGCGACAATTCGATACATGTAGTCAAGTAGGAATCGAAATACAATGCAGTTAGTATGATGCGCCGAGCCTGGTGCATGCAATAAAAATGAATGATGGATGTAAACATGAGAGCATAAGGTATGCTAAATGAAATATGCCCTAAAACTAGCCATCGTAAGCGGTTAAGTAAAAGGGAGAAAGAAATGGGGTTGGAAGACATGCATCACACACACGTACGTTTATTACATCAATTGGCTCTCTCGAGGGAAAAACCGAAAGAATAATACAAATTAACTAATTAACTAATTAACTAACTAACAAACTAATTAATTGTTACACAACTCTTAACTAATTAAACAAATTAATTAAGCTATGAAAACAGTAAAGCAGCCTCGGGAAGAGGGACGAATGCATGCTTGGACGGCTTCGCTCGGAAATCCATCGCCATGCTTCATGTTGCCTCTATTTGCACTGCTCTGTACCTCTGAAAACTGTGCCAACTTCTGTGACACTTCTGAACCATCTTGTGTACACTGTGGGAGGTCATCGACCAAGATAGGAAGGTCATCGACCAAATATAAGGCTCTCGGCCAGGAATAGTTAGCCGATCGGCACTGAATATCGTCGGTCAGCCATCTCTTCCTGTGAAAAGCTCCTGTTGCTGCAGCAGAGGACAAACAGAGCATGGCAATACACTTATGAGACAATGTCTGCACAACTACCCTCCCTATCGTGTCATGAGCTCAAGGGAGTATAATCTTCAACTCTCGGACCACCAATCACGCATTTCAATGCATGATGGCCAAATGAGCCAAGTGTGCAATTCAATATTAAATGAAATGCACAAAAACACATAAGGGGTCCCAACCTCTATCATGCTTGATCAAGAGGCAAGGGAATGCACACACAATGCAATGCAACCCTAGCAAGCATGTGACAACATGCAAACTAGTAAACATGCAACAACATGAAATCCAAGCATACAAACATGCATGCATACAATGTAATAGGTATGCAACGACAATACCAACAACAAGCATGCAATGACATGTAATCTAACAAGTATGCAAGGTGGTTGAGCATGCAACAACATGTCAATTAGTAAGCATGTAACAACATGTAGTGGAATTAGCATGTAACAACATGTAATGTGCCAAGTATGCAACAAGCATGCAACAACATGCGAATATTGACTTAAACTAAAATGGACAGCTCTCAACATGCCCAAATCAGTGGCCAAAATGCTATGGAAATGAAGACAAAGGTACATACAAACATGCATGCCAATTGGCCTATCACCTAAGCATAGGAGAGCAACTTTCAAGAACACTTAAAAGAGGACAAAGAATGCGAGTATGACAACACTACAAGCTCTGAAATGATGCTAGGCATGATGCCAAATCACACAAACAAGCCAAACAAGGCATACAAGAAAGCCTAAAACTTAAGGCTAGCCAAGGAGCTCACACCATGGCTATGCAAAACATGAAGCAAATGGAAAGTATAATCCAAAACATTCCTAGATCATGTCAAAATGAGCTTAAAACATGCAAGGACGAAAGCCAAAATAAGCTAGAATAAAGGGCCGAAAGCATGAGGCATGCAAAGCTATAAAAGGGGTGTTACACTACACCTATCAAAACCAAAGATGGCATGACTTAAACCAATAAAATCAGAGTTATGGCATGTCAAAGTAAGCCCAAAAACCCAATTAGATGGCATCCCAAAGACCAAAACATGATGGCACACACAATGACCCATTCACGAGGCATAAAACATCAACTCTTTAAAGCATTAAAGGAGTGATAAGTGCAAGTATATGGGCATACTATATGGACTGAAATAACATAACAAGTGATGCCAAATCATTGAAATGGCCCAAGTAAAGGATGCTAGTGACTTGGACACTCAGAGCTAACAAGCTAGGTTGCATGGTAGCTATACAAAGAATGGCATATATGATCAAAACAATTCAAATCAGAGCTTTAGCATGTTAAAACAAGGCTAAAAGCTTCATGGAGTCGAGCCAAAATCATGCCAGAATGACATGTTACAACATGATGCATATTAAGGCAAATGAGGGGATTGCAAGACAAGTATATGGAGCATGTAAGAGGCAATTAAACCAACTTGAAACAGAGGTATATCATAGCAAAATAACACCAAATACTTGCTGAAATGGAGCTAAAACAAGCTAAGCAAACATGCTACCAATATAAGTTATTTATACTAGCATACAAGACAACAAGGAGAGGGGATGACCCTCTCTTATTTAGGACTCCAAAACCACCTTTCCACCACTAAAAATCCTCTGGATTTCAATGGCAGAAAGGTCATGCAAAGCCAAGAACAAGAGCCAAAAGGGATGGCCTAAAATAAGGCCAAAAAAGGCCTAAGAGGGAGTAAACAACCCCAAACCAAAAAGTGACCTTAAACAAAGGTCTAAAGCAAGTAAAAATAGAACTTTTATCAGTTAAGATCTAAGCTTAAAACAATAAGCAAGAAGGGCTAAAAGCTTAAGCAAGAATGGGGTATTAAAAGCAAGTATGCTCACCCTTGAAGAACACTCTCAAGAACAAGGCTCCAGCAACTTTTCCAAGCTTAAACCAACCCAAGAACTCTGAAATCAACCCCAAGGGACCTCAGCTCCAAGAGGATGGTGTTCTAGTGTGTGTTTGTGTACAATAGTAAGACAATACTACACTTTTGAGTACAAAACAAGGCTAAACAAAGAAAAATATATACAAAAGTATATCTATCCCTCAAGACTCAATTTTCTGAACCCTTGAGGAGGGAGGAGATGGTTCTCTCTTATAGAGAACCAAAAGTAAAGCTTCTTGAGGAAGCTAAGCAAATGGGCAAATCCCTCCATACACGTGTATGGAGGAGGTGAATTGTGCATGCCAGCTGCCAGCTAAAATATTTGTATAAAGCAGATGAATAGGGTTTGGCCAGAAAACATGGCCGATCGACCAACATAAGTGACGGCCGACCAAATAATGTGCCGATCGGCCAACATTTTTGGCCGATGGCAAGAAAACAAGGCCGATGGCCTCAAGTCTTGGCCGATGGGTTGAGGGGATGGCAAACAAGCCACTCTATTCCCTCAAAAGCAAAAACACAAGTGTTTGGTCCACAACCAAGCACAAAACAAACAAGTTGAGAGATCTTGAGGCAAGGCGCGCGACCGAGGCCTCCGGGAACTCAAAACAAACACGAACATGGATGATCATCGAGTGTTCAAACGATGACGTCCAAGTCTTGAGGACGGTCAAAAATGGGGTGTCTACAGTGCGGCACATACAATGAAAAGGTGACGATTCAGACGGAGAACATAGACATAATCCTTTCACATGACGAATTGCAAGGGCCATCCTGCCTAAAAAATTCAAGGCACCGACGTTTACGTTGTATGACGGTAAGTCAGATCCTATGCATCACATTTGCCATTACAAGAAGGAAATGACATTGCACGCTGACGATGAGGCGCTTATGTGTCGCATGTTCCCAAGCAGCCTGGGTCCGTTGGCGGTCCGGTGGTATTATTAACTCGAATCGGCCTCAGTCAAAAATTTTCATCAGCTATAAAAATCCTTCCGGGCAAGATTCATCACCAACGAGGTTCAGCCAAAGCAAGCCGACTCACTCTAGGCGATGCAAATCAATCCGGAAGAAACCCTCCGTGAGTATTCAACGCGTTATTGGGAATGTTTCAACCTGGTTGACGATGCCTGCAATGATTCCATGGCCATCACTGCCTTCAAGATGGGTTTACACCCTGACAGTCCACTCCGGAGCTTATTGACAAGGCAACCTCCTAAAATTGTGTGGGCCTTGATGAAGAAGGTTGAGGAGTACTGCAAAGTGGAGGATGATGCACTCCGCGTCAAGACAGGTCAGAAGGTCATAGAAACGACAGCACCCACCCTGGTGCAGCCGATAAGTGTAGTCCCGCCGCAAGGGAGACATCAGCCACGAAGTAGGCCAAAACGAGAGAGTTGCCAAGACAGTTGTCGATTGAGAGACCAACGTTCATGCCGATCGAGCGAATAATATCAGGTGGAGAGCAGGTATCCCAGGCTGTCTGACAAGAAATATACTGAGTTGATCGAGCCAATCAGCAAAATACTACCCAAAGTTCAGTACTTACCCTTCTTTAAATGGCCGACCAAGACGATTGGGCCCTCCGACGTAAGGCGAAGGGATCGGCGATGTGATTACCACAAAGATCATAGGCACGAAACCGAAAGGTTCTATGCCTTAAAAGATCATCTCGAAGAGTTGGTGCAGGATGGCCGACTGGGTCAATACTTTCCACGAAAGGTCAACGCACCCAACGCAGTAGCCTTGCGCCCGGAGTCACCACCACTGGGAGTAATTCATATGATTTATAGTCTTCCATCACCAAATAGCGTCTATGCGATTCAATCTCAGCAATGTCAACCATGTCCATCCAAGCCGCTCACATCAGCCAAACAACCTCATTGAACTGGCAAGATTAGCTTCGACGACACAAATCTCGAAGGGTTGGTCCTGCCCCATGACGACCCTCTCATTATCGAGTTACACGTCAACAAATTTGTTGTTGAATGCATTTTGATAGATCAGGGGAGCACATCAGAGATAATGTACTACAAGACGTTTCATAAACTCGGCTTCATAACATCAGACCTCCTGTCGGCAGAGTACCCCATGTTCGGCTTCAATGCGAATCTCGAATACCCTCTGGGCAAGGTCAAGGTCGCAATGCGTGCATGCACTAGGACACTCGACGTGGAGTTTCTACCCGTAAAACTTCTATTGCCATATAACTTGATCATGGGAAGAACTTCGTTGCACACAATGCAGGCTATACCAAGTACTTACCATTAGTTACTTCGCTTCCCAACGTAACATGGCATTAAGCAGATTCACAGCTCTCAGAAGTCGGCGAATAAGTGCTACCTTACAGCTTTAGCCAAAAAGCCAAAGGAGATGAAAGTAAATTCCATTGAAATTCTAGACCGAGAAAGCCTCGAAGACGTCGGGAAACCTCTTGCCGATAAGGCGACTGAGGATCTTGATCGGATTGGACTTGCAAATGAACCAGACAAGTTCTTGCTGATCGACACACGTCTCAACGCCGAGGACCGCCAAGAGTTGATTTCTTTCCTACTCAGCAATATTGATGTATTTGCCTAGACACCTTTCGAGATGCCCGGTGTAGATCCCAGCATGGCACAACACCATTTGAATGTAGACCCAACTGCTAAGCTTGTCGTCTAGAAGAGCCGCCGATTCGCAGCCGAACATACTTTAGCTGTTATTGCCGAAGTCAACAAATTTCTGGAAGCTAGTGCGATCCACGAAGTGAATTACCCCACCTGGCTATCCAATATAGTTGTCATCAAGAAGAAAAATGGATCTTGGCGTATCTGCATGGATTTTACGGACCTCAATAAAGCTTGCCGCAAGGATTGTTTCCCCCCTGCCAAAATTGACCAACTAGTCGATGCAACTGCTCATCATCAACGTATGAACTTCCTAGACGCATAGAGGGGTTATCACCAAATCGCCATGCATCCCAACGACCAGGAAAAAACAGCATTCCTCACCCCGAGAGGCACTTATTGTTATAAGGTCATGCCTTTTGGCCTGAAGAATGCCGCGGTAACTTACCAAAGGCTTGTCACTATAATGTTTGAAGAGCAACTCGGCCATACAATGGAAGTGTATATCGACGACATGGTGGTAAAGTCCAAAGCAAAGCATACCCACTTGGCCAACTTGTCCACAACCTTCGATATTCTCCAAAATATAGGATGAAACTTAACGCCTCAAAATGTGCATTCAACATTGGCTCTGGTACATTCCTTGGCTATATGCTGAACCATCATGGAATAGAAGCCAACCCAAAGCAAATTATGGCAATCATGGAACTCGACTCACCTCAATTGGCCAAAGAAGTGCAGAAGTTAATGGGAATGGCCATAGCCCTCAATAGATTCATTAGCCGTTCTTCAGACCGATGTCGGCCATTTTTTCACACCCTTTGATAGGGAAAGGCATTTCAGTGGACCCCCAAATGCCAATCTGCCCTTAACGGATTGAAAGCTTATCTCCATTCGACATCGGTTTTAACAACTCCATCGCCGGACAACCCACTCATCCTGTACCTCGCAGTATCGGATCGGGCAGTTAGCGCCATACTGCTAAAAGAAGAGCTAGGTGATAAAAGGCCTACTTTCTATGTTAGCAAGACAATGGTGGCCATCGAAACCCGGTATTTACCGTTGGAAAAGCTGATTCTGGCCCTCATGGTGGCCGCCAGAAAATTAATGCACTACTTCTAAGCCCATACCATAATTGTGCTGATGGACTACCCTTTCTGGATAGTATTTCACAGAGCAGAATCATCAGGGCGTGTTTCAAAATAGGCTTTCGAACTCGGCCAGTATGTCATCCAATTCTCTCTCAGGACGGCTATTAAAGGTTAGATTCTGGCCGACTCCGTTGCTGAGTTCACAGGATGTCATGCCGACTTTGAACTGGCGCAGCCAATCATCCAACCCCAATAGGAGTGACGAATGTATGTTGGAGATATTTGGCAGATGTACTGCAATGGTTCTTCTAACCAACGTGGTAGCAGGGCAGGAGTTGTGATTATGACCCCCAAGGGCACAATAATCGAGCAAGCAGTGAAACTTGGTTTTGATGCATCAAATAACGAGGCCGAGTATGAGGCTCTACTAGTCGACCTCTGTAAAGCGCTTCGTCTGGGCGCCAAACGCCTATGAGTCTTCTATAATTCAAAGCTGGTCATCAATCAATTGAAGGGGGAGTATGCGGCTAAGTAAGACTGAATAGCTGCTTACATAAAGACGAGAAATTCATTACTCGTATAGTTCGATTTCTATTAGCTGAATTAGGTTACTCGCGATCAAAATACCCATGCAGATGCTCTCGCCTGCTTGGCTTTCGCTATAAATTCAGAAATCAAACGAACCATTGAGATGGGATTTCATCCTCGAGTTGAGTATCAGCCACCCTGAACCCGCTAGTGTCAACGTCATTGATTTGGAGCCAAGTTGGATGGACCCCATCGCCGCATTTCTATCATCGAAGCGGCTTCCAATAGATAAGAAAAAGGTCCATAAGCTATGAAACAAAGCCCTACACTACTATTTGGATCCCAATGGGAAGTTCTATAAGAAGTCTCTTTCAGGGCCGTATTTGGAGTGTGTGCATCCAGACCTAGTGGAGGATTTTTTAGCCAAGATACATGAGGGCAGTTGCAGGGGCCATTCCGGAAGACGTTCACTGGCCCATCGAGCCATAACCCAGGGGTATTATTGGCCCACCATGCGAACCAACGCAGATAATTAGGTAAAGAAGTGCGAACAATGCCAAAAATTCTCCCCATTGACTCATTTGCCCGTGGAAGAATTGAATGCCATCACTAGCCCTTGGCCTTTTGCCCAATGGGGACTGGACATTGTTGGACTAATCCTAAGAGCACCAGGGAGTAAACGGTTCCTAATTGTTACAGCATATTATTTCATGAAGTGGGTTGAGGTGGAACCATTGACACATATCCGAGATATAGATGTGAAACGCTTCGTGTGGAGAAACATTATAACAAGATTCAACATACCGCGAGCACTTATTTCCGATAACGACAGCTAATTTGACTGCAGTGTCTATCGTAAATTATGCAGCACATATGGTATATGGCCATACTTCTTCTCACTAGCTTACTTGCAGAGCAACAGCCAGGCTGAGGCCACCAATAGAGTGATCCCAGATGGAATCAAGAAGCGCCTAGAAAAGGCCAAAGGAAAGTAGGTTGAAGAACTGCCCAGTGTATTGTGGGCTCATTGCACCACGCCAAGGCGACCTACCGGCGAAACTCCATTTGCTTTGTATTTCAGTACAAAAGCCTTTATTCTTCTTGAAATTGGCTTGCCTACTTTAAGGTCGAAGGAATTTGACTTGGGGCAAAATGATATGATGTTGGCCTTAGACCTCAATCTGATTGAAGAGCCTCGTGATTGAGCTCTTGTGCATATGGCACGATACCAGCAGCAGCTCGCCAAATCATACAACCAGCACATGCAGCAACACCGATACACCCCAGGCGAATTGGTTCTTAAGAAGGTGCTTCCTGCCACCAAAAATTCGACAGACGACGAACTAGGATCCAACTGGAACGATTCTTACCAAGTCGACTCAATTGCTGGGGCAGGAGGATATCAGCTCTTGGATATGGCGGGCAATAAGCTTCCCCGACCATGGAACGCGACTCACCTGCGCAAATTCTACCATTAAATGGCATCGAAACTAGCTTTTTGTAATGATGTAATGACTCAATTTCTTTTCCACAAATGTATTTTTACAGTTCATCAATGAATCGAGTCTTTTCTGCAGATTTATCTTTATAGTTCGATGAATCATAGCTCATATTTGCTTGGTTTATTCTAATGATTGATCAAATAAGTCTCTGAATTCGGAGCACCCCTTGTGCAAGTCACGATTGGCCAAATAAGCCTCCATATTCGGAGTGCCATTTGTGCTTGGCATAATTGGCTACTACAAAAGACTTCGAATTCGAGCGCCCCTCGTACAAGTCACGATTGGCCGAATAAGCCTCCGAATTTGGAGCGCCCTTTGTGCTTGGCACAATTGGCCAATACAAAAGACTCCAAATTTGGAGCGCCCCTCGTGCAAGTCACGATCGGCCGAATAAGCCTTCGAATTTGGAGCACTTTTTGTGCTTGGCACAATTGGCCAATACGAAAAGATTCCGAATTCGGAGCGACCCTCGTGTAAGTCACGATTGGCCGAATAAGCCTCCGAATTCAGAGCCCCTTCGTGCTCTGCACAGTTGGCCATTACAAAAGACTCCGAATTCGGAGCACCCCTTGTGCAAGTCACGATCGGCCGAATAAGCCTTAACCATGAGCCAAGTTTGAATACATAATTGGCGCCATGTAACCGGTGGGATGCCATGTCATGGACAAGATTAGATTTTTCCGAACTAATTATAAAAGATAATACAAGTGACATCGTATTGTATGAAAGAAACAAACACTTAGTACTAAAGTAATTTGAGTTTTATTAGAACAAACGACAACAGGCATTAAAATTACAAGAAAAACACAATACTAAACTACTGCATCCTTATCGTTCGCCTTCTCTTCATCGTCAGTCTTCTCGGCATCATATGCTTCAAACAAAAATTCATAACTTTGGTACAGGAATGACGAGGAGTCAATACCCGCGGCTCGGAGAGCCTTAAGCCATCCATGTTTGAAACCACGGTTCTCGCAGCGACAAGCATCTTCGGCTAACTTTTCCATGGTTTTCTCGATACTGACTTTTTGACCATCAAAGAAGCCTTCCTCATACGCGTGGAATCGTATGGCCTCTTTGGCAAATATGGCAGCCGTGTCCCAATCGGCTATAGCATGGTCTATTAGCCACTGGTTTACTTTATCGGTGACAGCCATATTCGCTAACCCTGCGGGCATCTTCTCGGCACCCCTGGCTTTGCGTATTTCGCTCTCCGCTTTCTCAGGGCGATGTTCCAAATCTCGAATCCGCCTATCTTTTTGAACTATTTCTTTTTGAGCGGCCCGTAGTATAATGCCGGTCTTGTATTCACAATAGAGTCCCTTGATTGACCCATGGATTCCGTCTTTAAATACCTCATAGTCACTTTGCCCGATCATAGATTGTTGTACCTCAGGTGGAATTATTTGATGAGTAAAGTCCACCGCCACATTGGGATCGTGAATGATCGAATCTGCTTCAGTCATAGGCTTATTGCCAATAAACACAACAAAACTAAGAAGGCGTGGCGATCTGCTCGGCTCCTGTCGAACGAATGCCTGTGCAGCTGCTACCTTATTGTTGCCTTTTTGTTGTGACCCCCCTCTGGGCGTGACGGTCTGCTCGGCTCCTCCTTGGAGACCTACTTTGTCGATGGGGTGAATGTCGTCTTCTTTGTTCCTCCGACGCCATAGTATTCGCACGTGAAGCTGTTCCACGATCCATTTCTGCATCCAGCTCTGTTAAACTTTTTCCCTTACCTTTACTGTTGAAAAATAATCTACCAAACATATGCTTACACTTAGTAATTGCTCAAATGCTTTTGCCTCTTCCCCTTGACTTGTTACTCACTGCAGATGGATACCCCTTTTGTGGGTTGCGCAAGGGCTATTTAATAACGCCCCCTTCGTTAATTACAACATGCACCGCTAATGATGCGTTCGTGGTCGCCGCCGCCATCGTCGCTGCTATTAATCGGCCAAATTAAGTGCAGATAATCCTATCTAGCCAAATTATTCTACTACCCCACTTGATCATGGAGGCCATGTTATGTAATTGGCAAAAATCTCATGCTTTGGGGTAAGGGCAGATATTTCATCTACTCGGCTCATCCATATCTGGCCGAATTATTCTGCCGCCCCACTTGATCATGGAGGCCATGTTATGTAATCGGCAGAAATCTCATGCTCAATTGGGACAAGGGCAGATATTTCATCTTCTCGACTCATCCATATCTGGCCAAACTATTCTGTTGCCCCACTCAATCATAGAGGCCATGTTATGTACTCGGCAAAAATCTCATGCTCAATTGGGGTAAGGGCAGATATTTCATCTACTCGGCTCATCCATATCTGGCCAAATTATTCTGCCACCCCACTTGATCATGGAGGCGATGTTATGTAATCGGTGAAAATCCCATGCTCAATTGGGACAAGGGCATATATTTCATCTACTCGGCTCATCTATATCTGGCCGAATTATTCTGCTGCCCCGCTTGATCATGGAGGCCATGTTATGTACTCGGCAGAAATCTCATGCTCAATTGGGGCAAGGGCAGGTATTTCATCTACTCAGCTCATCCATATTTGGCCAAATAATTCTGCTTCCCCACTTGACCATTTGCCACAGTTCATTTTTTGCTTTGAGCATTACAATAAGTTCATTGCAATAATTTCAAACACATAAACCATTACTATAATTTCATTTATATGCACATATCACTTCTCAAAACTGGCATTTTTCATTCATAAATTGTATACGAACAAAGTATCATTTTATTAATGAAAATTGCCCTAAATACAAAACATTACTAATACTATATTAACACTAAAACAACTACAAATAAACAACAAAAATAAGCAAACTATTGTCAAACATCTTCAAAATCCTCTGGGTCCGATTCCAGAGATTCAACCTCCAGCTGCTCACACGGAATCAGTAGATCAAGAGTCACTTTGGCAGCTGCCAAAGCTTTAAGCCAGCCATGCTTGAAGTCTCAATTTTCGAACTTCAATGCTTCATCGATAAATAATCCTTTGGCTTGAAGTTCGCTGGCATCAAACGCCTTGGCTACATCTGCCTCCACTCGTTCTTGGGCCTTATTTGCCTCCTCCAACTCAGCCATTAATCTCACATTCTTCGCCTTGGCTAACTTCAACTCACCGTCCATACTGGTAGCCGTCTCCTCGGCGCGCCTGGCTTTCTCTTCTTCGGCAACAACCTTCACTCGCTCCTCTTCTGCCCTCCTAGCTTCAGCTTTTGCCTTATCTGTCGTCATTTTCAAATTGGCCATCGCAGTCGCAACCTTGTTTCATTCATCTTCAAGTTGGACTTGGATCACACCGAGTCTCTCTATAGCATCATAGTGACGATGGCCGATCTTCGTTATCATGCCCACCGCCTAAACAAGTAAAACAACAACCACATTAAACATAAAAAAGTAAACATAAAAACGGTAGAAGAGATTCACCCTAGTGCATACTTACCAGTATAGCCGACTGCGCTGCCAAAGCAATAGAGATAACGTCCGGCTTAGCACGGAACTTGACTTTATCCGATGGAAGTGAAAGCGCCGATGCCACACTGAGAGCCATAGCGGGATCTTTGATGGCTGACCTGCTGGACAGAACTGGCTCATTTTTCATCCTTGGCTGGATGACGAATAGCTCGACTAAATCCGGAGAAAACGCCTCCAGCCTTTGCTGTTTGTCAAACGATTCTTTTGGTGATTTGGCAATAAATTCGGCGGGGCACTTTTTGCCTCTTTGGTCGATTTGATCAGAGCATAAGGTCTCTATCGGCTGACAATCGGGGACTTCGTCAGCTACGATCAATTCTTGAGTTGCTACAACGGCCGCCAGTGGAGGAGTTTCTAAGTTCCCTCCACTACCACTGGCTCTCCTCCGTGCCGCCATCTTCTCAGCATTTCTTCTCCTGGTAAACTGGGCAAGCGACTCTCTGCCCATTTCTTCAGAGTCGGCTCTAGGCAAATCTCCTAATTTGGAAAAAATGTCCTTTGTAAAAGCAATCTCCACTCGGCCTGAAGTAAAGGGTTAGCCGCTGCCCCCTTGGTTGAGTTACTCAAAGGTCGACTCAACTTCTTTGTTCAGCTCTTCTTCTTCCAAACGGATCCCCTGTCAGCATTTTCTGCGCCTGAACTCTCTTCCTTTAAATGGCCCTCTGGTCTAGCTTCTTCGGCGTTCAAACCCGCCAGACCGATGTGCCTTAAGCTCTTAAAGGTGGGGAATATGAGTGCCGTGAGATGCTGCTCTTCTTTCGGCACAAGGATATGATCTGCTGCTGAAAAGGTTGCATAGGTTAGGTCATATCTTAACAGAATATGTGCCGCACGCCCTTATCCTTGTGGATTGGCCCGCTCTTTGTACCTAAGGGCCATCTTCACCTGGTTAAGAATGACTTGGTCTGCCGGCGGAAAGACTATCTTTAAGTTGTTACCTGCCAAAAAAGAAAAAAACTGGCTTAGTAATCTTTTAGAGCCGAATATAACGGCTAACTAAGAATTTTTTAGCCACCTTGCTTACCCTTCCTTCTCGGGACAGGGTCTTGGCGATCTTCTTCTTTGTCAAATTCTTAGTTTCCTCGAACAGCGACCATGAAATCGTCGACTATTTTTTCCGGAGCTAGCAAGCATAGTCACCAAATGGTGATCTATGTCCTTGGCTCTCTAAGAAAATAACTACCCTGACGACCAATTGACTTTGCCAGGACATAGCAATGCCGAATCGCCGGAATTCCCAGGTTAAGCGCTAGTCGGAGGTTCAGTTCCACTAAACCCATGATTATACGGTAAAAATTCACATTGGATTGAAAGGGAATGAAACCCCAGTAGCGCATAACAGTCCTAAGGAAGGGGTGTAAGGGGAAACAAACCCCACCTTCAACAATTGACAGGAGAGGGAAGATTATGGTGTTTGCATTAGCTTTCTCCATATCAACCACACTGTTTGCCACAAGGGACATGTGGATGTTGTCGGGGATCAAAAAGTGACGGCGGAAGGCGGTGACTCGCTCTTAAAAATGAGAGCTTTCAAATGAGTCGCCATTCCAGACCGGATAGAAGATAAATAAAAATGCACAAAGGGACTGGAATATGAACAAAAGATGAAGAGAGGGAAAGACTTATAGGTTAGAACGAGAAAGCAAAGTGAAGAAGCGATATGAAGCAAAGTCGGAGACACAGGAGTCTTGTGAGGGAGGAAGAACGGTATGAAGAATGCGAATGAGCCAAAATTCAATATGTACAATTTTTAAAACGTATTAAATGAACGTCAAATTATGAAGGGACGGGATGCAATGATGACCCCAAATTGTGACTGATCTGATGCATCAATACCAAAAGGCGTGCGTGCCCCGTATTTCCAACTTCCAAGATTTTTAGTCGAAATATTCAAGAAAACCGACCACGCCAAATAATGGATGTTAATTGGATGTTCGGGAGGCAATTGTGGTAGCCGAATAAATGAAATTGAGTCTTGGGCTGGCACAGTACGAGTCGGTGGAACACACCGAATCCATGGTCACAGACAAATCGGCCATATTAGGTCCAATAGGCCAAAGCTAAATAAAACCAGGCTTAAAGGGCCGTCTGAGCCAATATCCCATGGGCTACATAAAGGGTCCATGAATGGGGTCAAAGCCCAAAAGGGAGCAGTGGGCCCTTGGAGGGTGACTAGGGAAAAAAATATAAAAGAAAAGAGAGGAGGACAGAGAGGGGGATTCTATTCTTGGACAATAAAGTATACCTAAACCCATTACACCACAAATACTAATAGAACTATGTCGCTTATTTTGGGATGTAGTGGTAGGTGGTGGGAGAATGAATGGTTTTATTTATTTATTTATTTTAACAATAAAGCTAAAAATTTTATAGTAACAAAAGATTAATAAATTTTATAAATTGTTTAAAGGTTAAACTACACCGACATCCCTTCAAGTTTGAATAAAATACCCCCCTCTTTAAGTTTGAAAAAAAAAATACAATAAGTCTATAATTTGATATAATTATACTAATATTACTTTTAATAAGGTTAAATGAATTAAAACTAATACAGATGTTGTAAAAATATAAAAATAAATAACATAAAGTATATAAATTTCTGTGTAAAAATATGACAATATTATTTTTTTCATTTATATAACTAACAAATTATTGATGAAAATGGTGCTAGATGTTATATACATTAAAATCACAATGGAGCTTAATGTAATTAAATTAAAAATGTAAAGTTTAATGTATTTTTTTTCAAATCTCAATGGTCGTCAGTGTAATTTATCCATTTTTTAAAACACAAATAGATATTAAACTAATTTTTGTTACAAATTATTATTATTATTATTTATTTATTTTTTTTATAAATATAAGGGCAAAATCCATTTTACTTTCCTGTGGTATGGCTTGATAGCACTTTACCCTCTGTCTTTTAAAAAAAGTCATATGCCCGCCCCACGTAATTTTGGACTAAAATGCAGCCATTAACTATAGATGTGAAATGACTATAATACCGTCAAACCTTATAGTTTTTGTTATTTTCTTTCTCTCTCATATCTCAAACACATAATTTATGACGTTTAGTATTAATTTAATTAAATCACAATTAATTATAAATTATAAATTACTTATTGTAATTCTTAAATTTTTATTCTAATTTTAATTTAATTATATTTTATATCAAAATTAATTCTAAACTATTAATTATTTATTAACATGCTAATCTAATTTTAATTTAATTACATTTTAGATCAATTCTTAATTATTATTTATTTTATATTTAATTTAATTACATTTTAAATAAATTCTTAATCATAATTTATATTTTAGATCAAATCCTAACTATATTTTAATGTAGTTTAGTTTATTTTAATTAATATATTAATCTAATTTTAAGTTTGAAGAAAATAACGGCAAAAGTGTCCTTTTGTTGTATAAATTTCATTAATTTTTTTGAGAAAACAAAACTCACCCTAAAAAATGGTGTGTGTAATACACCTTTCGTTAATTTAGATTAAAAAGTAGTGGTAGCTCTTAGTTTAAAATCACATGGGACTTTCTAGTTATATTTGAACAATAAGAGGGTAAAGTGCTCTAGGCCAAACCACAAAAGGTAAAATGAATGAGGGCTGCTATTTGTCCCTACCTTTTTAGTTTGGCCTCCTCACTTCTTTGAACCCCCACCCACATAATTGAAACCCTCACATTTTGTCACGACCCGAACCTGCCCCTATGGGTTTAGCATCGCAACCGGCCAGTAATTCGTGATTACCAAAGGCCTGCTTAACAGTAATGACAGTAATACAGAGTAAGGGGCTGGCGGAAGCCAAACAGTAATAAAAAGATGTCCAATGAGCTGTGAAAATCTGAATACAAAAAGACTTATATGAACAAGCCACATTCATAACCAAAACATATATACATACGTCATATACACAAACATCCAGGTTAGGGACCAAATCCCTTCACCATGACTGTATAGTCAAGTCTAAAACATTTATTACAAAACAGAGACAACAGGGTAAAACTGAGACAGCCCCAAAACAGCCTTAGCTTGGACAAATTTGGAACCTCGAAGTGAGGCACAATGGTTGGCTCGACAAAACGAGAGCTTAACTCGACGTATCTAGCTCCGGTCTGGTGCCTGGACACCTACATATAAATATAAATAGTGAGCTAAAGCCTAGTGAATAACATATGCGTAAAGGAGTTAAGAATGAATGTTCTTTCATTAATTAAAACAGTCATTTGCATCAGTAAATCAGTTATTCAGTCAGTGGCTCACATTTCATGCCATATTAGTCATTTAGAAATCATAACAGCCATACGTGGTACGTCCAATAGCAAAACAGTACAGTAGGTCTTAATAGACCGAACAGTCAGTTGATGGCCATCATGACAATAAACAGTAGTAGTTCTAAACATTGGAACTGACAGAGATCTCTGTAACAGTAGCAGTAACAGTAACAGTAAGTTGCTATGGATGCCACGAGTATAGTTTACAAATAAGACAAACATTCATTCAGTAAACAGTGTTATTTTAGAAAGCAGTGCAATCAATTGTTCAGAAATAATTGTAATTGAACGTATCTTTACAACATTGTTACTCACAAAGTACTAGGCTACAGACAGGCTAGTTAGCGTCCTCGGGTGCCAACCCTACACAGTTGCAGAACGAACACACACACTAAGTTACACACTTGGGATTAATAACTTAGTCCCTTAACTTGCCTCGGTGTGGTTCTATAACATTATCCTCATTAAGATGCCTTAAACTTGGCCTAGGAATGCCTAGGATGGAATGAGGATGCAAAAATGTACTTTAAAACACTTTTCAAATTTTTGTTGAAACAGGGGTCTCGCTCGAGCGTGGCTTTCTACGCTCGAGCGAGCTTACCAAAACAGAGGGGTCACTTGAGCGTAGAATCCCTCGCTCGAGCGGTCTGTGAAAATGCAAAAAGTACTAGTTGTTGAAATTCTCCGCTCGATGCTCGCTCGAGCGTGAGACACAGCTCTTCGCTCGAGCATAGGTCTCGTCGCTTGAGTGTGCGTCTGCGTGCATAAAAACCTGAGAGCTTGCAATCTACGCTCGAGCCAGCATTCCATCGCTCGAGCGGGGCTCTGAACAAAAAGATGGTCGCTCGAGCGTGGAATCCTTTGCTCAAGCATGGAAGCCAAAATCTGGAATTTCCAGATTTGCTCCCAAAGCTCAAACCAAGAATTAAACTTATCAAAGCTCAACCTTTTGAGCCAATTTTCTGAAAAACACTTGAAAACTCATACTACAACATGTTTTGAAGATCATTTTGTAAAATCAAGCCCAAAGGTAAGGCAATTGAACACCAATTTCAAAGAAACTTGAAGAACAATGCAAGAACATAACATGCATGAGTTCTCATGAATTCCAATGCTCCAAAACATGATCAAATGCAAGATTGAACTCAAAAACTATGGTTTATTCATGGACTACAACCAAAAATATGAACATGCATGTGGAAATTCTCATGTAAATGATCTCAAAACTCAATGATATGGATATGCATGCACACATTGCTACTCAATTCAACTCTCTAGGCTATAACTTGACCCTCAATCACCAATTTACCATGAACCATGCAAGAAACAACTTAAATTCACAATGAAAAGGGTGAATTTCCTACCTTAGCTCTTGAATTCTAAGTATGTTGGTTCAATTTTGCAATCTTCTTCAATTCCTCTAATTTTCCAAGCCAAATTTCTTGTTGAATCAATTTTGTCCTACTCTCCCTCTCTCTCTCTCGGTTTTGGTCTCCTAATGGATTAAGATGATGCATCAAAAATGATATGAATTACACCCCAACCAATGCCTCTAAAGTGGCCCACTAATGGCAAACATGTAATAAATTCAAACTAATGTAATTTAGCATTATTTAATCTAATTAATCATTCCAAATCAAATTTTAATTAAACCTACCATAAAATCATATAAATTCTAATTAGCCTATAACACTAATCAATTTCTGATTCGGTTGCTGATAAGGCCTTCAATTCGCAATTCGAAATTAAAACATGAACAGATCATTTAATGACAAACAGATAGAAATGCAATTAAAGCAACACACTCATGCAAACAGATTAGGATTTCATTCTAATCAATTACTTATCACGCTTAATCACAGTTTAACACTAATCAAAGGTGAGGGTTGTCACACATTTTCTCTTTGAATCCCCACCTTAATACCAACTATACCCTTATTCTTTGGATGCCCAACTCTTCTTCTTCTAGCAATGCTTCCACCGCCAACAGCCCTTCACCGGCAGCCTCTACCATCTCCATTTCCAAACCCTAACCCAGCACAACCCTAATTTCTTCTTCTTCTTCTTCTTCTTCTTCTAAATCCAAATCTAGTTTTCAAAACCCATATTTTTCTTCCAACAACCTAGATTAAAGCCTGAATGAAGACACCTTAAACTTCTCCACCTCTCTCTCTCTCTTTCTCTCTCTCTCTCTCTCTCTCTCTCTCTCTCTCTCTTATTCATATGCCATACCTTCTTCTTCTTTAGATCCATGCTCTGAATCTGAAATATGTGCTCCGTAGAAACCCAAGACTTCGACATAAAGCCTCTTGCCTCAAGTGACTACTCCTCCTCAGACCAATCTCCAACCACCAACACAGATCACAAAAACCCCAGAAAACCCAACCCATTAATCTCACTCATCATCGAACCACTCCAATGGCTCCAAATGCTCTCAAACTAGGTCAACCCGATCTTTGTGGTCGGCGTAGTCCTTGTCTACTGTCTTAGCTAAGGCTTCTCCGGTTCATTCTTCAAAGTCCCCACCGACTACTATTGGAAAGATGTACAAAAAGTGCAACCATACTCAGTGCAACTCCACATTGGTCTCTACTACATTCCATGGGTAATGAAGCCAATTTGGGGGCTATTGACCGATGTGTTATCACTAGTAGGGTTAGGGTTTAGGAAATTAGGGTTAGAATGTTAGGGACGAGGGTAAAAATGTAATTTTAGGTTTGGACAAAATTGGAATTAGGGATAAGGGTAAAAATATAATTTCAGGTTTGAACAAAATTGGAATTAAAAAAAAATTAGGGAGTCTAAAGAAGAAATGTAGGTACTAATAGCAGCACTCAAAATGAATTTAATGATAAAAATAAATGCTAGCATTTAAAAGATGGTAAAATGGAGGTACTAGGTCTTATTTGGGAACATGCTACTTTAGTAACTTTTTGATTTTTGGACTAAAATATGAGCTTAAAAAAAGGGTGTTTGGGCAAAAAATCCAAAGGTCCACACGCAAATTTCTTATGTTCATAAGGACAAGCCTTTGTGAAATAACGAAAATATCCATGTATATATATAGTTCCTAAATCAAACCTTAGGTCCCTAAGGGCATCTCCAACGATATATCAAATATTTCACCAAACCTGAGTAAAAATTTGAGGAATTCCTTTATCTAATATCCAGCTCTCTAACGGTGTATTTTTTGCTATTAGCAAAATGCCAGTCAACCGGGAGGACGATCGGCCAGAAGTCCGGCTGGTCGGCCAGCAAGGTAATCCGAAAAATCTATTTTCTTTGTTTGCTCATTCATAGCCTCAAACAATGGCTTCACAAATAGCGAAACCACTGACCCAAGACCTCTTTTCATGCTCTCCCTCATCCTTCAAATACTGCAATGAAAGCGCCCCAATCGCATCGCGACACGACTCCCTAACCCCAGAATCAGAATCTTTGAGCCTCTTCACAATGTGGGGAATGATTTTTGTCAAATGGGTTGCCGTAGAATAGCTATGGGAAGTGCAGAGGACGGTGAGAAGACGGGAAGACTCTCTTTTCACGGCGAGTTTTGGGTCATTGGTGGATTCGTAGAGGTAATTGAGGAGCATCGAAATGCCATCAGGAGAGAGTTTTTGGATGATCTTTTCGAGGTCTTCAATGGCGATCTGGTAGGTGTCTCTATCAGAGAGCTTAGAGAGAGAAGCGAGGATTCTTTGCTTCAGCTCAACCATGAAGATGAAGGTGATCTTGAAGGTTGGTTCTGGGTTTTTGAAGATCTTGAAGATTTGGGTACTTGTGAACTCATTGTTGTTTGATTCTTTTTATTAACGAAGAATCATAAATGGGGGTTGGGGGGGGGGGTTGTGAAGATTGAATTTGGGAATGTGAGTTCATTGTTGATGAAGATTGATCTTGAAGATTTTGGTGCTTGTGAACTCATTGTTGATGACGAAACTAGAGATGAATTCAATTTGAATTCGTTCAAGTACCGTGTTATCGATGCCTCTTTCGGAGTCAATTTCGTGTTCATTCAGAAAATGGTTTGAACAACGAAATATACGAAGTGAATCACCAACTGGCAAAGAACACATTTCCACTTTGACACACCTTAATCGGTGTCTGGAACCCATCTCAATTTAGGCTCAAAGTTAGCCAAAAATCATGGTTGCACAAACCATTTTTCCACACACTTTGTATTACCTATTTTTGTGGAAATTGTTCAAGGAAGAGGATGATCGAAGGGACATCCGGCTAGATGTCTGGCCGGTCGTTCAGTGGGTCTCACCTCAACGTTCATGCCCAATAAAATGATGAAAGGTGGCCCAGATCCTCACTTTGATGAAAGTTTTTTCAGATTCTCAATTTGATACAAGTTTGATGAAACCATTGGAGTATAAAAAAGTGGAATTTTTCACCAAATTTGAATTTGGTGATGGATTTGGTGTAGTTTTGGAGATGGCCTAACCTAATAATTTTCTCTCTCTCGCTCTCCTCTTCCCTATCTGTAGCTCTCTCTCTCTCTCTTCCCCTCACCCTCCATCGCCACCACTACCATTGTCTCCACCACATCGTTGCCATACTCGACTCCTCCTTCTTCTATCATTGTCTTCCTCTTCCTCCGCACTGCGCTACGACGGTAGAGCAGGACACCAGTGCATTGACCACTATCCCATGGCAACCACTATCCCCACCGATTTGCCTATCTAAGCATGCGACGACGAAAGCTTGAAGAAGCGCTTACAGTGTTTCGGAGTTGTTTCAGAACAAGAGGTCGTGATTCGGCTACAATCGAGCTCGTCGAGATCGGGATAATCCTCGAGATCTTCAAGTTGTTCGTCTTAGATATGGAAGTTTTGAACAAAAAGAAGATGAAGAAGATGAGCTTTTGTTTCTCTCTCTCTCTCTCTCTCTCTCTCTCTCTCTTTCTCTCTCTCTCTCTCTATGCTACATCAATGGTGTTTGAGATGAAATTGGAGGGTGGATGAAATCTTTGGAGAAGTAGTGCATGATTGCAACCACTGTGTTCACTTTCGTTCCTTGCGATCTCTTCGATAATGAGGCTAGCGAAGCTCGGATCTGAAATCACACATGGAAGTATTAAAGAAGAATATATCAAATTGTTGAGATGAAAGTGGGAAATAGATCAAATATTTGGTACTTCCTTTACGACGACAACATCTAAAATGTGGAAGTCTCTATCTACTACTCTCAATGGCATCTAAGATGGAGTCGGAGGAAGGAACAATGTGGCAGCGGGTGAAACCAATGAGATGAAATAGATCAAATCTGAGATACTACTAAACCAAAGGTTTTTCCATTGTTTGGAGTGAGAGTTGGGGTAGTTGTGTGATGGGTGTGCTGTGTAGTGGTGGTGGTGGTGGTGATGGCGGCCGCAGCTATTCATGTTAGTTCTTGTGGCCATTTTCTTACTATTGTGCACTGGGTAGAGGAGGAAAAAGCTTGATGAAATTAAGGGGGCCCTTTTCTCTCAATGTTTATGGCTCTCTCTCTTCTGTTGCGGTAGTAGGCGTGATTTGTTTGATATTTGGATTTGGATTCGTGTTTTGTTTGAATAGATATGAACACAGATTGTTTCTTTAGTTTGGGAGGAATAGAACAGGTGTAGATTTATTAATAAAAAAAAAAAAAACCAGTTCAAACACACACACACACATACACACACATACTAGATCTGGATTATGATTTTGATTTTGATTTTGGAGATCTGAAAACATATTATGATTTTGATTTTGGTTTTCATTTTGATTATGATTTTGGTTTTCATTTTGATTAATCTCTCTCTCTCTCTTTGAATCTCTATTTTTTTTTTTTTGTGGTCATTATTGTGGTGGTGGTAGATCTAGGAGCAAAGGATTCCTAACCGATAGTGGATTCAAAAAATTAGACAGCTTTTTTTAAAAGATAGGGAGAAAGTAAAAATTTGAACAAATAATTTTTTTCAACAGATAAAACAGATAAAAAATTGAATAGAAATTTTAAATAGATAAAATATTTGAACAAATAGATTTACATTGATAAGTGACAAAATTGAACATATAAGAAATTTCAGGACCTATATATTTCAATATATAGATACAAATTTGACAGATAGTCAAAAAAATTAAATAGATTGGAAAAAATTGAATAGATAGGAAAAGTTTTGAACAGACAATTAATAAAAGTCAATAGATAAAAAAAGTTTCACAGAAAACTTAAGCCGCAAAATTGAAAACAAAATGTCCTTGTAGAACAATAAAAAGATTTCTCACCAAACTATTTCACAAAGGGTGAACCTGTCATTACAAAAATATCCACTGGAGCTAATGCCTTATACTCTTTTTAGTTTGGACTTTTTAGCAATTTACTTTTAAAAAAACTAGTATATTTGGGGTGTTTTTTTTTTTTTTTAATTTTTTACAAGAAAAAAAAAGGTGCAAAAAGAGAAAATGTAATCTTTGACTTATTTTATTATATATATATAATTTGTTAGTTTTTTAACTTTTTAAGTGACTTTTTGACTTTTAAATTAAAATAATGTATTGCCAAACGAATTATGTTTTTGTTAACATTTGTAGTTTTTTTTTTTTTAGATGGGAAAACATAAGACTTAATATAGTGCACATCCAATAATAAGTAGTCTAACAGAGTACATCGGAAGACAAAATAGATTCCAAACAAATAAAGAGAACCTCAATACAAAGAGGACATGAGTCTCCACATAGGGAGAAAAAAACAAACGTCCATGTAGAGAGAGGAAAACCTCTAGAGAAAATCTCCATGAAAGGAGGAAACCTCTACATAGAGAGAAGTTCTTACAACACAAAAAAAAAAAAAAAAAAAAAAAAAAAATACCAATCACCTTAACAATCTGTTTATCATTACAACCAGTAGCTTTAGTAACTTAATCCCTGCCTCTGTGTTACAAAATAAAACATTTTAGATAGCGTATAACAACGCTTTTAACATCATTTGTAACGCCCCAAAATAAATAGACATTCTACTCCATCACATTATTAATAAAACAAGGAGAAACTCACCACTATCACGCATTTATACGATTATCCATTCTACAACAAGAATTATAAGACATGATTAATATGAAATAAGATTTGTCTTATATAGGTTAATGCCTTAAAGGTTATAAATTTTCAGGGCCTTGTCCGGTTACAACAAATGAGTTACAACTCAATACAAGAATCTCTTGGCTTAAATTACAACAAAATAAACAAAAACAATCAAACAAACCTCAAGCTCCAAGATCCTCCCAAGTCATCGCCATGGAGGAGGCACAACAGTCCATCTCAAAATGGTTTCCCTCGTAGGGTGAGCATAAAACCCAGTAGAAATAATCTTAATGACATGTATGATGCTTAACAATGTCATAAGATGAATGCATATGAAATGCCATGATAAATCATGTATTTTATCATTTGAAATAATGCTATGCAAGCGCTCCAAAAAAACACAATTTCCAAGACTTCCTATAAAAACAAACAACCCGATGGTAAATACAATGGATAAATCTCCAAGGCTAGTGTTCAAGAATAGCAGCTATACGAGCTAACTATGCCATTTTATCAAGATTATCCAAATGGAATCCGTACCTACCGCGCGGGTTTCTGGTCTTACACTAAAGACACACGTGCCAAATTAATTACCACACCCCCTTATAGCTTTACCATTTATTCACCTCTCCTAATAACACAATACATGTATTCCAAAACAATGTTTTTAAAACATAAAATCTCTAGTTTACAAACCATGATATGTGCAATGCGATGTATGATTGGTAAACATTTCCATTCCCTAATCCATATGTAATTTCTACAACAATCAATACAACCCTCCACCGGTTGCCAAAACAATTATCTCTAATGTCATTTTTAAAAGAACAATAATAATAATGATAACAACAATATCCAAAATGATATCAAAATTGGAATCCCAACGATTTACAAAATCTCCATGATTCCCGGAAATACATTCACACTCCTTACGAGTCTTGTGAATCTCATCAAAAAATATTTAATTTTCCAAAACGGGTTATATAGTTTTCCAACAAAACCACTATTTTAAAAAGGGCAGACAACACTCAGTATATGTCATTGGTTCAAAGCAGTTTTACCATCAAACTTCCTTTTATCAAAATTCCATAACAATTTGCGATTCACCCCCCTTTCATTTTCAGTAAAACATCCAACACCCAAGGTTTTGATAAACTTTTGGAGATACTCATTCCAAACACAAATTTTCTCCAAAAACTCCCTACACAACAACCATTAGCTTACAAATTCCAAACCATAACTGTAAATGAGAGTTTTTTCCCAAATCATGCATTAATACAAATATAGCCAAAAACGTATATTTTTTGAAAACCCACAACTAACAAAGATAGCAAATAACAAAGTTAAATAACATACACGTCGTTAAGAAATCCCTACCTCAACTCAAGAAGAGGAGAAAGCGCAAAATCTCAAAATTCTACAGCGGTGAAAAATGCAAACTTTTCAGGTTAAAACGAAACCATTAACTCCCTTTATCTTAAAGTCTTAGGTAATAGGGGTGAGAAATTAAAAAGAGATGAAACCAAAGTTGGAAGCTCAAAAATGGCGAAATAGGAAAGAGAGAGAGAGAGAGAGAGAGAGAGAGAGAGAGAGAGAGAGAGAGAGAGAGAGAGAGAGAAGAGGTTGAAAAACTTTTGGCTAATAATTATAGGCAAAGGACCATTGCGGGTGTGAACAATAGACTGCGATCGCGAATGAGCACACCACGGGCACGATCATATAGGTTACGGCCTCCTTCGTAGGCCACACACTTTTCCCACCCCCCATACAAGGACCTGAAGACGCATATTGGTCGCGGCCTATCACGGGCGCGACTCTCAGATACACACATTATGGACACGGTAAGGAAGATTGTGGCCGCGACCAGCCTAACTTGGTAGACTACTCAAAGATTATAGAGTTCTATACGAAGGTTCCCGCTAACAAAAGAGTTTCAACACAAAATAATACAACCCACAACAAGTGCTAACCCAAAACAAAAGAACAGGAAAAGGTCAAGTCGAAACCTGGACTGCTACAACATCGGTTCACGATCATGAATTAGATATGAGATTAGATCTGAAAGCTTCCTTAGTGGCAAGCCAATAATAGAGAAAAGATGAGCGATAGTGGCTAGTATGGTGATAGAAATCGCATGGGAAGAAAACGGAAGAGAGAGGAAGGTTAAAACCACCACCCGCTCTCTCTTAAAAAGAAGAGAAAGAGAGAGCAATTAGGATTTCTTAAAGAGAGAAAATAGGATTTCTTAGAGAAAGAATCAACATTTGTAGTTACATACGAGTATGTTGTTGTGCCCATTATTGGCGTTCCCTCAACCTATCTTCATTATGAGTACTCATTATGAGTAATGTTACGTTACATGAAAGAAAAAACACGAAAAATTTCATGAAAATTCTGCACATTTGTATTAGTTTGTGATATTTTATTGTATGTTATGTAATTACATACACTAAGTAACAATCTATTAATCACAGAACACTATAAGACAAAATTAAGTTTTTACTATTTGTATATTAATATTTTAAAATTAAAACATACTTACATTAAGATAAATCACTTTTCTTGTTTTCTATCTACTCACTAAATTACTTCTAAAAATTTCATGAAATTTTACCTGATATTTCTTTTATAAAATCTAACATTACTCCTTTAGTATTCAAACAATTTTTTCTTGAACTTATCTTTATTATTCAAACAAAAATTGTTTTGGGCACGAAACAGTTGCTATTATGTTAGTGATTAGATTTTAATTTGAACATGAAATCTCACTTATTTTGACATCTATAATGGAAATAAACAAATAATTTAGATTGAAAACAAATAAAAAATTTAAATTTAAATTTATAAAATTAAAAAAATTAAAATTTATTTAGTTAGAAAACTCAAACAACCTTTAGCCCTTGTTTGGCAATAGGCTAAAATGAGGTTGGTGACTTTTTTAGTCACAAAAAAATAAAATGGGATTCAAATCATAATTATTTCACTTTTTCTATTACAAAAATCAAATAATTCAAAAAAAAAAAAAAAAAACTCAAACGAATTTTTTGGCCCCAAGTTAAAATAGTTAAAAAATCAAAAAGTCAACCCACTACCCAAACAACCCTTAACTTTCGTTTGGTAAACTTTTTTTTAGCTTAACTTTTTATTTATTTTAATTTGAGTAAAAAAATCTGTTTAGAAAAAACTTTTAGGCTCTGTTTGGTAGAGTTTTGGAACTTTAGTTTCACCTTTTGGTTTGCACGTGACGTTTGTTTACAGTTTTTAAAAATTAATTCCACTCATTTTTGAAAACTCTGTCCAAGGTGGGAAAATTTAGGCTAACCGGTCATCCTCCCAGACGTTCGGCTGGTCTTCCTCTTGAACATCCGACCGGTTAACCAGAACAGTGCATTTTTTTTTTAAACAATTGCCACCTGTTATTTTTTGTATTTTAAATAAAATTTTTTTCGAAATCTTTAAATTTTTTTTAAGAGTTTTGAATAGAATTTTGAGTTGTATGTTTAGTTATGAGTTATGAATTTTTGTATCAAATATCAAATGTCACATAAAAAATTTCCCACTTAACTTAAAATTCTTTTCAAAACTCATTCACAAACAGATTTTCCACACTCAAATTATAAATCCAAAACTCACAAACTCAAAATACAACTCATATTCTCAAATCATATTTAGAAAATTCTACCAGACATTACCTGAACCTTTCTATAATTTTGTGAGAAAAAAATAAAATTATTCAGTGTGTTTGGCTTGAGTTTTTTGGATTAAGTTTGTTGAAAACAGAGTTTTTTGATTTTTGTATTTTTTTGTTTTTAATGAATATTTTTAAATTTTAAGCATTTTTTAAACTTTTTTAGATGCACCTTACTTAGATACATCTAAAAACTAAAAAATTTGTGAAAAAATATTTTAAAAAATTAATAAATACATAAAAATATAAAAAATGTACTGAATTTTCGTATTTTTTTTTTGTATTTTTAGTATTTAGTGAATTTTTAAAAAGTTTTTTTCACAATTTTTTTACTTTTTAGATATATTTATGTTATATCTAAAAAGTAAAAAAAAAAAAATTGCTTAAAATATAAAGAAAATTCAGTAAAAATAAAAAAATAAAAACATAAGAAAATAAAATTTTCTGAAAAATATTTTTAAAAAAATAGAACCAAGCAATAATGTAGTAAATTATAATTTAAACATAATGTTTTATTTTATTAATTTTTTAATCTATTTTATTTTTAATAAATTAAATTAATCTTAACTTACTTTTCAAACGACGCCTTAAACCACAACGCAAAGGCATAATTTAGCAGTGGCATAATTTACAACAATAATGTTGGCAATCTTGGGATTCCATATCTGGGGGGGCACCCATTTGACGAGTATACCATCCTCATCTCTCTCTCTCTCTCTCTCTCTCTCTCTTCCTTTTTACAGCAACGAGACAACCCCAATTTCAAATTCGTAAACTCCGAAGCATCTTCAAGAAACCTTTTGGAAAGCTCCTCCGCTTTTTGAGTCCGTACATGTTCTTCGATTGATCCAGATACATAAATATATTCCCTTGTATTTCTATTGTCTCCCAAATCTTGATGGGCTATCTATCTTGTAAAGCTGAATCAGCAATCTCAGTCTCCAATTCCCAGTCCTCAAAAAAAACCCATTTCAATGACAAAAAACCCATCAAAATCCAACAGTTCGAGTACAGTGACCTCGAAGTCGCCACCAATGGCTTCTCCAACCAGAACCTTCTAGGCAAAGGCAGCCACGGCCTTGTCTACAAGGCCCTCCTCCGCAACGGCCGCCTCGTCGCCGTCAAGAAGCCCTCCAGAGCCACCAGACTCTCCTCCGACAACTCCAACGAAGTCGAGAACGAAATCGAGATCCTCTCCAAGCTCCACAACCCAAGACTCGTCAATTTGTTGGGTTTCACAAACGACCCAAGTGACAGACTCTTGGTGGTCGAGTTCATGAGCAATGGCACTCTCTATGATGTTCTTCATTCGAGTCCTCGGCCTCCTAATTGGGGCCGAAGAATTCGACTCGCTTTACAGATTGCAAAAGCCATCGACACCCTTCATTCTTCACTCCCTCCTGTGATCCACCGAGATGTAAAGTCTGCCAATGTGTTGATTGATCGCAATTTCAGTGCCCGGTTGGGCGATTTCGGGTTGGCTGTCCAGTGCCATGTTGATGATTTTCGACTCCGGTCAACTCCACCGGCAGGTACAATTGGGTATCTTGATCCATGCTATGTCACTCCTGATAATTTGAGTACTAAAACTGATGTTTTTAGCTTTGGTATATTATTGTTGGAGATTATTAGTGGTAGGAAGGCAATTGATGTTGGGCATTCGCCTCCTTCGATTGTGGATTGGGCTATTCCGTTGATAAGGAGAGGGAAGCTTTTGGGTGTATATGATCCGAGGATTGAGCTTCCGAAGGACTCTTTAGTGGGGAAGCAATTGGCAGTGATTGCAGCCAAATGTGTGAGGTCTTGTAGGGAGAGGAGGCCGTCGATGAAGGAGGTTGTGGAGGGCCTTAGTGGGTTGAGTAAATTGGTTCCGCTTCATTCGTGGAATGGTTTTAGTAATCCATGCTTCATGGTTGAAACGGTGGGGCACCCAGTTGAATCTGGGAATACCCAGTTGAATTTGAGGTCAAAGGGTGTTGAAGAAGGGAATTTGGGGGGCATGGATTCTAAGTCTGGTAAGCATTTGAGGAATTCAAGGAGAGTCTACTCTGATTTGGGTTTTCGAAATAATTTGATGGATCTCATGGCCGGAGCTGATGGTGAGTCTGAGCTTAAATCGAAATCAGTAAATGGAGGCTCTAGTTTTAGAACTGAAAGTGGAAGATCTACTGGCAGGGGAAGAACACAGCTTCTGCCTCGTGGTAATGATAACGGAAGTGTCTTTGGATTGAGGCGAAACAAATCAGTTGGGGAGAATTCAAGTGTATATTCTAGAGGAGAAAACATGATTGCTCAATCGAGTTTTAGTTCTAAGGCAGCTGATCATGGCTAGTTCATTGTAGAAACTCTGTTTGGAGGTTCATTTGGGGTCTCTTGCTGATTCAATAACTCAGCAAAGCTGAAGCATTTAAGCTTCCCTTGCTTGCAAATCACCCCAATGTAGACTGACTATTTTATGGTTTTCATGCAATTGATTTTAAAGTTTTGGAATTTGTTAATCCATTATGTAGCAGAAGGGCAAATTGACGATGAGCCTTTCGCGAGATGTTAATCCTTTCCTTTGTTTTGTTCAGTATACAAAGTCAATGAATAACAGAACAGAATGCTGCTAAAGACTTGAAAATTTCTATCTTTTTCTTTTCCTTGTTATCACCATTTGTACATTAAGCATAACTTAAATCAGTGTTGGACGTGGTTTTAATAGTTTTTGGGATTGCTAAATATTTGATGCAAAATGTTTTTTCTAGTGACGAAAATATTTTTTGATGGAAGCATAAAAGACGGTATACTTGAGTTATCTTTTACAAACATTGAATGAACCAATATTGATGTTATCAACTTTTTCTACTTAATGCTTACGTTATCATTCCCTGAGATATATGTTTCTTGCCCAGGAAATCCTTCTTGAATAAGCATGTCCTGTTAGTTGAATTGATTCTTTCAACTATATGTCTATTTTTTTGTACTTAAAATTAATGACAGTATATTGATAAGAGGTGGATGATTGATGCATGAAAATTTCATAAAATTAGGCCTAGTTTGGGAATACTAAATAAGTGCACTTTTTGACTTTTTATGAAATATGGGTTGGGTTTAGGTTGAGTTTGAAGTGATGTGTTAGAGAGGTGATGTGACTTAAATAAGATGATGTGACTTAAATAAGATAGTGACTTTTTGACTTTTTATCTTTTTTGACTCATGCCAAACTTGGCCTTAATGTCACTTAAACAAGTAGCGTGTGGCAATATTGGTTACAACAAATCTTATGAGGCACTACTTAGGTAGTAATGCATGGTGCATTATGTTCGTATTTTGTATATTATTGCTGTTATAAATTATAGGGGAATTACATTCCAGTGGGAGAATTTTTTTAATTTTTTTACACAAGTCTTACGTGCATTCCAACAACTTTTTACTTGCACCCCATCACAAAACAATTTGCATCCCACATGTGTTTGTAATTTTTTTTTGTATGTCACACACTGTTGACATTCACCCTAAATTATGATCTGCAGGTCCATGCTAGTCTTAAGGGGCACTAATATTAACTAAGTAGCACATAGTCTTAAGGGGCACTAATATTAACTAAGTAGCACATATATTTCTAAGAAGGTGAACTATCCGTGTCGTGTCCGTGTCCGTGTCAGACACCGACACTCTTTGGACACTTTGCCAACGCGTGTTTGACACTCTTCAAATCATGTCATAATTTATATATTTTTTTAAAGACCCGAAGACTCTTTGAACACTTACGTGTTTATCACTTAAACACACGTGTCTATCGATTAGACACAGGTGAAACTAATTATAAGTTTAAACAAAACAACTTAAGATGCAATAATAAAAGAACCATATAAATTTATAGGAATTAGTGTGATATTGCATTTTTTATTATATTTTGAATGATATATTCATATATATAACATATAATAAATATATAAAATTATATATTTTATGCATGTCCCTTACGTATAGTATCTTATATTTTTTGAAAATTAGTATATTGGCATATCTATACCGTATTCATATTGTATTGCATGTCTATATTCATACTTCCTAGAATATTAGTTAGGTTGGTAAACATTGTCTGACAGTGGAGCTGTCTCAACTCCCTCAATGGAGTTTATCTTCCAAGACCCAAATCTTCATATTTGTCTTGTTTAGTCTATTGCTTAAATCATTATGCATTCCAACAAAACTATGTATAATATGTATATATCTTTTAAGAATCATCATTAATTGTAGTGGTAGGCTTCATAGGTGGTGGTGTTTTCCTATTTAATGTTGATGGTTAACCTAATGTAATTAGTCTAATCCTCAAGTCTGCCCAATGTTATGAAACCAACTGAGATTCTCCAGGGAAACCAGCTTTGTCATATTATTATCTTATTGTCTTACGTAGTTACCTCACTGTTAGCCGCCTTTACTATTTTCTTGCTAATGGCTTGCGGGTGTGACAAATGCGAAGGTTGATAGAAAAGCTAGTTTTCTCAACCCCTTTGTCTACATTTATCAGTAATCAATCAGGACAATTTCAAATATGTTTATAATTCTCTGTGCTGGGTGTAAAACCTTTGACTATTGGCTTGAGCCCTTTCTTTCTTTATTATTATTGGTTTAACCACATAGGGCATGTTTGATTGAGTGGATTAGAGCATGGGATTGTGATTATTAATCCGTGGGTCCAATTGTTCTATGTTTGTTTTAACATTTTGGTTTAGGATTATTAATCCAATAGATAATTAATCCAACAAATTTGTAGGATTATTAGTAATGGGGTAGGGGTGTGATTATTAATCCAATGGATATTAATCCAATTGGATAGTGAATACCACACTAATTTAATAGGATTATTAATACTTTACTATTAGTTTTGTGAATCAAACATGACCATATATTATTGTAGGTGATTGGATTAATATTCAATACACTATAATTTTGTCGTATTTCCAATTATGAATCCTGTGCTCAATTTGCTTGGTTATTTTCCAAAAATACTTTTTAAAAAATTTTATTTTTTTGTTTTTCGTGTTTTTTCGTTTTTACTGAATTTTTTTAATAGTTTAAGAAATTTTTTTTTTTACTTTTTAGACATACCTAACATAAATATACCTAAAAAGTAAAAAATTGGTGAAAAAAACCTTTTAAAAATTCACTAAATACTAAAAATATAAAAAAATACGAGAATTCAATATATTTTTTATATTTTTATGTATATATTAATTTTTTAAAATATTTTTTCACAAATTTTTTAGTTTTTAGATACATCTAAGTAAGGTGCATTTAAAAAAGTAAAAAAAATGTTTAAAATTTTAAAAATATTCACTAAAAATAAAAAAAAGAAACACAAAAACTAAAAAATTCAATTTTTAAAAAATTTAATCTAAAAATTTCAAACCAAACACACTGATTGCTTTTTGGGATCATTATTTCTTGCATGTCTGGTGGTGATCTTTTGGATTTCATATTGACTTGAATGCAGTCTCTTTTGTATGATTTCTTTTTGTGGCTGCTTGATTGAAAGATCAAGGCTTTGGTACTTACCAGATGTCAAGTAAGATGCCAAATAATTGAAAATTTGTCGTGCTTATAAACATCTTTTGCAAGGTCCTTCCTATACATGAAATGCAATATAACTCTCTTTGAATGGAGTCATTATAGCTCATGATATTGGTGCTGATCACGGACTTATTTCATGTCTTACAGATGAAATTGAATAAAATCTTTCTATGGAGCTTTCCAAGGAAACTATTAAAATGATCTAATTATTTTATTCATTGGGATGACTAAATACTTTCTCAAGTCTCTACAGTTTGTAATGATTATGTTACTATTGTTGTGAATTGGTCCAAGGAAGGACTACACAGGCACCAAAGTAACTGTATTAAGAGAGATATCAAACACCCTATTTAGCAGGTATTCAGCGAATATTTCAATCCGTTTAAATTAATCGAACCAAATTGATTCGTTGTATTTTGGATAGACGTATAATGATGAGCGGATGATTATTAATTAATTTTTTTCAATCCACCTAATTTTTGTACGGATGACTGATTTGAGGTTCTTTTTACCGCAACCGAACTGTCAAACAGCTAGCACTCCTAGTAATTTGTAAAACTTTGTGTTTTCAATTTATTTAAATATTTTGTTTGTATTTTTAATTGAAAAAGAATTTAGATATTTTATTGTGTTTTCAATTTGAAACTCCTTTTATCAAATGACAAGTATTGATATTTGGTATTTTTGTGTAAAAAATATAAGGTTTAATTTCATCATTTAAAAAAAAAAATCAAATTAAATAGTTTTTGAATAAAAAAAAAAAAGGAGTAATTAACGCATGGTTTTCTTATATGTATTTATTATTGGTATTTGACAATTTACTTGATTATTTTTTGGTTATATTGAGTTGGATTGTTATTTAAAAAAAATGTTTATAAATTGTTGTATTATGTTCAAAATTTATAAAAATTTAAACCGTCAAACCGATTCGCATCCATCCGTCAATCCGTCAATCTGCATCTGCCAATCCGACAGACGGATGTGGATTGATTTTTTTCAATCCGCCAATCCGGTGGACAGATGGCGGATTGAAAGTTTTTCGGCCGCAACTAAACCGTGAGCACCCCTATTATTTAGTACAGACAACTATGTAGAAAAATAGAGTTTAAGTGCTCGTTTGTCAATGACTTTTTTAGTTAACTTTTTAGCTTTTTAAACTTTTTTAGCCTAAAACTTTTTTAGTTATTTGGTATTCTTATTTGGCTTTTTAGTTTTGTTTTGGTAATTTTTTTTTGTCTTTTTGTCTTTTTGTAATTTTTGACTTTTTAATTTTTTGAAGTCTTTAATTTTTTTAACTTTTTTTTGTCCCTTTGTGTTTTTGTAGCCCCATTCAAAAACCAAACGACCCCATGCTAAAATAATTTTGTTCATTGACTTTTATAGTGGGTAAACATTACCCCTTCTCTAAGGGCATTTTCAGTGAAGATTTTAAAGCCAGTGCTAGCTCAATATGTTGGTAGTTAGCAACCATTTATAACATTTGGTGCTCCATTGGAGTTGTTGACTTAGATGTTTGTTGGTTCTAACCATTTTATTTTGTAAATATATACACACTTAAGGGGACCTCAGCATTTTCTAACATATTTTAACACATTTTAATATCTCTATTAAAATACTCTGTCAACAAAACTCAACATATAAATTGGATTCCACTTTTGTTCATGCGAACATTTAACACACAATTTTAACATTTATATCGAAGATGATCTCAATGTTCACGAAATTGGACTAGAAACAAGCTCTATTTATTTATTTATTTATAGGATGGAAATATAGAATATATCTCCAGCCTATTCTTAAAGTTATGAGGAAGGGGAGCACTAGGTGGTGGGGCAAGTGAACCTGCAAAAGATGACTATTGCTTTGGCGAGATTTAAACTCCAAATTCACGTGAGAGTGTTGGGTGATGTCTTTGACCTACAAGCTTTTTGACAACTTGGCACTAGATATTTCAAACTCAAAAAAGTGTAAGAATTTTTTGTCCCCAAATAATTTTGTTTTCCTATTCTAAATCACTCATAACCATTAGATATGTCTTGAGATTTTCACATCTTGAGATTATGATTCAATGGTTATGAGTGATTTGGGACAGGAAGACAGAGTTATTTAAGGATAGAGAATCCTTACTGCTCAAAAAATGTGTGTGAGAGAGAGAGAGAGAGAGAGAGAGAGAGAGAGAAAAGATGGTGTCTCTAGCAAGCATCAGCAAGTGAGAAAACTTATTCCTTGCCTTTTAACCAAGGGTTTACAGCTTACATACTTCTTCTAGTAGGCATGTGCTTCTCCTCGTGACATGCTGAAACTTCATGCCTTACAGTTGTCTCTTGTGTATGTGATAGTAATGTATGAATGCCTCACCTAACATAAATAAATGTTTGACAGGAAATTCTATGGTACAATATTTTTTTGGTATGACATGGTTATATATTATGTAGTGTTAGTTATAATTCATTATAATATCAGTTATAATATTATTTTAGGTGGTATTTGATAAAATTGATAACTGAAAAATAAAGATTGAAAATTAAGCATTAAAAATAGAATATTGAGGGTTCGTTTGGTTTGTGTTTCTGAAATTTTTTTTGGAAATTTTCTCTACAAATAAGTTTTCAAAAGTAATCAAACCAAACAAATTTTCCCAAAAAAATTTCCCAAAACACACAAACCAAACAAGTTTTCCAAACAAATCTCTCTCACACACACATCAAATCAATCACTTTTTCCAAAACTCTTTCTCAAAACAATTTTTCCAAAACAAATTTCCCAAAAAACCAAACCAAACCAAACATGTTTTCGTACTTTTTATCTCTAAAACACATCTCTCAAACACAAACCAAACATACCCTGAATTTTTTAAACTGAAAAGCTGCTTGACAAAAATTTAAGTGTTAAATTTGTTGGGTATACCTCCTTATTGGAGTGTGGGACCCAATTGGTTTTGGAAAAAGAGTTTTAAGTTGGCTTGGTTTAGGTATAATATTTTTATATATTATATTTGTGGAGGCCCAATCCAATTGGGATACAATTAGGGTTTGATTACAAAACCCTAGATTTACAATATAATATTTTTTGGTGTATTATTTTTCCCTAAGAAAAAAAGGTTGACGGCGGCTGTGAGACGGCTTTGGGACTCGTGCGGATGAATGGACAATTGGGGAAGATTGATTAACATTGCTTGAGTTGTTCAAGTTTTTGGTTTCCTTTGTGTGGAAGTTGATTTGGTTCGTTATTTTGGATCTTCTTTAATTTTGGTTCTGAAGATTTTGATTCATCTATTTGGTGAGGTCTTTCCTCTTGTTTATTTGTGATTATTTGGAATTCACCTAAGGGTGATTTTGTGAGACCATTAGTGTCTCGTTTGTAATCGTTTGGAACTTATTTGGTTGATAGTGGAATCGGATTTCGATCCCGTGGACGTACCTCACATTGAGGGAACCACGTAAAAATTCTTGTGTTGCCTTTGATTTAATTTTTCCGCATTAGTTTATATTCCCATTGATTGATTTACTTGTGGGGAATTATAGATTTTCCCTAACAACTGGTATCAGAGCTTACGGTTTATTTGGATTTATTTATTTGTGTAAATCAATGGAGGGGAATGTGGGTCGTATGTCTAGCTTCAATGGAAGCAATTGGGTAACTTGGAAAACTAAAATGGAGGACATATTATTTTGTAAAGATTTGTATGGACCCATTGAGGGTGATAGTAACAAATCAAAAGATGGTTCTTTTTCAAAGAAAGACGTTGAGTGCTATTATTGCCATGAGAAAGGGCACATGAAGCGGGAATGCCGAAAGCTCAAGAACAAGGAGAAAAGGCGTGACAAAAGTGTGGATAAGAAGCAAGAAGACACAACAGCAGTTACTACCGATGATATCATGGTCGTTTGTGAAGATGATTGTATCAATTTTGTGGGCCAAGAGAGTCATTGGGTGATTGATTCTGGTGCTTCTTTTCATGTGACTTCTCGAGTTGATTTCTTCACTACCTACACTGCAGGAGATTATGGTTCTGTTCGAATGGGTAATGAAGGTTTGTCCAAGATTATTGGTATGGGTGATGTTTGCTTGGAAACAAATTTGGGCTGCAAATTGTTGCTTAAAGATGTGAGGCATGTTCCCGACATTCGCCTTAATTTAATCTCTACTGGGAAGCTAGATGATGAAGGCTTCAACAACAAATTTGGTGATGGAATATGGAAGCTCACAAAAGGTTCTTTGGTGGTGGCTAAGTGCAAGAAGACTCATACACTTTATTCGATGCAAGGAAAAATTTGTAAAAGTGTTGTCAATGCACTTGAAGATGATACTTCTACTGACTTGTGGCACAAGCGGCTTGGCCATATGAGTGAAAAGGGGCTACAAGTTTTGTTCAAGAAAGAGCTTCTACCCGGTTTGAAAGGTACACATCTTAAAACTTGTGTTCATTGTTTGGCGGGTAAACAACATAGAGTTTCTTTTCATAAAAATGTTGCTTCTAGAAAAGAAAAAGTTTTGGAGTTGATTCATTCGGATGTTTGCGGTCCTTTAAAAGTTAGAACACATAGTGGTGCACTTTATTTTGTTACTTTCATTGATGATTATTCAAGGAAAGTTTGGGCTTATCTACTAAAAACTAAAGATCAAGTTCTAGAAGTATTTAAGCATTTTCAGGCCATGGTTGAAAGAGAAACAGGACAGAAATTGAAGTGCATCCGATCAGATAATGGTGGTGAATACATTGGGCCATTTGATGAGTATTGTCGCAGCCAAGGTATTCGGCATCAAAAGACAGTTAAGAAGACTCCTCAACAAAATGGCGT
Source organism: Camellia granthamiana (assembly GCA_036172215.1). Taxonomy (NCBI): domain Eukaryota; kingdom Viridiplantae; phylum Streptophyta; class Magnoliopsida; order Ericales; family Theaceae; genus Camellia; species Camellia granthamiana. The sequence continues at coordinate 62,765,865 of CM069908.1, forward strand.
TGCCGAGAGGATGAACCGCACCATTGTAGAAAGAACAAGGTGTTTGCTTTCACAAGCTAAATTGCCAAGATCCTTTTGGGGTGAGGCAATGAGTACAGCGATTGACGTGATCAATTTGTCTCCTTGCTATCCTTTGAATGGTGATGTTCCTGAAAGAGTTTGGACTGGCAAAGATGTGTCTTATGAGCACTTGAGAGTGTTTGGTTGCCGAGCTTTTGTTCACATTCCACAAGATGAGAGGTCCAAACTTGATAGTAAGTCAAGACAATGTATTTTTCTTGGCTATCGGCGTGATGAGTTCGGGTATAGATTGTGGGATCCGGTTGACAAGAAAATCATTCGAAGCCGTGATGTTGTGTTTCTTGAAGACCAAACAATTGAAGACTTTGGCAAAGGTGATCAACCGGAGCAAAAAACTAGTGATCTCATTGACATGGATCCATCTCCTTCATCTTCAGTTGATGATGAAAATGAGGGAGATATGCAGCCACCTATTGAAGATGTAGAAGATGATGCTAATCCTAATGAAGTTGAGCCAGAAATTGAGGAAGAGCATCCAACTCAAGAACCGCCACCACAACTTGAGTTGAGAAAATCTACAAGGGACCGACAACCTTCAAGAAAGTATCCTCCCAATGAATTTGTGTTGATTTCTGATCAAGGGGAGCCAGAGAGCTACTAAGAAGCAATTGAGCATGCAAAGAAAGATGATTGGAAAAAGGCCATGGAAGAGGAGATGAATTCCTTACTTGAAAACCAGACTTATGACTAGTGAAGTTGCCTAAGGGGAGGAAAATTCTGAAAAATAAGTGGGTTTTCAAATTGAAGAATGATAGCAAGAATTTGAGGTACAAGGCACGTCTTGTAGTGAAAGGCTTTGGGCAAAAGAAAGGTATTGACTTTGATGAGATTTTCTCGCCGGTTGTGAAGATGTCTTCTATTGGGGTTGTACTTGGCATGGCTGCAAGTATGAACCTTGAAGTTGAACAACTTGATGTGAAGACCGCATTTCTTCACGGTGATCTTGAAGAAGAAATTTACATGGAGCAACCAGAAGGTTTTGTGGAGAAAGGGAAAGAGAAATTTGTTTGCAAATTGAAGAAAAGTTTGTATGGCCTCAAGCAAGCTCCGTGGCAATGGTACAAAAAATTTGACTCTTTCATGATGAATAATGGCTTTTCTAAAACCACTTCGGACCATTGTGTGTTTGTGAAAAATTTCCCGGATGGCAAATTTATTATTCTTTTGCTTTATGTTGATGACATGTTAATTGTGAGTCAAGATTCTACCATGATTAACAGGTTGAAATTGGAGTTGAGTAAATCTTTTGCTATGAAAGATTTGGGACCGGCAAAGCAAATACTTGGTATGAAAATTGTTCGTGATCGCAAAGAGGGACTGATTTGGTTGTCTCAAGAAAGCTACATTGAGAAAGTTCTTGAAAGGTTCAACATGGATAAAGCAAAGCCGGTTAGTTGTCCACTTGCGGGTCACTTCAAGCTTAGTTCGAATCAATGTCCTACAAGTGAGAAAGACAAAGAAGAGATGTTGAAAGTTCCTTATGCTTCAGCAGTTGGTTCTTTGATGTACGCCATGGTTTGTACAAGGCCGGATATTGCTCACGCCGTTGGTGTGGTGAGTCGGTTTCTCTCTAATCCGGGTAAAGAACATTGGGCAGCGGTAAAATGGATTCTAAGGTATCTTCGAGGGACTTCGAAGGTATGTTTGTGTTTTGGGGATGGTAAGCCGATACTTGATGGGTTCACAGATTCTGACATGGCTGGTGATATTGATTCTAGAAAATCTACTTCGGGGTATTTGATGACTTTTGCAGGGGGAGCTGTGGCATGGCAATCTAAATTACAAAAATGTGTTGCTCTCTCAACTACCAAAGCTGAATTTATTGCCATTACAGAAGCTTGCAAAGAAGAGTTATGATTGAAGAAATTTTTGCAAGAGTTGGGTTTGAAGCAAGAAAAGTATGTACTTTATTGTGATAGTCAAAGTGCTATTCACTTGAGTAAAAATTCTACTTTTCATTCGAGATCGAAACACATTGATGTGAGATACCATTGGATTCGTGATGTGTTAGATTCGAAATTGTTGCAACTCGAAAAGGTTCACACAGATGATAATATCTCGGATATGTTGACAAAGACTTTGTCGAGGGACAAACATTTAAAGTGTCGAACTTTGGCGGGTATGGTTGATGTCTCCACCTAAGTCGGTAGGGGGAGAATTGTTGGGTATACCTCCTTATTGGAGTGTGGGACCCAATTGGTTTTGGAAAAAGAGTTTTAAGTTGGCTTGGTTTAGGTATAATATTTTTATATATTATATTTGTGGAGGCCCAATCCAATTGGGATACAATTAGGGTTTGATTACAAAACCCTAGATTTACAATATAATATTTTTTGGTGTATTATTTTTCCCTAAGAAAAAAAGGTTGACGGCGGCTGTGAGACGGCTTTGGGACTCGTGCGGATGAATGGACAATTGGGGAAGATTGATTAACATTGCTTGAGTTGTTCAAGTTTTTGGTTTCCTTTGTGTGGAAGTTGATTTGGTTCGTTATTTTGGATCTTCTTTAATTTTGGTTCTGAAGATTTTGGTTCATCTATTTGGTGAGGTCTTTCCTCTTGTTTATTTGTGATTATTTGGAATTCACCTAAGGGTGATTTTGTGAGACCATTAGTGTCTCGTTTGTAATCGTTTGGAACTTATTTGGTTGATAGTGGAATCGGATTTCGATCCCGTGGACGTACCTCACATTGAGGGAACCACGTAAAAATTCTTGTGTTGCCTTTGATTTAATTTTTCCGCATTAGTTTATATTCCCATTGATTGATTTACTTGTGGGGAATTATAGATTTTCCCTAACAAAATTAAAAATAAGTTGTTTGATATGTATAAGAGCAAATTTGAAATTTATTATTTTCGAATTGTATATTTCAATTTTTAATTGTGATGGTGGTAGTAGTGGTGGTGGTAGCGGTAGCGTTGATGGTGGTGGTAGTAAAATGATAATGGTGCTTATAGAAATTGTTGGAAATTGGGTCGGGTTTAGAACTGGATCCAATTGGGTCGCCGATGGTGGCATGACCTAATTATGAGAGATCCAAATAAAATAATAGATTATATTTCAAAATATGAGATTATCTTGATACGGATAATTGCCAATATATTAGATGATAATTATTAATTAGATATTATTGATATGGGATAGATATTATCTGGGATAATACGTCTATCCGTCTGCTAACTCTCTTATATAAATAGACATTGGGTTTTGTATTTTATATAACAAAAATGATACTTCTCTCTTCCCATAAACCATTCCGCCTTTGTACTGTGAATAGTGTGGATAGTTCTCTAGTAGTTCTGCTCTACTATTGGGAATTATTTGAAGACATCAATGGAGGCACGTGATTCACGTACATGATTCATGGATTCAGTTTGAGCATGAAAGGTATGCCAAAATCAGTTTATTTCTGCTGATTATTATTTTTTTATTTTTCATACATTGGTATCAGAGCCATTATTGGGTGTTTTTATATTATTTGTGCATAAATATATGTATAGCTATGATTTGTGCATAAAATTGATATTTTTTGGACCATTTCTGACTGTCTTGAATTTCATGTGTTGTAGTCTATATTATTTAGATCCTATCTGCAAAGTTTTGCAAATATTAGACGGTCGAATTTTGAGAAAAATGGAGATTCATATTTAATTTTTCATAACTTTGACTGCATGCCAGTTTTACATTATTTGTTTTTTTGTTATGAAAATTATATATTTGGAATTTTTATTTCGAGACTTCGAAATGGTATATTATGGGTTTAATTCCGACTTGCGGTTGAGAAGAAAACTCAAACCGTACTTTTATGGGAGAGTTGAAACAAATGGAGGAAAAGACACAATTGCTGCACGCTGATGTCAGCATGACGCGCAATGACGTCTTCATGACACGCGAGCTGCGAGCTGAGCTGAGCCGAGCCGTGCCGTGAAAGGCACTGCTAGCAGCTGTGTTAAAGCTCTGTTTGTTTGGTTTTAATTCAAAATTACGTTAATTGCTTCTAAATTATTTGTTATAATTCTGATTGAAGCATGTATTATATCGTTGGAGTCGTAATTAATTTTTCTACAAGATATTAAAGTTTCAGAATTTTATGAGAAATAAAATATTTTTCATTAATGAAAAATTCAATATTTTTACGTTAAATTGCTCTTGGGGGAGCATGACTTGGATTCTGGACTTGAAATTTTTACAGTAGACTACTGTTACGTAATCCTATTTACTGGTATAATTTTTGTATTTTTCTAGATTCTGTAATATTATTTCTGTTTTTTTGTGTAATTATTAATTACTTGTAATTCTAGAAAATTTCAAAAAATTGCAGAAATTATAGAAATATGTTATGACATTATTTAAATACTGTATACAACATGCTAAGTTCTTTTAAATGATTAGAACTTCTAGTATATTGTTATAGCATGATTTATTTATATTAGTGAATTTTAATTCCATGATTAAATATTCTAGAATATGTTCTTTTATGAACTACATTGAGATATCATCATGTGGAGTTAAATATTTTATCAAGCTTTAGACATGCCATAGTTAATGGAAGGTTGTTCGATTGAGAGAAATCTTTGTAGATTTACTCCAGAAAACTAATGTTTAGCGCATGAATTAAATTAAATTTTGGATAATTGTCACTTGTGACACAAGAGATGATTATGAGCATAGCAAATTTTCGATCTTACGACTTGTGTAATATTGTCACTATTTAATTTATATTTTTGTGGCAAAATTATATTATGCTAATCATATTAATCTCAATGTGCATTTTTTTTTCCCTCTAAATTGACTTAGCTTATGGAAGTTAATTTGGTTGACCTAGACTTAGTAGAGATGTTCAAATGTGAACAATGTAATCCTATTTTTTAGATAAGCAGAAAGTCTTAGAGACTTTAGGTCATACCTTAATTGAGCCAAAGTCAGGAAACATGACTCAAAGTCGCCGTGGTTTTGTTGTCTTGTTTGGCGCAATAAAAACTGATGTGTGTGCTATGGTTAGCGGCATGCTAAGTAGTTTTGATTGGCGAGTTTGGAGTTATGAAATGAGTAAGCCCTCAATAGATCTAGATATGATCTTGACTATTGAGCTGCGTGGATTGGCTTTGTAATTTGACTTGTAATAATGTTGCATCATTGGATGAGGCAACATTCAAGAGTCATGTCATCCAAGAAATGCAAGCTTAAATGAGTTAGTCATTAAGTCTAAGATGAGTAGCCAGTATGAGCAGTGTTTTGCTCTCTACCCAACTGATGGGAGTGGGTAGAGCAAAAATTTCACGCACTATAATAGTGTGCCTTGAAGTATCACTTGAAGTTAAACGATTAGCACTTAGAAGCTGCAAAATCTATTAGCATTGCCAACTTATCTAAGTCTGGACACTTATTGTTTCCACACTTGAGTGTAAGACATGAAGAGATGTTTTTTTATATGATTCCTTAGCTAGGTTAATGCTTTTGAATGACGTTTACTGCTAAGCGCAAAAGTTTAACAACTCTAAGAATTTGACTCATTGCTCGTGAGAGTATTGTGTTGAATTAGACTCTTTAGCCTAATTTGCGCTTAAGTTACTTCAAGAGCTGTCATAGATTGATAGCTTATTCTCTCCTTCTTGTGGATAGTAGAATTAATTGCAACTAACTATGAAACGAGAAACAAAGATGGCAAGAGGAGTATTGTCATGTTTCAACTAGATGCAATAAAGTGTATGGAGAATAAAATTGACTTGAAGGTGCAGGGGATTAGCACTTACTAGTTAAATTTGCGACATAGGCTCACTTGATATCTCCATGATATCCTTTTATGATCTAGTGAACATAAATTAGTCGTGAGTCATTACCTGGTTGGGCCTAAACCTTTACACTTGTCTTTGAGAACTCACACATTAGGATGATTGAAATTAGTTTATGACATTGGTCATGAACCAGTGGCTTATTATACTTAATCACATTAGTGAGAAGATGACATGGATGGTTTAAGTAGGGCCCTCTCGGGCCCACTCACTTGTGCCATCCTGCTCTCATGTGAATGTGTAACTTTGTTCGCAATGGTTGCGCACAAGTAAGTAGGAAAGCCGCAAAAGGGCATCTGTATTGGCGAATTTAGTCCACTATGGTATTTGTGACTGGATATGTGTAAGGGTATGATAGCTAGCCCCAATCTCGACACATTTATAGATAACGATACGCATCTTAGTTAAGACTATTTGACCTCCCATAAGTCAAAAGTTTTGAGATGATTTTTGACATTGCACATTTGAGGTCGAAAAGGTTGAGATCAATTAGATAAGAGCTTTCGTGCTTTTAGTTTTGACCAAGGTGGCGAGTATCTATTTGAGTTGTTTTTTAGAAAGCCCAGTGATGAGAAATGGATGCTTAGAAAATTGATTATTACTAGTATTCAGCAACACAATGGTGTAGTAGAGATAAGGAATTAAGTATTGTTTATGTTAGTTGGATGACGGCGCAATATGTTTCCCAGTTGGGAATTGCACTTTAGTTTGTTGCCTATGTCCCTAACTAAATGCCCTCCATATCAGATTTTACACTCTATTTGAGTAATGGGGTTAGCGGAGAGCCATTTATGGGCGATTTGTAACCATCAAGGAGCTTATCTTCATTTTACTTCTTATAAGGTTGCGAAGTTGAGACCTAGAGTTCTAGGGCACATTATTGCATGCTGTCTTGTAAACGCTTAGTGTCATGTGGTACATTATTGTATGTTGTCATGTAAACCCTCCAGGTCATGTGCTTATAGGTGAGCAGCTTTGTGGGAGTATAACTAAGTCACATAAAGTTTTCTTAGTAAAGGTGACATGAATGGAGTTTTGGAACTCTATAAGATAGAGAATTCTAAGTATGGCGCTTTATGTAGCCTAGTTGAAAATAGAAAGAAATTTCGAATATCCTAGGGACAGCGGGAGCAATGTGCTTGCTAGTGGATTACTCTATTAGCGAAGAATACTCTACATTTTTAGTTGCGTGGCAGCGAATATGAAAATTTTCCGCGTCATTATTGGGTGATTGAGAGGGAAACATTCATGATTGCTCCGCAAGATGATAAAGAGCCTAGGATAATGCCAAATGCCATGGATAATAAAGTATCGACTTGAAAATTCGAATATTAAAAGGGGGATTATGTATTGTAAAATGAAGGGGTATTTGAAGTATTCTACGAGACACATGCCAAAAGATTCGCAAATGAGGGCCCCCTCTATTGTAGTGTTATCTAAAAAATATACTAATGAAAATGTTGATGTTCGGCATTGTCCTCCAACGAAGGCCATTTTGATTCTAACATGGACTAAGTCTATGGGTTTACCGGAGATGCGAAGAGATTTGTTGTTAGGAGGTTTTGGGGAAAGTGGTTAAGTTATTCATGAACGTAGAGGTCATCTAAGTTTGTTAGAGATTGATGTACGCAGAGGTGGTGATGACACTAGTGATGTTGATCCTGGTCCGTCGATTTCAGAGGTTGGTGTTAGCAAAGAGAAAGTTGATCGTAGAGGATCAGTTGTTATGGATCTTGCAGTATTTTCTAATGTTTTACGAAATGTAATCATCAGTGTAAAAAATAGTGATGTGACTGAAGATGTAATAGTTGATGATAAGGGAAATGTAGTAAGTAAATAAAACTTTGAGTGGTTTCACAAATAAAATTAATAAAAATTTTCATTAATCATGATAGTGGTTACATTAATATCAAACCATTCTCTCATTTTTGGGGACATTGCATCTAACCAACTACTGTCCCCATTAGTTAATATAATACAAGGAATTCTTCCTTTAATAGTGAGATCTGGTTGGAATTTAACAAATACATGGAAATCTCTTTGGCAACATACTAAATTCTTCATTAATTCGGTAGGGACTGTTGAGTATTTGATGTTGTCTATCACGTTGTAGATGGCGTCTTGGTCGTAGTCCTTGAAGCTTATTCTGTCGGAGAAGTAATTGTGTCATCCGAGGCTTCTAGCCCAGGCAGTTTTGCTTGTTCTTGAGGGTCCTTCAAGGTAGAGAGAGATTGGGCGGATGGGCCGTTGTTCTGGTTCCTGTTATCAGAGGAGGAGGAGAGTTCTTCGTCAGTAGATAAATTGTTGATATTATTTTTGTGTATCCCTAATCTAATCCAGTCATTTTCCCTCCATATGGAGAGACAACAATTTTGACATAACTCGTATTGTACAAAATTTCGACTTACAAACAAAATATTATTTTCTGCCCATTTTTTTTTACTTCTTCATTTAAGAAAGGAAATGAATTAAAGAGGCTAGTATATGGGGGCCTCTCTCTTTTGTAATGATTCTTCGAAAATATTTTTAATTGGGGGTATTTTGTGACGTAATCGGTGGGACATCTATCTTTGTAGAGTGCAAATAATTGTTCCTCCGTTTCTTCTTCTACAAGTATTCCCCACTAGAGTTCGTCTCTGTTCTTTGAAGGATTTTCCCCTTAGATGAAAATTCTCTCCATTCGACGAACTTGCCCCATTTCTATATATATTGTCGACTTGCTGTTGGCGAGTGGAGTTTTCTATATTTGGATGATAGATTATGCCGTTGGTTCCGGTGAGATTGAAAAATCTCGAGTTGGTTGTTTGGATCTTCTTTGTGCATTAAACCATGGCATGAAGGTGAGGGTTTCCATCTTCGTGGAGCTCTATTGCGACAAGTACGTAATATGGCTGACAGACTAGTTGGGGAAGGGATTGGAGGAGTTCTAAGAGTTGTTCTTTTGGTCATGGGCATTGTGGGTAGGTGAGGAAAACATTCTTGGCATAAAAATAGAAAGAGGCTTGGTGAGGCATTTTGTAATGGAGAATAGTGAACTTACACCGGCCGTACACTCACACCAGCTGTACAAGGCCTCTCTATTAGTTAAAAAACCCGGTGTGAATGGTGTGAGTGGTGTGACTTGGGGGGGGGGGGGGCGCTGTATTAATATTACCAGCGCCCCCCCTCCCACTGATCTGGGTCGTCTTTTGTTGTACATATGGACACGTGTATGGATGAGGTTAAAAGGAAGTCACACCGGGGCCCAAGTGTGAGTGGTGTGAGTACTTTTGATTCCTTTGCCAGATAGTGTTATACACATGTCACTTTTCTGGTGGTTTGCGTAGTTGTAAAGTAGGAATGGAAAATTACTTTAAGGAGTCAAATGTATTTTAAAACTGTTTAGAATTGTAATTTTATGTATTTTTATTTGTAATGTTTAGGTTACTGGAGGTAGACGATATAAAAACGGGTGTTGTTGAAGGTGTTTTAGCAAGTGATTTAAGTTGTATTGAACTTGTTTTGCCTAATTTATTTTCTCAGTTGAGGTTGAGATACAAACAAAAGAGTATTAAGGTTGATAAAATATTTTCCCTTTGCGCACCCAATGCCAGTGGATTGGTTAGAGTAAATGTTTATGATCGGAGGTTAGAAGGTAATGACAGTCTGCAGGCGTGCTTTATTTTCCCTGTGGATTGTCAATGCGAGTTAGTCTATTATGGGAATGGTTATTGTTCAATTAATGACAAACAAGTGCCATGGATGTTGAAGTATCAACTTGAAAATTTGAATATTAAAAGGGGGATTACGTATTGTTAAATGAAGGGGTATTTGAAGTATTCTACGAGTAACATGCCAGAAGATTCGTAAATGAGGGCCCCCTCTATTGTAGTGTTCTCTAAAAAATATACTAATGAAAATGTTGACGTTCGGTATTGTCCTCCAATGAAGGCCATTCTGATTTTGACACGGACTAAGTCTGTGGGTTTACCGAAGAGGCGAAGAGATTTATTGTTAGGAGGTTTTGGGGAAAGTGGTTAAGTTATTCATGAACGCAGAGGTCATCTAAGTTTGTGAGAGATTTTGATGTACGCAGAGGTGGTGATGACACTAGTGATGTTGATCCTGATCCGTCGATTTCGGAGGTTGGTGTTAACAAAGAGAAAGTTGATCATAGAGGATCAGTTGCTATGGATCCTGTTAGGTTTTAGGGAAAGTGGTTAAGTTATTCATGAACGCAGAGGTCATCTAAGTTTGTTAGAGATTGATGTATGCAGAGGTGGTGATGACACTAGTGATGTTGATCCTGATTCGTCGATTTCGAAGGTTGGTGTTAACAAAGAGAAAGTTGATCGTAGAGGATCAGTTGTTATGGATCCTGCTGAATTTTCTAATGTTTTACAAAATGTAATCATCAGTGTAAAAAATAGTGATGTGACTCAAGATATAACAGTTGATGATAAGGGAAATGTAGTAAGTAAATAAAACTTTGAGTGGTTTCATAAATAAAATGAATAAATTTTTTCATTAATCATGATAGTGGTTACATCAACATCAAACAATTCTCTCATTTTTGGGGACATTGCATCTAACCAACTACTGTCCCCATTAGTTAATATAATACAAGGAATTCCTCCTCTAATAGTGAGATCTGGTTGGAATTTAACAAATACATGGAAATCTCTCTGGCAACCTACTAAATTCTTCATTAATTCGAAAGGGACTGTTGAGTATTTGATATTGTCTATGACGTTGTAGATGGCGTCTTGATTTTACTCCTTGAAGCTTATTCTGCCAGAGAAGTAATTGTGTCGTTCGAGACTTCTGGCCCAGGCAATTTTGCCTATTCTTGAGGGTCCTTCAAGGTAGAGGGAGACTGGGCGGATGGGCCATTATTCTGGTTCCTATTATCAGAGGAGGAGGAGAGTTCTTCGTCAGTATATAAATTGTTGATATTATTTTTGGGTATCCTTAATCTAATCCAGTCGTCTTCCCTCCAAACGAAGTGACATTAATTTTGACATAACTTGTATTGTACAAAATTTTGACATACAAAGAAAATATTATTTTTGCCCATTTTTTTACTTATTCATTTAAGAAATGGAATGAATTAAAGGGGCTAGTATATGGGGGCCTCTCTCTTTTGTAATGATCCCTTGAAAATGTTTTTAGTTGGGGGTATTTTGTAACGTAATCGGAAGGACATCTTTCTTTGTAGAGTGCAAAGAATTGTTCCTCATTTTCTGCTTCGCCAAGTATTCCCCGCCAGAGTTCGTCTCTGTTCTTGGAGGGACTTTTCCCTTTAGATAAAAATTCTCCCCATTCGACGAACTCGCCTCCTTTCTGTATATATTGTCGACTTGCTATTGGCGAGTGGAGTTTTTCTATATTTGGATGATAGATTCTACAGAGTTTGTAGGATAAAAAATTTGGAGTGTTTTATAAAAAATGGAAGGAGTAATGAGCAACCAGCATCGTACTCCCCTTGTGTTCCATCAGTCAAGGAGACAGGCGGCCAGTGGATATAAGCATAGTTGTTGTGGTCGTGCACCTTTTAAGGGGGTGTATGTTTGCCGACAGTACGTTCAAAATATTCCTCCTCCTCCTCTTGCCCAGGCGGTTTTGCCTGTTCTTGAGGGTCCTTCGAGGTAGAGGGAGATTGGGCAGATGGGCCCGTTGTTCTAGTTCCTGTTATCAGAGGAGGAGGGGGAATATGTTGAACGTACCGTCAGCGAATATACGCCACCTTAAAAGGTGCATGACCATGGTAACTACGCTTATATCCACTGGCCACCGATGTCCTTGACCGGCGGTACGCAAGGGGAGTTCGATACTGGCTTCTCATTACTTCTTCCATTTTTTTATAAAACACTCCAAATCTTTTATCCTACAAATTCTGCAGATTCTCTTACCTCTGCTAACCTTTCTGTTCAGACACCTTAGCTTTGATATTTCTTCCCTCTGCTCGTCGTACCCACGAACAAACTTCGCCGGAGCTGACCGTCGCCTTTCTTTCTACAGTCTTATTTGCCACGTCAAAAAACGATCTACACACAATTGAGTGAACTGCCCATAATTCTCGGGATAATCTTCTAAGGGGTACAACATTGTATACCAAAACAATCAACAACAAAAAAAGACTGAAAATGAGGGACAACGGTACCAAAAAATAACTTCACCGCAATAGCTATCCCACTGCAAAAGCATATTCCTCTTTGCCATAAAATGTTTTCAGCAAAACTGGCCCACGTGTAAGGATGAAGATTCCCCATTCAAAATAATTCAAACACATTTATTTTCCCACCTTTGCTTTATGTCTATCATTCTGCAAGAATATTTACTTTACAACCACGCAAACCACCAGAAAAACGACACGTGTATAGCACTATCTGGCAAAGGAATCAAAAGTACTCACACCACTCACACTTGGCTCGAGTGTGACTTCCTTTTAACTTCATCCATACATGTGTCTATCAGTACAACAATGGACAGCCTAGATCAGCGGAAGGGGGGGGCACTGGTAGTATTAATATAGCGCCCCCCAAGTCATACCACTCACACCATTCACACCAGGGATTTTAACTAATAAGGAGGCCTTGTACAGCTGGTGTGAGTTCACTATTTACCACTACAAAATGCCTCACCAAGCCTCTTTCCGTTTTTATGCCAAGAATATTTTCCTCACCTACCCACAATGCCCATGCCCAAAAGAACAACTCTTAGAACTCCTTTAATCCCTTCTCCAACTAGCCTGTCAACCATACTAGATGCTTGTCGCAAGGGAGCTCCACGAAGATGGAAACCCTCACATTCATGCCATGGTTCAATGCACGAAAAAGATCTAAGCCTCCAACTTGAGATTTTTTGATCTCACTGGAGCCAATGGGAGGATCTATCATCCAAATATAGAAAAACTCCACTCGCCAACAGCAAGTCGATAGTATATACATAAAGTGGGCGAGTTCGTCGAATGGGGAGAATTTTCATTTAAGGGGGAAAGTCCTTCAAAGAATAGAGATGAACTCTAGAGGGGAATACTTGCAGAAGTAGAAACGGAGGAACAATTCTTTGCACTCTGCAAAGAGAGATGTCCCCACCGATTACGTCACAAAATACCCCCAATTAAAAATATTTTGGAGGGATCATTACAAAAGAGAGAGGCCCCTATATACTAGCCCATTTAATTCATTTCCTTTCTTAAATGAAGAATTAAAAAAATGGGCAAAAAATAATATTTTGTTTATAAGTCGAAATTTTGTACAATACGAGTTATGTCAAAATTGTTGTCTCTCTGTTTGGAGGGAAGACGACTGGATTAGATTAGGGATACACAAAAATAATATCAACAATTTATATACTGATGAAGAACTCTCCTCCTCCTCTGATAACAGGAACCAGAACAACGGCCCATCCGCCTAGTCTCCTTCTACCTCGAAGGACCCTCAAGAATAGGCAAAACCATTTGGGCCAGAAAGTCCCTATTTTTGAAAAGTGGATCAATGTTGCGCATTTTAAGACAAAGTCTTTGAGGATTAACCATTTCTAGGATTTGGTTGACTTTCCATTATGATGCGAAATTGTTCTAAAGTTATGTGCAATTTGGATAGTTACTTTTTGAGGCATAAGACTCGCTAGATACCGAAAAATCGCACCATTGAGGATGGTGTAGACCATGAGAAGACTTCCTCCTAGGGAGTGAGGTTACTTCAACTTAGGCCATGATTCACATGAGTTCGGAACTTTACTTTGTGGACATTGTGACCTAACTTCTCGTTGGAGAATTGGATAAGTAGATCTGTAAGGATTTACCTTATGCTTTTCTGGCGAAAAGTTAGGAGCGTAAAAAGATGGCTAGTTCCAATAAATCTTTTACAGCCTAAAACAGTTATCCAAATAGTGGTTCTTAGATTTCATCGAGCCATGATGGGCCAACGATGATTGATGAAGACCACTTAGGCATGATCAATGGTCTAAAAGAAGTTTTTCCTTACTTAGTGATTATGAGCAAGGAATTTATAAGGTTATCGTCACCTAGGGTTGGTGATCCTCTGTTTTAGATATAATGGACATGAGTGATGCAATTTATATGCACGGATGTACGATCCTTAGGGATTGTTTTGGGAGAATTCTCGGTTTGTCTTTAATGACTTACATAAGGAATATCCTAGAATAATTTTAGATGTGAAATTGCAAACCCGTTGACTTACCTATAGGTAAAAGCTAGAGTCTCAGCTATTGGGTGAATCCTTAGATTGTCTCTGGGAGAAATAGACGACCCATATTCCTTGATTTTTTGTTATGGGATCCTGAAGTACGCTATGTGGGCATATTCGACATGATGATTGCTATCTTTTGTAAATGGTCAACTAAGTAGTTTAGACCTTGACCTTGTTCATTAGACTGCGGATAGGTTGTTTTACTAGTAGTGTATAAATTTGCCCTTTGTAAGATTCAATGCGCTTGTTGGGCGCATTTTGAATGAACACAAATTGGTCACCAAAATATATTTAGAGAAGTAATTGCGCAAGAGGTAGTGATCTTGAACCACTTCATGTGAAGCGCACATGGTGGATTTTGTTGTATATGCTTATCACAAGAGGTGCTAATAGGGCTTATGTTTGGAATCTAGAATTGCGCAGAGTGTGGTTGTGTTTTTTTAATCGATCACTTATTTTTTTGTGAGATTATGGAATATTGATGTTATTATGGATTGTGTCATAATGATTAGCAAATGATGATGTCAGCAAGCAAGATTGGCTCACTCACATGAGCAATTGCCCTTGGCACTTGGGATCGAGCAATGATGAGACTAGTGGTTTATTTTATTTGGAGCCAAGAGAGTCTTAAATTATCCACTATGTGTGTCGCCTTGTTTGCAACCGAGATAAGGTCATGTTAAAGACCACACATGGATGTTAGTATCCACTTTCCATGTTGTGCCTGTTATGGTTAGCTAGATGCGAGATCTCATTAAAGCAAATAGAGAATTTGGGTTAGGCGCTAGAAAGCGACTAGACTAAGATCTATACGGTGTATCGAGTATGATGTCACTCTTTGGAAGAGTTACTCGATCATAGTATGTATTCATACTACATGTGCGTGGTGACCAAGTAATGAGGTGAGAGAATGAATCCTTGTTTCCTCATCGTGTGAGTCTTATGTGTCATTATTTATATGACTTGTACTTATGTACCCTTTTGTGAACTTTGACTATGTCGTAAGGTAAGGGGTTGATGTTCAACTACTTTGGTATATTGCCTGCAGTCATGTATGATTCGGCCTTAAGGGACATCACTGGGAAAGTGGTCAATCCTAAACTAAATGGCATGAGGGTGAAGGAAGATCATCTAGTATTACACTACTATTGTATATTCACTGCCGACAACTCACATTGCTCTGTATGAGAAGCAGATTGAGTGTGAATATATTGCAAGAATTGAGAGGGTCAAACATGCTCTTTTGAGGGATTAGAGATATTTTTTGGAACGGTGTAATTAGACAGGTCTGGGGTATATGAGAAACTATTTTTATTTTTGGGTTGATGTCTCTATGCTGGCTCTTTTTTTTTTTTTTTTTTGAGTTTCTAGTGTAGATCTCCCACATGCATGTGTTCTCATTGGTCGCACGGTTCATTGGCTAGTATGACTACATTTATTAGGTAGATAGAGATACAAAAGGCGCGGTGTCATGCCAACACATGTTCGAGTGTGAGATGTTGGAAATTGGGTCGGGTTTAGAACTTGGACCCAATTAGGTCGTCCATTGTGGCATGACCCGATTATGAGAGATCCAAATAAAATAATAGATTATATTTGAAGATATGAGATAATCTTGATATGGATAATTGCCAATATATTAGATGATAATTATTAATTAGATATTATTGATATGGCATAGATATTATCTAAGATAGTATGCCTATTCTATAGGTCTCCTAACTCTCTTATATAAACAGACTTTGGGTTCTGTATTTCATACAAAAAAAACAAAATAAAAAAATGATACGTTCTCTTTTCCCATAAACCATTCAGCCTTTGTACTGTGAATAGTATGGGTAGTTCTCTAGTAGTTTTACTCTACTATTGGGAATTATTCAAAGACATCAATGGAGGCACATGATTCACCCACATGATCCATGGATTCAGTTTGAGCATGAAAGGTATGCTCGAATCCATTTATTTCCGCTAATTATTACTTTTTTATTTTTCTTATAGAAATAATGACAATGGTGATGAAGCTGGGGTGGTATAGTAATGGTGGTGGCATGATGGTGTCAATGGCGATGGTTGTAGTGGTGGCAATTGCGTGGCATGGTGGTGATGATAGCGATGGTGATGGTGGCAGTGACTATGGCATGGTAGTAGCGGTAGTGGTGATGGTAGTGGCAGCGATGACAGTAGTGATAAGGGTGGTGGTAGTAGTGGCGGTGGCGGTGGCGGTAGTGAGTTTATAATAGTTTGTATCAATATTTATGTTTAGTATTTATAAATTTAGTTATTAGTTATAATTAAGTAAATTTCATATGATATAAAATTTTATTAAGTTTTAACTTATATTTTAAGGGGCACTTAAAATTTTAAGTGATATCAATTGTGATTATCAAATAAGTTTAATTAATTATCACTTAATACATTCAGTTTTAAGTATTGAATCATGTCATGAGCTTTTGATATCTATACTACTATAATATAAGAGGGAGTTGAGAGAGCTACAAAACAAAAAGGCTCTATTTTTGTGTGGAAGTTCTTGTTTTCTTGATGGAGGCTTTCAACTTTGTTTATATGGGGCCTTTTTGGGTATTTTGTATGCTAGCTCATTAGTCAAGACCTTCTATGGAGGCCATGCTGTGTGAATTTCTTTCATGACATTTCTTATTTGCAGAGGAACAAAATCCAACCAAACCTCTTAGTTGGATTTCCTACCGCAAGACGAAAGAGGCTAATCCCTTAAGTCTGAGCCCTAATTGTATTTTTGTATCTGTATCTATATTTGTATCTGTAATATCCTATAAACATCGAATAGGTGAATCTCTACTGGAAGAAAAAATATGGTAATTGTACCCATAAAAAATGTGAATCTCTACAATGCTAAGGAGGTAAGGGTGTGGTTTATCTTCACTTTCATGTATTCAGTTGTGCGAGCCAGATTCTGCAATGAAGAGTACGAAAGAACTTCGTGGACGAACCTTGGTGCACTGATAATTGAAGGCCAATACAAGGAACATATGGTTAGGCTGCCTGACAGAGATTTGGTCAGAAACCCCTTTGGCGGTCGAGTCAGTACCAATGTCTAGTAGAGAAGACGAGTGTATAGAGAGTGTAATTGAATTCGGATCCCTCCCTTGTAAAGGAGGATGAGGTTACCTTTTATAGGGAAGGCCTTACTTGTTCACTAAGCACCTCCGCTGCCAGCTGGCTCTTTTTGTCGTTTAGCTAGGTCACTTCCCATTGGAGGATAGTAGAGACTCCGTTATGCACTTGAGTAAGTGGTTTTGTTATTTGCGGGTGCCATGTGTCCTTCACGTACATGGCATTGGTTGATTTGTTAGAGCTCAACTCAGCTTAACTCACTTTAGAGTGAGTGTGAGTCTTGGAATCATAGTCATGGACTTGCCCACATCGGAGTAGGGAGAAAGGCTAGGGCTAGGCCCATGGTGGCACCCACTTCGGAGTAGGGAATGGTGCTAGGGCCAAACCCTTAGTTTGACCCATTTAATAGTGGGGAAAAGGACTAGGGCTAGGTCCATGATGGTTCCCACTTCATAGTGGGGAAAGGGGCTGGGGCTAGGCCAATGATGGCGCTCAACTCGGAGTGGGGAAAAGTACTAGGACCAAACCCCTAGCTCGTCCCTTTTCGTAGTGGGGAAAAGGGCTAGGGGCCCATGGTGATGCCCACTTCGGAGTGGGAAAGGGTGCTAGGGCCAATCCCCTAGCTTGGCCCATTTCATAGTGAGGATGGGTGCAAGTAGGGGTGCTTGCGGTTCGGTTTGCGGTATGGACCTGTCCGCATATCTGTGGTTTAGGGAAAATTGAACCTGTAACCGCCTGCAGTGTGGGTTGCGGTTTGTGCGGATAGGGTTCATGGATGTGGGGGCGGTTGCGGACGGTTTGTGGATTGTACTTTTTTCTTTAAAAATTTACTTTTGGGCCTTTTTTTTTTGTTTTGTTTTGTTTTGTTTTGTAAATATTTATTGTGGGTCATTTTTCCCCCATTTTTTAAAATGCTCAACATTAATAATTAATGAATTAAAACTTATAAAATTAAAAACATAACAAAATCAATTCCTAATACAAGCAAATCATTTAAAATCCTAAACTTTTAAATAAAATCATAAACTAACACAAGCACATCTTTCAAAATTGTAAACTAAATCATCAAAATCATTCACTACCCAACAATACAATTGAAGTAAAATCCTTCAAATTCCTAAACTTACCTAAAAGTAATTCTTCATTAACTTTTACATTCATCCAAAATGCAATAATAAAATAATAATAAATTATTGTCAAATTTCATCCAATTCAAACCCATTAAATAAAACAAAACATTTGCAAACTCGTAACCTCCATCATGAATCCCATCCAACTTTCAAAAATTCTAATTCCAAGCATATGTTTGATGAACCCTACACAAAAACAAACTGAAAAATATATAATTTAATCTTCAATCTTCATAATTCCTTTGACAAAAAAAGTATAAAAGAATAAAGTAATGAAAAGGTAAACAAATGTGTATATATTACATCTCAATATAGTAAGAAAATGTATTGAGTATATCTAGGATAGGATAAATGAAATCAATGGTCTAGGTTTTATTTATATAAAAAAGAAAAGAGAGTCTAAGTGCGGGTGTAGACACCCCCACTTTTGACCGCTCTTACGACTTGGCCGCCACTGATTTGATCACCCAATGATGAATGCACACGCTTGTCAAATGCTCGATTTCCTCAGCAGGAAACCTCAGTTTTGAGCCTTAGAAACTTACAAACCTTTTGCCTTGTTTTTGGATCAAAACAATGGTTTTTCAAGCCTGACCATGCAGGGACCTGCCGCCCACTAGTGGTTGGCTGGCCACTATTAGTGGACGACCGCCTCCTTTTAGTGGCCGACATGCCACTTATGTAAAAAAACCAGATCTTTTTGCCAGCTGTGCGAGCTATCTCCACAGATGCATGCACTGCACTAGTGTGTCTGTATGGATATTTTTAAGATAGTCTCATATATTTCTATATATAGATGACTCGCTCCTATAATTTAGGGTAAGAAGAAAATTTTGTAGAGTAAAGTTTAGGAAAATATTTCTCTCTCTACATTTCTTTCTCTCCCTTGTAACTTCTATACCCTTTGTCTAGACACTCTAAACCAAACCTTGAGGGTTCTTTGCTGAGGTGTTTAAGCTTGCATTTTAGCTCTTTAGGGTATGCAATTAGTGGTTTATAATTCAAAAGGATCACTCCTCTTCAAGAGGTATACATCCTAGCTCTTTTGTACCATTTATTTTCTATCTTTTCTTACAGTTTTTGGGTTGTTTTTCACCTATATTTGTGGGCTGAAACTTTTGGTTTAAAGCAATTAGGGGTAGAGGAGTGGACCACCCCTGTTTGACCCTTGTCTTCTAGGCTTTTACCCTTGTGCTTCCTATCTTTTCATTATCTTTTTTTGAGCTTTTTACCACTAATTTTCAGAGTTTTTTCAGAGGCTAAAATGTGGTTTTGAAGTCCCAAAAATGGAGGGGTTTGCCTGCCCTCCTTTGGCTTGTTTACTAGCTTGAAGTCCCAAAAATTCGCTTTTGTAGATGTTTCTACCTTAATTTCAGTGTTGTTTTAACCTATTTTAGGACTGTTTTAAGTTGTTCATGTCGTTTATGCTTTGCATTGCATGCTTGTACTATAACAGTCCTCATAGGTTTGGTGTGTTAGGCATTAGACACTAACCTATTTGAATTGATAGGATTTATTTCAAGCTTTCTGTACTTGTGTTCATCTCTAATCATCTCTGCACCTCCCTCATTTCTTGGCTTTTTCTTTGTTTTGAGAGTCGTTTCAAACCGATTGTTTGTTTAAGCTTAAGATAGAGATCGTTGTGCTTAATGGTTTAATCTCTTCAAAGGTTCATTACCAACAGCATGACATCTCTCTCATGCCCAAAACAACCCTTTGTTTGACATTTCTTTCCATTAGTGGACTTAATCTTCATTATTGGATTAAAATGCTTAAGGAATGGAAAGGTAATTAAAGGGGGTAATCAATGGCTTAAAAGAGATAACAAGATAATAAAATGGTTTGGCGGTCAATCGGATGTTAATTGAATCCGTTGACTCTTGAAGCATTTCATACTAACTAGTGATGAAAATGGCTCAAGATTCAAAGTCAACCACTTCCCTTGATCAATTCCATGATAGGGAGAGGTTTTTGTTGGTCTTTAATTTCATTTATTGAAGTTGTATCCCTTGGTTCATAAGTCATCACACAATGAATTTGTGTCGATTGTGGCTTGTGAATCGAGCCTACCCCTCCTTTGAGCTGTTTGATGATAAGGAGAGGTAGGGTGGACAGAAATCTCCTAAAAATGCTCTGTTTGTTATCTGTTGCAGCAAGGCAGTACCACAAACTAGCGGCTGGCCGGCCACTTTTTTTGTACGGCTGTCCACTACTTCTGGCCGGTCGGCCACTTTTTTCAACCAAGCAGTATTATTTTTCTTGCAGAACAGAGTAGAGGCTGAGGCAAAACACTGCAATTTTCTGACTGCAAAACAGAACCCTTTTGGCAGAAAAACAAAGGCATTTTCCGATGGAAACCGCCTTCATGCATGAGCATTCCTTACTTCTCGGGGCTGATTAGTTAGAGTACTTAATTACTTAGCTTAATTAATTCTCTAATGTAACTACTTAGTTAGTCCTTTGTATTATTATATTTGTGTTGTAATTAATTAGTTAAAGTAGCTAGTTAATTCTGTGTTGTAAATAATTAGTTAAGTAGCTTGGTTAATTCATCTGTTCTAATTAGCTAGTGTAGTTAATTTATTTCATTTGGTTTGTAATAGTTAGTTAATTTGTAGTAATTAACTAGTCCATTCATTCGGACCCTCTTGTGCGAGGGCAAATATGTAACAATGTGTAACGATGCATATGTCTTCTAGCCTCATGTCTTTCTCCCGTTTATTTACACGCTTATGATGGATAGCATAAAAAATCATATTTCGTTTAGCATTTCTCATGATTTGCATCCATTGTCTTGCATGCATTAGGCTCGGTGCATCATGTTAATTCACATTGTTATTTATTGCTTCTTTGAAAACATGCTCAAACCGCATGCTATCAAATTGATTCACATGCCATGCTAGTAGCCGAGCCTATTAATGGCATATTGCATGTGTTGCATTAGTCATTTACATAGTCAGGGCATGTATTTTTTTTAACTATTTTCTTTTGGTTTGCCTTGGAGTACTAGGTGAACACTTATTGCTTTAGCATATCGCATGCGTGTGATTGTTGCCATGTCAAGCATGATTACCATAAGGCTAAGTGATTAAATGATATACCCGTTTGGATGCCTGTGGATGAAGGCTAATTGCTCAAATTGGGTTGATTTGATCAAATATACATATGAGATCACTTTTTCAAGTGGTACATATTCGAAATAATTTTCAAAACGAACATGAAATCAAAGTGTTCCAATTTTTGCAAATTAGTCTATATTTGTGTGCGCCACATAGTAATGCTAGCCTAATAATCGGAACAAGAGCATATAAGGTAAATAAAAATCACATCATGATTAGTAGAGGCCGATCTTTGATTGGGTGAGTGGGGTGCTCAATTCATGACCTTTCCCTCTCGTACCTAAGTCCCCGAGCCGAGACACTTTGGTGATGATGGATAAGTGGCCTTTGGCACGAGTCCCGAGTTTCTTAAATTTTCCCAAAAAAAAATATTTAGGTGGCGACTCTATTTTGGCAAAGCAGCCCATTTTTAGCATTTTGATTCAAATTGATTTTAATAAAGATTTGTCAGATTTGGACTCATTTGTGCTTATCTATTTCACATTGCACTTATGAAAATCAGATTCAGAACCGCAGGAGTCCGAATTGTAGGGCTAATCGTATTCGAAAGGAGCACGAAAAGCAAGCTACAATGGGCGGGTTCTTACGGGTGCAGGTAAAACCCACAATCCGCCCCTAACCTGCAATAATGCCATGTTCCAAACCACATCTGCCCTCATTGTGTCTGCGAAACCGCCCATTTGTATGTGGATCAATTTTGGTTGGGCGGTTCGGATAACCCTATGCCCAGCCCTAGGTTCAAGGTCCAAACTCCTAGCTTGGTCCACGTCGTAGTGGGGATGGATGCTAGGGTCAGACCCCTAGCTCGGCCCACTTCGTAGTGGGGTTGGGTGCTACGGTCAAACTCTTAGATTGACCCACTTTGTGGTGAGCCTTCTCTTTGACTAGCTAGGTCCTTATATAAATGGGCTTGAGTAATTGTGCCTCCTCCATTTACCCTCTAGCTTGCACTTAAATTTATTGAATATAAGCCTTTCTTGTATCTCGGCCCAATTGCTCATTGCATAGTTTGGTCTAGCTGCTCATAATGTAGCGTGGTCTTCTTATTGATAGAGCTCAACCTTTGACCTTGGTAAGAAGGACTCGGTCTTTTAATCATGGGCTGAGCTTTGCCATTCTATTTAGAGAGGAGCTCGATCTTCATACTTTGAGAATTTCAACTTTAGTTCAGGAGTTCTGTGTCGTTGCTCGGTTGAAGTCCATTCCAAGTCTAGGAGCTCGACTCCTCTGCTTAGTTAGGCTTGCTAATTCTTTAAAAGCTATGGCTTGCTAGATGTGCTCTAGCAATTTTTTCTTTGATATTATTGTTTGGTCATCGTTTGCAAGTGTCTTAGCTCATTGCTTAGTCGTCGTCATCTCGGAGCCTTCTCAATCAGTGCTCTTTGCTCGGTTGATGCTAATGCTAGCTTGGATTTTCTTGGTTGGTCTTGGACCCTTACTTCTGTGTGGCCGTTTTTGTACAATAAAGCTGATCAGTGCTATACTCTTTTGTTGATTTCGTAGCTTGGTCGGCCAAGCATGTTGACTTAGCTCCAAGTTACTTCATTAGCTCGATCTTGATGGGTCTTCTATTTGGTTTGAAATTGAATTTTTTTGTAAATGGAGCTCGGTACCTCTTCATTTCATTAGGTAATCCTTGCTTGTCTTTGAAGGATTTGCTCATATTTTGTCGACAATAACGTTTCTATCATCCTTGTTCAGCTTGCTTTATCTCGACTGGTCGGTCTTGAATATGCCTCACTTGGTCCACATAGACGACTAATTGATCTTGGGTTGAGCTTCATGTTAGTGTTGGACTGGATCTACTTGTTTTGCTTTTCTTTGTAACTTTACAAGATTATTAATGAATTTGCTAAGCCTTTTTGTTTTTCGTCTTTGCATTACATGAGTATTGTATGCCTCCAACCAAGTACCATTGAATGCCGGCTTTACATGGGTGCTTGGTCTTTAGGTTTTGCTTGGTGCTAGATCATCATTCCAAGAGTCTATGCCCTCTGGCCAAAGAGATGTTCCAAGACCAAGCGGACTGTCTGTTCGGTTAGACTAGGCTTTGTGCCCTAGAAAAAAATGTTCTATGTTCTCGGCCGAGTAGAGGCTCTTTGACTGAGTGGGTTGTTTGATCGGTTAGACTAGGCTTCGTGCCTTAGAAAGTTTTGAGAACACAACTTTTGATGCGCCCAGGCTGAGTAGAGACTCCATGACCGAGCGAGGTGTCTGATTGATTAGACTAGGCTTCATGCCTTAGAAAAATTTGAGAGGATAACTTTCTATGCCTCTCGGCTGAATAGAGGATCTATGATCGAGTGAGGTGTTTGATCGGTCAAACCAGATTTCGTGCCTCAGAAAAAATTTGAGAAAATTTTGAGTGAAAAATCATCTATGACCCCAATATGGACATTGTTTTGTAAAAAGAGTGCATTTGATTAGATCTAGCCGAGCAATGAAATGCTCGGTCCTAACTTGATTCAGTCAAGTTTAACTCATCAAAGAGTGTAACTCGGTTCCTCGTCGAGTGCAAGTTGTTAACATGGACTGTGCTTTCAAGTAATGATACTTGGCACAAATTCCACTAAGTTATAACACTTAGCACACTACTCCCACCAAAGAGCCGAGCTCCTAGGCTAAGGTGTAGGTGAAGACTTGTAGCCAATTTACTATCGTTACCCAAAAGGCAATCCAAGAGGCAGGTGAATTAGATTTCAATAAATAAAAATTAATAATAACCCAAATAAAAATAACAACTAATATAGCTGTGAGACCCCTAACTTTAGTAAACCCTACTAGGTCCCTAAATTTTGAGTATTATAATAGAGCCCTTAGTTTGTTAATTATTCGCAAATTAAACTATAGAATAAAAAATGTATCACGGACGAACCCATACAAACCCTAATTGACCTTGGAAGCTTAGAAATCATTTATAACACTCTAATATTAATTATTTAACTCTCAAATTTTAGATTAATCACTCTAAACCTTGACTTCTAGTTTTCACAGTTTTTGTTTGGTTATTCACCTTTAAATTCAAAGCAAGATAATATAAATCGAATGATTTTTCCTAACATTAATTTATTAACTCTACACTTGAAATAGATATTTAATTGAGCCCAAGCCCTCACATTTTTCTTGAATCACATTTAGACCCCAAACAAGTACCATTATATGCTTATATATACACTTGTACCCTAAAATCCTTTTGTATACATTTTATTTTACAAATTCCAACAATTGTATACAAAAATAATAATAATAAAATAAGTCCCTCAAATCACCATTTATGGCCAGCCACTCTAGGGAAGTGGAATGGATACACTTTTTCAAACTATATCCATGAAATTAAGGAAAAAGTTTGTTAGTACCCCCAAATCATGGAACCTTGCCTCCAACCTAAGTTCAATCCTAACAAAGTCCTAACTAGATCATGATTAATTGTATAATTAAGGCCTCTAATTATTCGTTATTCCATTAGGTTCCAAGTAAATCCAAACTATCCAATCCAATTCCAACCAATGGGCATTTAGGACCTTTTGCACCAAATTCATTATTAAAGAAACCTTTCCCTTAGCATTTTACATGCAAGAACACACACATACACACTATATTCAGCTGAGAGAGAAGAGAGGAGAGGAAGAAAAAGTTTGCTAGCAATTCCAACAACCCTCAAGTAAGCCACATCACAACTCTCTCTTATTTTTCCTTTCAAATACATGCTCTTAGAAGTTTTAAACATTCATTTCATATGTGTTTTGATGGTATTCTTGTGTTAAAAATGAAAAGAGTTGAGCCTTGATTCTATCCTTCTTGTATAAGACTACCTTTTTTCATATCAAACTCTTAAAATTTCCAAAGGCACACCTTCACCTTAAATTTTTGAGTTTAATACATATTATTTATCATGTTTTCATCACAAAAGAAGTGGAAAATTTCCCTTAGTTGACCTCTTTTCTCTCCAAATTTCTATTTTCAAAAACTTATGCTAGAAAAATCTATTTTACAGCCAACTTTCGAAAATTTTAGAAAAATGTAGAAAAATATTATGGACCTCCATTTTATGTTGAAATCTTCCTTAAGGAGTTAGCTTTGAAGGAAAATTGGTTTCATTGAAAACAAGTGAGCGGTTTGCGAGAAAATCCAATTTTCATAACAGTTGATGAATATGGGTAGGGCTGGAGTGTTTCTTAAATAACTAAAAATCTAGAAAAGCTATTCCATTTCCGAAAAATGTTCTGAAAGCTAAATAAAATTCTCTACGAACCATAGGAAGACTGGGATTGGCAAAAATCTGAATTGGTCCTTTTAATTTCAATCTTTAATTGGTTTTGAATTTGGAAATTCTATTTCACCTTGGTAATATAGCATATGAGAGTTGTAGATTTTATCAAAGTAAGATCAGAGTTATGTTTGGAGATCCATGGAGAAATATCAAGAATAGAGTGTTGGCGATGGAGGAGATTGATTTGAGGTAATTCGGGGGGTATACAATATGCTTTCTTTAAGCAGTGTTATTTTAATCACCTTTAATTTGTACTCCTCTTGATGATTCTGATAATTTGATAAATTCTGTGGAATTATTTGTTGTTGATTCGTTTGATTACTCTAGTCATTTGATGAACTCTGTGTAGTTATTCTGTGTTGGAAATGTTGATTTATCTGGCTAAATGACGTGGAAATGTTCCAAACATGGATTAAGTGAACTTTTCCAATATGCTCTGTACCAATAGCTCGGATAAGCGGTTGTGGTTGGGTGACGGGGGTGAGGCTGGTCACTGGTCATGTACTGAGTAGGGCCAGGTATTTTGTCTGGATAAATTATTATATATCGAGTTGACTTGTTTGTGCAACTTGGTAAATTGCTTGGTATCTCGAATTGCATCATTTGTGTAATTATTGGATCCCTGTGAATTTATTATTTGTCCAAGCTTTGTTATTCCTGTCGTATTGTATACTTCCCGAATTAATTTATTTTTCAGGTGTGGAGCAGATTTTAGCAGAGATCAAAATTGAGATTACAAAGGTTTATTAATATAGAGATTTGGGACACACCACTATAATTATTAAATTTGGAGATAATTGTAATATTGTTTATTTTGGAGGTAATTGTACTATAGGATATTTTAGAGAATAGTGTACAATTTGGAGACAATTTTATAGTTAGTTTTGGGAGCAAAACTTGTATTTTTTTAAGGCTATTTTAGTGTATTTAACGACCCGGGAATGGGGCGTTACAATAGCAAATTATTAACTGATGATGGGTAGATTAACAAAATGACTAACAATTAATTGATCAAGCAAAATATCAATGAGGTATAGCTAACTCAGAGAGTATGTCAAATGAACTAACACAGTGAATATATCAAATGATTAGCATATGAATATCAGATAACTATAGCAGTAGTTGGAAAGTAAAGATATCAAGAAAGAAAAGGCAACATATTTATAGTGGTTCAGTTTCAACTAGGCCTACATCCACTCCTCAAGCTTCACTTGAGATTTTCCATTATTCTTCTAGCTTCACAAGGGTGCTAGCAACCTCTTCACAAGTGGATCAATTCTCTATAGATTTACGTAGACTACTCAAGTCTCTAGAACCTTGCAAACCTTAGGTGATTCTCAATCACTCTCAAGGAATCAAGAACACTGAGGGTGCGTTTGTTTGGATGGACTGGATAAGGGGGGATTGTAATCCATCGGACTATTAGTCCTAGGATACATTGTCCCGGGACTATTAATTATTTACTAAGCAATAGCAATATTAAACATAACTTTAATATTTTAATTATTTTTAGCTAGATGAAATAAAAATTTATTTTATTTTATTTTTTGCACAATATTTTAATTATTTTAATTTATTATTTTCAATTAAATTAAATTTATAATTTATATTTTTTATTTTTTATTTAATATATAATTTTAAATTAACGACAATAAAAAATAATTTTATTTAATATATAAATTAAATTTTCAACAACACAAAAAAATTTAATTTATAATTTATAAGGCCATAATTTGTAATTTATTATTTTTAAATAAATTTAATTTATAATTTATATTTTTTATTTAATATATAATTTTAAATTAACAACACTAAAAAAATAATTTATAAATGTTCAAAAGACTATTTTATCCTTTTCTAATTGTTTGCTAAGTAATAGCATGGAGGGTAAAATGGACATTTCACAAAATAATCCCTTGGGATACCAATCCCATGGTTTCTATCCCACCTCCCCCCATGGGATAGGATAGTCCCATATTTGTGGGACTAATAGTCTAGGGGGACTATTAGCCCGGAGCAAAAAAAATGAAATAAACAATGGACTATTAGTCTGGTGGGACTAATAGTCCAATCCCACCTCCTAATCCTTCAAAACAAACACACCCAGTGTACTACACTCTTACAAGATTGAAATGAAAATTTTTGCTTTCAAAGAAAGCTAAAAGAAAAATCTCTCACTAAATAATACAAAATGATGAAGCTCAGATTTTTTTGTAAATCCTCTTAAAGGTGTCTATACTTAAGGCTTAGGCTCAGTGTATAATTTCTAAGGAAAATGAAACACAGATGAAGAACTCTTTAGAGAATAGAGAAAGATGAGATTGATAAAAGATTGAGAATTTTTCTAGCTCGTGATCTCTGTGTCTGTTTGTCTCAGTGTGTATTTTCTTCACTTTCCATAACTCTATATCTAACAGAGGTGAGTGCTCTGTTATGTCCGACAGAGGTTATTCTCTTCTTCCTGTTGAGGTGATGTGATGGTGATGTGAGAGAGATTATATAAATCAATACTTAGAGAATCTCTATTGCTATATGTGTTTTGCTTGTTGAATAATGGGTGAAACATTTCTTATTTTGCTCTCAGAAGTTGTATAGAACTCTATATAGAGTGGACGTCCACCCGGATGTCCTGAGTTAATCTTTGTACTTGGTGGTCATCCACCTGGACATCTCTCCGGATGTGCTCCCTGACGTTCAGTTAAGTCTTGGTCGTGAAGGATGATTGTCGTAGTCGTCGAGCATACTACTTGTCTAACAACTAGAGCAACCTACACTGAAACGGAGCGGAATTGGGCAAAATTTTTAGCCATCGGTTGTTTTCCCGGTCAACCACCCTGTGGTGGTTTAACCCACTTTGTGCTACTACTGCTTCTACTTCTGTTGTGTTCTGTTGCTTCTTCTGCTTTGTTCTTTGCCTGATTTGAGATTCATTTTGACCTCCAAAATAATATAATTAAGATAAAAAGATGGATGAAATCATGATGAATTAAATTATAAGATTTTAATCAATTTAACTATTTCAAATAAATCAAAACATAAATCAAAATATTTGAAGAACATTCATCAAGGATCATTATATTTTGAACTCAATTTTGATCTTTAAACAACCTGATAGAGTTGAGATGATAAATCAATTAGAATGTTTTCAATCATGATTTACTGAATTAATCATTCTAAGATAAATCAAAACATTAAATTAAACATCATCAAAATACATTATATCTAACAGCTCCCCCTTTTGATGATGCCACACCAGGATGTTTTGATTTGTTTCGGATAAAGAAAATCTCCCCCCTCAAGTCATGCTCCCCCTGAATGATTGCTCATAGTAGATATACATGTTAGCACAGCAGCAATATATATATATGATTTTAATCAAAGCATGATATGAGATTAAGATACCAAACAATAGACTTAGGAGATTAGTTAGGATAACTTGCCCAAACTAAGATTCCAAAATCAAGTTAGAATAACTTGCCCAAGTGTCACAGGTTGCCTTTCAAAAGCCAACTCTGTGACGTTTAGCTCGTGGTGGTGTGTCCATTTGAGTGCTCAAGAGTAACCGTTAGAAGTGCCTCAACGTGGCTCGATATTGGCCCCAAGCAGCCCAAGGCATGCGGGCCACCAGCAGCAAGCAGTAGCAAGGCCGCAACCCATGCCAACAGCCAGCGCTAATGTAGACACCCCATTTTTAACCGTCCTCAAGACTTGGATGTCCTTGCAGGTACATCCAGTGACAGGTTTGATTGCTCGTCGAGTACTCAACTTCTGCGATGGAATACTCCAGGTTTGATTTTTCCAAACCCTGTTTCCATTCTATCTCATATTTGGACCATGTGTTGGTCTTTGCATGGTGATGTTATTGATGGCCTGGCGGCCATCATTGAAGGTTGTTGGCCATGGATAGGCCCTGCCGGCCATCAATGAGGCCCTATCGGCCACCACTGATGGCCGGCCGGCCACCAATGCATCAGTAGATATTTTTGTAGATATTTTGACAGCTGTTTGCACAGATGAGCCCATCTGTATGGACGTGGATGGCTAGATTTGTTTGAAGGCTTCTTGTATCTCCTATATATAAAGCTCATCTGTATGCATGCAAAGGGTTACAAAGTTTGAGCTGAGCAAGAATTCTCTCTCTCTCTCTCTCTCTCTCTCTCTCTAGAATCCTCTCTCTCTATATTTTGTTCTTGAAAGTGAGCTTTCTCTACATATTTGCACTAGCACCCTTAGCCAAACACCTTCACCTTAGAGTTGAGGTTCTTGGAGGCCTTGTTTGAGCCCCTTAGAGTGGTTTTGGCTCAGAAGTTTAGCTATTTTTTCTTGCTGTTTTAGTGTTGTGCTTCAAGGGTAAGAATTTCCCTCTTTTAAGTTTTGTTTTAGTTCATTGCTTGGCCACTTTTGTATGCTACTTTGAAGCTGGTTTTAACCTCTAAAAAGTCTATTTTTAAGGTCTTAAAATGTTGGTTTAAGCATTGTGTGGTTAGGGGGGTGGCTTCCTCCCTTGGCTCTTTGGCTTGTAAAGCCTTTTGAGCCATCTTTCAAAGCTTTTGACTCCCCTTTGTTTGGCCTTTCTACCACTGAAACTCAGTGGTTTTTCAGTGGTAGAAACTTGGTTTTGAGGTCCAAAATAGGAGGGGTGGGCCTCCCCTCCTTGTCTCTCTATTCCATGCTTAGTTAGCTTTGAAAAGTTGCATGATTTTATGGCTTAACTTAGCTCCATCTCAGCATGTTTTTGTGACTTTTTTGACATGCTTCAACTCTGTTTTTGGCTGGTTAGGTCACTTGTTCTTTGCTTTTTGTACTTGTAGTGCAATCATGCTTACTAACCTAGCATACTTGATGATTTAGCCTATCATTCTATCATGTGTTAGCCTAACTTCAGCATGCTTTAACTCTGTGTTGAGTGATTTTGGTCATATGGGACTTGTTATGCATGTTTCTAGTGCAAAGGCCCTTACTAGCTTTGAGTTTTAAGGCCTCTAGCATGTTGTGCATGTGTTGTTTACATGCCATAGCATCATTTAGCATGTGATTTCAGTGCTTGTAACTCTGTCACACTCTCACATATTTCACTCTTTCATCACTTTTGAGAGTTGTGCCTTGTTTATGAGCCAATACATGAGCATGTTTTTCTTGCTTTTCATGCTACCATCTCAGCTCATTTTAGCCACTGTTTTGGCATGTTTGAGGTCTGTATAAGGCTGGTTTGGCCATTTGAGTTTGATATTGCATGGTTCTAGTGTAAAGCTCTTCCCTAGTTTTAATGCTTAAGTATCTTAACATGTTGTACATGAGTTGTTTGCATGTTAGAGTCTTGTGTTTCATGCCGTTTCACCACTGAAATTCTGCCACGTCCCTCATTTCTTCATTTTTCTGTTTGAGGGATGGTTAGCCTTAAAGTTGTGTTTAAGCTTGGGATTGAGGCTTATGCTTAAATGGCTTTAACCCTCTTTTGAGGGTTCCTCCTAGTCAAAGGCATGGTCTCTCTCATGTTTTAAGTCATTTTTTGATTGACCTCTCTCTCATTAGAGGACTTTCACATTGGACAAATCAATTAAAGAATGGTTTGGTAACTTAAAATGTGTAAACAAGAATTGAATCAAGTAAAACATGCCAAGATAAGCATGTTATGTGTGCATTGCATTGTGTTCAATCGGATGTTATATTGAACATAAGGAAGATTGGTTCATTTCATACTTGAAGTGATGAAATGAGCCAATCTCCTTTGTCTCCATTGCCTTTGATCTCTCATGATGAGGTAATGGACTTTTGTCTTTGTTTTGTGCATTTATTGAATTTGTGCAAGTTGGATCCTTGGCCATCATGCATTGAAAATGCTTAATTGGTGGCTTTAGATGCAATGGTGCCACTCCTTTGATGTTTTGAGATGATAAGGAGTGGCATAGTACAAACATGTCCCTGGAAAAACCTCCATTTTTCTCTGTTTTGTGCTCTGTTGCAGTTTGGTATTACAGCACACCAGTGGCCGGCAGTTCTTCATTGTTGACCGGCAGTCTTTCATTGTTGGCCGACAAAGGCACACTCTTGGCCGGCAGGTGGTCGGCAACCACCAGTTATGGCCGGCAGGCCACTAGTGCACTCCCCAGCATTGTTTTGGTAAGGTTCAGCACAAAGTTCTTGGAGACACCC
The DNA here is from genome assembly GCA_036172215.1 of Camellia granthamiana. Lineage (NCBI taxonomy): Eukaryota > Viridiplantae > Streptophyta > Magnoliopsida > Ericales > Theaceae > Camellia > Camellia granthamiana. Next base: position 62,797,699 of record CM069908.1, read on the forward strand.
TGCAAATAAAGGCATCTAGAGGCAAGGTGGTGGATTTTTGGGAGGAAGCCTACCGAGCATGCGTGCATCCCTCGCTTTCCGAGGCCATTCATTTAAATTGCTTAGCTAATTAGTTCATTAGCTTAGTCTTTTTGTAATTAATTAATTAAGTGTTTAATTAATTCATTCGGTTTGTAATATTTTAATTAGCTCAGTGTAGCTAGTTATTCAATTATGTTGTAATATTCAATTAGCTAGAATAGTTAATTAGCTGGTGTGGAATAAGTAGCTTAGCTCAGTGTAGCTTAGCTTATTTATTCGGACCCTCTTTCGAGAGGGCGCAATGTTGTAATAAGGGTGCGTACGTGTGTGCATGTCTTCTAACCCCACGTCTTTCTCCCTTTTATTTAACTGCTTTCGGTGGTTAGATTGGCACGTTTTGATTAGCATACCTTATGCTTGCATGTTTGCATCATTCATTTGTCTTGCATGCACCGAGGCTTGGCGCATCATTCAAACTGCGTTGTATTTCAATACTTCTTTGAATACATGCATCAAATTGTTGCATTCATATGCCATCTTAGATAGCTGAGCCTAGTAGTTGCATTATTGCATGTGTTGCATTAGGCATCTTAACATACCTAAGATCATGCATGATTTCTAACTAGCTTTCGTTTTGGCTCGGAGTACATTGTAAGTCTTTACGCTTTAGCATACCTTGCATGAGTATGAGTGTTGCCATGACAGCATGCTTGCCATTGATGCTATTTGCATAAGTACTAAACTGCATGAATGCCTGTGGATGAAGGCTTGATTGCTTGAATTGGGACAATTCATCAAATGTATGTTTTAAGCCCACTTTGCAAAATGGCAAATCATCATGTTTTAAGCACACTTGAGGGTGGCAAATCCGCGCTTTAGCCCACTTGAGGGTGACACATTCAAACCATTTTCAAAAACAAACATGAGTTGTTTTGTTCCAATTCTTGCGATTTTAGTCTATACTTGTTTGCCGTGCGCATCACATAGTAAGTTAGCTAATAACTGGAATAAGAACATATGTGTTTATAAAACAACATATCATGCTTAGTAGAGGCCGATCTTTGATCGGGCGAGCAGGGGTGCTCATTTTAGGACCTTCCCCTCTCATACCCAAGTTCCCGAGCCGAGGCAACTTTGGTGATGACGGACACGTGGCCTTTGGCACGAGTCAGGGTTTCCTAAATTTCCCAAAAACAAAACATTTAGGTGGCAACTCTGTAATCTGACAAAACAGTCCATGTTTGGTGCTTTTTGATTCAAAATTGATTTTCCAAAACCAATTGCCAGATTTGGACTCTTTGGTGTTTATCAGTCTCACATTGCACTTTGTGATATTAGATTCAGAACTGTGACAGGAGTCCAAACTGTAGGAAGACCAATTCGTGCCCTCTCCGAAAGGGGGGTGCACGAAGAAAGTCAGGTCTATAGTTTCTGACGACTCTGCTGGGGATTTAGAGAACTTGACTCGAACTCATGATATGTTGTTTTATCTACATTTTTGTGTTTCTTTGCATTGCATTTGCACAGGTGTGCCTAAGTCACAGTGTTTGCCATCTGCTATTCCTGAACGGTTTGCTAGAGGCTCACTTGGAAAAGCGTGCCATAAGGCTGACCGGTTGTGCGCTCTGCCATGATGGGAACACAAACCTTGGATCTGGATCACCGCCATACCCTTTGATCCTCCTTTCACTTCTCAATATTAGGAGCGAGAGGTATATTAGTTGGCCTTGCTGAGGCATCCTTTTTGACGATTTGACCTAGTTGTATATTGGAAGCCTTAGAGACTGTTCCAAACTAGGACAGGTTGCTTACCCCGAATGCAGGATTGTATGAAACCGCATGCGTGCGTAGTGAAACCCTAGCTCTTGACAAAATAGGACAGGGAAACCCTACCCCACTGTAGGGGTGTTTTAGCTCCCACTTGCTTGATATGTGTTGTTAGGGTGTGTCTCTAAAGGAATGTATGTATCAGTTGCAAGTCTGGGTATCAGTCTGAGGACATCAGTGTTTAAGGGTATCAGTTTTGAGGCAGAATATTTGGGGGTAGAAATTAGTGTTTGAGTACAGATTGTTCAGCTTATGATTATCAACTGTGTTGTCTTTATCTAAGAAGAAATGTTGTCCGTTTTCTGATTGTTGTTTCCTTTTTTGCTTTATTTATCTTTTTGCAAGGTAGTATTTCATCATTACTTCTGACGAGGCAAATACCCCCCGAGCACTCTAGACTAGAGGTAGAAGGCTTTCTAGATTTGAGGATCTTATTGACAGACAACCAGTGTTTGCTTCATTACCCCCGGTTACCAGACGGAGGGCAGTTAGGCATAGAGTATCAGTACAGCAGTCGGTAGTTCCGCGGTCATTGTCTACCCCACCTGTGCACAGTTGGACTGAGATTTCTGTTCAGACAGATCAGCACTTTATAGTCAGTATGGAGGAAATGATGCGTCAACTCCGACAGACCATGGAGGCCATGCAGCGGGATGCTGCTCGCCAAGCGAAGGTTACCGCTCGTCAGACAAAGGTTGTAGCCCAGCAGGTAGAACTAATTGCTAGGCTTTAACAACAGCAGCAACCACAGCAAGCCGGAGCTTCTGCTTCGCATCCACCCTCACCTAGGGTTCCAATACCCGGGGAAATAGCTAACGTCTAGGAGAATATGGACGCTCCAACAAGGCCAGTCCCATCCCCAGTTCTACCACAGACTTCAAAAGCACCGGCCAACTGTAGACATCCCATTTTTGACCGTCCTCAAGACTTGGACGTCACCGTTTGAACACTCGATGATCATCCATGTTTGTGTTCGTCTTGAGTTCCCGGAGGTCTCGGTTACACGCCTTGCCTCAGAATCTCTCGACTCGACTATTTTGTGTCTGGTTTTGCACCAAACACTTGTGTTTTGCCTTTGAGGGGTAGGGAATGACTTGTTAGCCATCCCCACATATTACCAGCCATGGCTTGAGGCCACCGGCCATTGGTTTGTTGCCACCGGCCAAATGTTTAGCCGGCCGGCACTATAGATGGTCGACCGGCCATCTTTTTTGGTCAAATTGCATTTTTGGCTGGCCGACCACTGTTCATCTGCTTTTGCAGATATTTTTGTGCCAGCTGTGATAGCTGGCACCCACCTTTGCTCCCCTCCATACACGTGTATGGAGGGATTTCAACCTTGTTAGCTTGCCTTGGAAGCTTTACAAGATCGAATCTTCTATAAGAGGAAGCCTCTTCTCTCTCTTTTAGGTTAGACAACATTTTCAGAGGGCTCTGGTTTTAGGGTTTGAGTTGTGTATCTATCCTATATCTATATCTCCCTCTCTCTTGTGTTTTGTGTGTGTTTTGTCTTACTTTTGTGCACAAACACCCACCATCACACCTTCCTTTAGCTACTGAGGTACTAAGAGGCTGTTCTTGAAGTTTTGGAGCTGGTTTGAGCCAAAGAAGCTGCTGGTCCATCATTTTTGAAGAGGGTCAACAAGGGTAAGAACTTACCCCTTTTATTCCCCATTTTTGCATAGCTCTTTAGCCTGCCTTGCAACTATTTTTAGACTTGGTGTATAACATATAAAAGTCTTGTTTTTGCCTACTCTAAATAGTTGTTTAAGAGTGTTTTGTGGTTTGAGGTTGTTTGACCCCTTTTAAGCCTTGTTAGGCTTCATTTTTGTGCTATTTTGGTGAGCTCCGGGACCACCTTGTTTGGGCCTCCTCACTACTAAAATCTTGAGGGATTTCAATAGTAAGGATGGTGCCTTGAGGTCCCAAGAAGGAGAGGGCCGCCCCCTCTCCTTGTTGTCCTTGAAAATGGCCATTTTTGCCTCATTAATGAGCACCATGTTTAAGTGTATGTTGGCCATGCCTTAGCTGTTTTTTTGTGCTTATTATGTCATAATATAGCTCTGTTTTTACTTGGTTTAGACACACCTTGCATGCCTTGCATGCATGTCTTGTAATGCCATGTTTTGGCCTTAACATGCTTTAGGTTTTGACCCTTGGTCTAGCATGATTTAGGCTTAGCTTTGTGAAGCTTTTATGTTTGTTTTAGCATGCTTAAGTTTTGTTTTTGGTTGTTTTGGCCGACCATGACATGCTTAGTGTAGCCACCTTGCATTCTGGCTTGTTAGCCTTAGGTGTGTGGGTGTGTAGCATGCTTTACTTGCATTATTTCAGTGGTTTGGAACCACTTATCATGCCATTTCAGTCCTTGTGACATGCTTGCATGCTTGCATTTGATACTCCTTTGATGCTTTAAGAGGTTGTGTTGTATGCTCCATGTTTAAGTATTTGTGCATGCCCCCCCATGTGTAGGACATTTAGACACCATCTAAGTGGTTTTTGAGGCTTGTCTTAGCATGATTTGGGACTATTTTGGTTCATTTTGGTCATTTACTTCATGTGTCATATGATCATGCTTTAGGTCCTTGGGCTTGGTTGCATGCTTAGTTTGTATTAGTAGGTTGATTTGGCATCATTTCCTACATGTTTTCAGAACTTACATTGCATGCCACTTGTCCATGTTGTTCTCCTTTTAAGTGTGCTTAAAAGTTGTCTTTATATGCTTAAGTGTTGGCCCATCAACATGTGCATGCATGTGTGTGTGTTGGCCCTCATTTCCATAGCATTTGGCCACTGTTTTAGGCTTGTTTGGAGGCTGCCTAAATTAGTTTAAGTCCATAGTTCGCATGTAGGTGCATGCTAACCTTGTGTGTTGTTGCATGATTGAATGAATTCACATGCTTGCTTGCATGCTTGAACATCCGTATTGCATCTTGCATAATTGTTGCTCGCATTGCTTCATGCCTTGCATGCTTCTTTACCTAGGTTGTGTGCCTAACATACATTGCTTGTTTGCATGCTCATTTTGCACACTTAGGCTCACATGCTTAGGATTGCATTGCATTGGCATGCATGCTTCACCTCTTGAAGTTGAGTATGATAGAGGTTGAGCCCCTTTGTTTATTTATGTGCATTGCATTTCATTTAAAATCAAAATGCATACTTGGTTTCTTGGGCCATCAAGCATTGAAATGCGCAATTGGTGGTCCGGGAATCGAGAACCATGTCCCTTTGAGTCATAAAGATGATAAGGAATATGTTGGTTCACACATTTGCTTGAAATGCATTATCATGCTTTGTTTTGCCTTCTGCTGCTGTCAAAACAGGCTTCTGCAGGAAGCTGTGGCCAGCCGGCCATCTGTAATGCCGACCGGCCACCAGTGTCCAGCCGATGACACAATCTTTGGCCGATAAGCCCATTTCCATGGCTAGTGACCCTTTGTTCTGGCCGGTGGCACTCCACAGCACTCAGAAGGAGGTTAAAAACAGGTCTGGAGACTTTCGTAAGTTTCAGAGGAGCAAGGCAGTGTAAACAGAGGCAACAATGGCATGGTGCGGGTTTCCGGGCGTGACGGATTCGAGCATGCATCATCCACGCATTCCGAGGCAGGGCTGCGGCCACCTTCCCTTTGCATTTAATTTGTTATTTAAATTAGAAGTTCTGTAATAATTAATTTAGTATTATTTATTCGGACTGTAATATTCATTCGGACCCTCCAAGCGAGGGCAATTGTGTAATAAGTGTGCGTGAATTTGTGTATGTCTTCCAACCCCTACTTCTTTCTTCCCTTTTATTTACTAGCTTTCGATGGTTAGTTTAGGGCATGTTTCAATTAGCATACTTATGACAGCATGTTTGCATACATTCATTTGTTTTGCATGCACCGGGGTCGGCGCATCATACTAACTGCATAATCCCAAATTGAATACGTGTTAGCTGTAGCATTTCACATGTCATTTAATATAGCCGAGCCTATTGTAGTTGCATTCCTGCATGTGTTGCATTAGGCATTTTTGTATAGTTAGGATCATGCATGGATTTCTAACATAGCTTTTGTTTTGGCTTGGAGTACTCTATAAGTCTTTTCGCTTTAGCATCCTTGCATGCGTGTGAGTGTTGCCATGACAGCATATTTACCATGAGGCTATTTGCTAATGTGATATAACTGCTTGAATGCCTGTGGTGGAGGTTGAATTACCCGAATTGGAATAAGGCATTAAACTGTGAGTTTTAAGCCCACTAGATAGTGGCAAAACCATCTTTTTCTAAAGCCCACTTGAGGGTGACAAAATCTGCATTTTCTGCCTACTTGCGAGTAGCAAACCACTTTCCAAAAAAAAAAAAAAAAAACATGAAATGTTTTGTTCCAATTCAAGCGATTCAGTCTATACTTGTCTGTTGCGTGCATCACATAGTAAATCTAGGCTAATAACCAGAATAAGAACGCATGTGTTTTCCAAAACGAGATATCATGGTTAGTAGAGGCCGATCTTTGATCGGGCGAGCGAGGGGGTGCTCATAGCTGACCTTCCCCAATCGTACCCAAGTTCCCGAGCCGAGGCAACTTTGGTGATAACGGACACGTGGCCTTAGGCAAACGAGTCAGGGTTTCCTATGTTCCCCTATTAAAAAATATTTAGGTGGCGACTCTGTATCTGGCAAAGCAGTCCATGTTTGGCACTTCTTTTCTGAAAATCTGTTTTCTTAAAACGATTTTGCCGGATTTGGACTCTTTGGTTCAGATTAAGAACCGTGACAAATTGAGTCCGAACTGTGGGGTGAGGCCCTCATGCAGGGCGCGTCCACAGTTTCTGGCGACTCTGCTGGGGAGATTAGAGAGCTTGACTCGAACTCGTGATATCTTGTTTTGACTACACTTATGTGTTTCTTTGCATTGCATGTGCATTGGTGTGCCTAGGACACCGTATTGGCCGTCTGCTATTCCTGAGCGGTTTGCCGGAGGCTTGACTTTGTCAAAGCATGCCACAAGGCTGACCGGTTGTGGGCTCTGCCAGTATGGGAACACAAACCCCGGTTTTACCGAGGCACCCCTTTGACCATTCGACCTAGTGCATATTCGGAATCCGTAGTGACCATTCCAAGCTAGGACAGGTTGCTTACTCGATCTTAGGTTGTTTGAAACCGCTGCGTGTGTAGTGAAACCCTAGCTCCTGACAAAATAGGACAGAGAAACCCTACCCCAACATAGGGGTGTTTTGGCTCTCTTTTACTTGCTATGTGCTTTTAGAGTGTATCTCTACAAGAATGCACATATCAGTTTGCAAGTTTGAGTATCAAGCCTGAGGGCACCAGTATCAGTATTTGTGAGAATCAGTTATATCTGCGGGTATCCGATTCAATGTTTTGAGGCAGTGATTTTGGGGAACAGTGATCAGTAGTAGAGTACAGTTGTTCGGCTACACCTGTGTTTGTTCTGGTTGGGCTGAAATGCTGCTTGTTTTTCCTTTCTGTTCAGAGAGTTGATACAGAATAGCCAGTGTTTTCCCTCGCTGAGGCAAGGCAGATATCTGATCGGTTAGTCACTGTTCAAAGATCAGCAGACTTATCATGACACAGAATTCAGAGGAAATCGTGGTTATGACAGCCGCGTTAGATCAAGGAATCCCCCTGTAAAGTGAGACCAATGTTGATGTGCCGCATCCACCCAGGTTGCCTGCCGCGCGCGCCCGATCTAGGAACCCCAGTTGTATCAGGCTCGTGAGCCCACCACATTCGAATTGATGGGGATGATTGGTGACCTCCAGAGGTCTGTGGCGGATCTTGCTTACGGAATGTTGGCTTCGCCACTAGCTGCACCATATGCCGGGAATTTTGTACCTCAGGAGCCCCCGCTATTGGGGTGAATTGTGATCGAGCTTAGCCAACCTGAGGTTGCCTCCAGCTACGGCAATGACGTGTCAACATCAACCCACACTCTCGATCAGGCTGAGGCCAGAGGGCAAGAACAAAGTGGGAACAGATGCTGATCCTATTGAACAACTGCTGTGGACAGTCGAGGCTTTGAAAGCCGGGGGGATGAGTAAGCAATAGGTATTCATAGTCGTGGCCAAGATTGTGGATGATGTTTTTCCCCACTCCAACCGAAGGTAGTACAAGACAGTTAGAAAACCGGGATAGGCCCCGTCATGCCAGAACAGTTCCCTCCACTCCCAACTCCGCACCTAGGAAAGATCAGAAAACCAAGGCAGTGCCTGCCGACCCTTTCGCTAGTGCGTCTAGCAAAAATTCTCAGACACTTCAAAGTATCTGCCCCGAGGGCGCAGAGTCTTTCACGCTCTCTACATGCCTTTGTCTAGGGCACTCCAGATCCTTACCGAAAGGGGGCACCTTAAACCCCTCGAGCCTACGCCTCTCCCAAAGAATCTCCCTCCCACAGATGATGCTGCTTTATACTGCACGTACCACCAGCAAACCGGTCACGCTACCGATAACTGTTTTTGCCTTCGTCCTGAAGTGCAAGATTTGATCGACAATGAGGTTATCCTCCCACCCACCTCAGCGAAGTCTGTCACTGCTGGGTTGTTGGATTTTGAGGATACTGTGAGTATGTGATCGGGGAGTGAACCACCTACAGGCGACCCTCAGTATTTTGGATGTGGCATCTGGCACGCATTTTTGAGCATCTGCGAATGCTAGTTTTGTAACTTCTGGCTTGGGTGTCGAGTCAGTCCTTTGTTTTGTTTTGAGTCTATCTCATCATCTTGAATCAGTCCTTTTTGCTTAAGGGTCTGTCTTGTTGTAGCGAGTGTGCCCCCTTGTATAGAAGGTGACTCCGGGGTTGTTTCCTCGAACATCGTTGTTGCCTTCTTTTGAGTCTGTCTCTGCTGTGGAGCCAGTTGCAACCAGGAAATCTGAATGAAACAACTGAGGCTATCATGTTTCCGTGCTTATTGCTGTTACTAAGTTAGTTATGCCAGAGGATTCGAATGGAACGACAGTACATGCCACCTGCTCTCTTGTGCCCTGAGAATCGTGGCATTGACCTTTAGTTTTTCAAAACCTTTTGAACAAAACCTTTTGAACACTGTGGTGACGAAAACGAAGAGGAAGGAATTCCTCGGGTTTTGCAAACTTTGATCAATTTGAGAGAAAGTGAGGCATGCTAAGCCTTTTAAATGAATGAAATTGTGCTTGTTAGCGTGAGTATTGAGAAGGACCCTGGCTTGATCCAGATTGGTTCCACACTATCTTCAGCGCGAGCGATTTGTCGCTTTCTTAAAAACTTTCAAAAACAAAATGTTTTGGGCGGTCCTGTGAAGACCTGTGTGGAATCGCTCTTAAGATTGTGCAGCCTAGGATCACTCTCAGCCTCAAGATTCAATCCATTTGTTTCGAACCTTGAACCCATTCAGAATGTTCAATGGTCAACCACAATGTGAGGCCTGTGTGGCCAGATTTGAAGCAGCCCTCGAACAGGAGGCACCAAAGTCAGATCAAGAGGTCAGACGTCATCAAGAGAAGCTTGCGAAGCTAGAATGGAAGCACCCCTCGAACTAGGGGCAAAAATGTCCGATGTGCTTAGAGAGCCGAAGATGGGTCCCCCTGCAAATCAATACCACAGCCACTCTCCTGGATACAGAGGGCTTCAATATCAAAACCATTTGGCATGGACTTGTTACACTTTTACCCTTTGAGAGGCTCGCTGGGCCGAAAACCCAGAAGGGCGACCCAGGCAAAAGTTAGAGCAAAAGAAAAAAGAAAAAAAAAGAAAAAAAGAAAAAAAGAAAAGATATACAAAAAGAAAAGCAAAAATATATATACAAAATGAAAAAATGCAAAAAAGTGAAAAAAGAAAAAAGAAAAGAAGAAAGGCAGAAGCTCGCAAGGTCGAAAACCCGTAACGGGCACCTTGGCAAAAGTTAGAGCCTAAAAAAAAGTGAAGGTTAAAATACCCGAGTGTACCTTAACCGGAACTATGTAAGGCTTGATTCCCATGTTTGGGATACGTAGGCAACTTCACTCCGAAGTCCAGCCCCCAACGCTTTCATAGCGACTCTGTCCATGTAATGGTTTTGATCATCCTTGCCTTCTCTGAATCCAATAGTTCGGTTGTGACACCGAAACTACGTAGGCTTGATTCCCATGTTTGGGATACGTAGGCAACTTCATCCTGAAGTCCAGCCACCAATGCTTTCAGAGTGACTGTGTCCATATATTGGTTCTGACCATCTTCGTCTTCTCCGTGTCCGAGAGTTCGGTCGTAATCATCAATGAGGACTGTTTACAAAATGCTGCGGCATCATCCAAACAATGGGCAACTTTCCGTTGCCGTAAGTTGCCATGAGTCGCCATTCAAACCAGGGGCAACTTTCCGTTGCCATGCAGTGCCATCCACACAAGGGGCAATTTTCCATTGCCTCCGATCCGAGGTTGCGCATCCCAAGAGTAAGTTCTGTGCTCGTTGAGCATTGACCATTTGCAAAAATAGTTTTTGAGAATTTTTACTGAGGTTGACTATTTTCTCGAAAATTATTCCATCTTTTCCAAAATTGGACCGTTTTTTTGGACCCAAAAAAGGAAAATTTTTAGTGCTCATAGCCTGACTTGCATGATTTTCAAATCAAAATCGAACAAGTATGTTAACCTAACTCTCATATTGATCAAAATTGTTTTAGTAGAAAACCAAAACAAAAAAATGGTCAAAGGGATGAACCAAGGGCATAGTTAAGTCAGGTGTTTTGTCTTTCCCCCTCCCATCATCAACATACTTGCCAGAAGGGCACTCTATTCGCCAGAAGAAGACACCACTGAAGCTGTCAGTAAAGGGCTGAAAGCTCTCAATAACCTCTAAGCAACGAGGTATCAAGCCAAGTGCGAAGCACAAATTGGAATGGATCAAGATACTCCATCCGGAACATCGACTAGACGTCCCGGGAAGAAATAGCCGCGAGCTAATAATTTTGGGCAACAGCCCGCAACCTCTTGTTCATCCATCAACCACCCCGGGGAGGGATAAAAAATGAGAGACTGAAGAATGGAGAGGTGTAAGTCGAGAGAAAAGTGTGCAAAAGGGTTTTGAGGAAAAAACCGAGCCTAAGGGCCGAGTGATGTGAGAATCACAAATGAGAAAGGGTAGGAAATAATGCCTGAAGGAACTAGCTCCTCGTGATTTAAGGTTTCTCATTTTGGCAACCACGTCTGTTTGTCGTGTCTTTTGTTTTGTTTATCTCAACTTTTGTTTTGAGTTTTTTTCCGAGCGTGTCTCGTTGCGTTTAGGGCTGTGTCCTTTTTTTTTGTTTGAGTCTTTTTTGTTGTGTTCAGTTGTAGGCTCAATACCCAGGTTTGAAAAACCCTTTTTCAAATTTCAAAATCAAATCAGTTTGCGTTCAGAGTGCTGTGCCATTCTCCACATTTATGCGAAGCAAAAGAAGAAAGGGAAAATTTGGGGCATCTGAGTGTGTTTCAACTTCAGCAGATTCAACCTTTGTAGTCCGTCTTGACAGATTGGACTGCTTGTTCAGGATCCGCCGTATGCAGAATGAACCAAGCGCTGTGTTATGGGCTGTATGCAGATTAATCCCCAGTAGAGTATGAGCCGAGTGTTCAGAATGAGCAGTGGTTTGTATGGGTTGTTTTGCTATTGGTTGGTTCATTACCTGGTTATTACAATGTAAATGGTTGGTTTTCAAAACAAGAGATCAATCTCATTTATATTAAGGTGTAACATGATGCAATGCGAAGAATGAAAATGTACTAAAATATAACACTTTTTCAGACAAAAAGTTTGTTTCATTTCATCATCTTTTCAAGTACAAAATTTTGGAGAAATCAAAAACCTGCCTGCAGCAGTACAAGGTACTCTAGCTACCAGCAAAAAGAAAAAGTACAAAAAGAAGAAAAATAGCAAAAATCTGGATCAATGTCAAATGGTCTCAGGCCTAGGGGTCTGTCCTCGTCCTCTTCCTGGATGAAGGTCCAGGAGCATTGTCATCAGCATCGTCATCTGAGCCTGAGTCGGTGCCATCTCCGGTCTCCTCCTCAGATGACTCCGCCTCTGCCTCCGCCTCCGCCTGTGCCTCGGACTCATCATCATCATCAGGGACGGGTGCCCGAGAGCTACTCCCAATATGAGTGCGCCTGTAGACACCCCATTTTTTGACCGACCTTAAGACTCAGACGTCATCGATTGAGCGCTTGGTGATGTTGCATATTGTGCTCGTTCTGAGGTTGCGGAGTCCCGGCTGCGAGCCTTGCCTCCAGACTTCCGGACTCTTTTGTGCTTTTCCTCGGTTTGCGAACCAGGCTCTGTTTTCTCTGTTTTCTCTTCCCGAAGGGAGGGAGAGGTCTCGTAGATCATCTCTCAATGGCCGTGGGCTACGTTTCGTGGTCATAGGCCATTTTTCCCATTTCGGAGCCTGGTTCCCGGTTTTCGGAGCCGTCAGGCCGTGTGCCTCGGTTCGGGACCGCTTAACCACCTCCGTTTGCCCCGATTTTTGGCACTTATCTTATTTACTCCCTTTTGAGGGACACTGTGGTCCGAGAGACCAACTTCGTGGTTGAGCACCACTCCCGGTGCCTAACAGCCCACTTTCGGGGCCCCGAACTGCGTGTTTCGGCTCCCGAACCTTCATTCGACATTTTTGGGCTCCGACCCGAACTTGATATAGTCATATTTTGAACTCCTTTTTATGTTTAATTAAGGACCTCTTGATGTTTGACATCTCCATCTATCACTTGCTTCTTTACCCCTCCATTTTCCCCTTTTCTTGCACGATAGTTTAGGCCTACTTGTATTTATTTTCGTGACTTGATGTAAACTAGAAAGTGTCTTATTTTGAGCCCCTCTTCAACTTTGTTGAAGGGCTCTTGGCCATTTGGGACCCGAAGCTACCACTTGCCCCTTTAGCTCACCTTTTGGCCATTTTGGGGGGAATTTTGAATCCGAATTTCCCCCCCCCCCCTTTTTTCCCCCTCTTTTCCATCCCTTTTTGTCTATAAAACCAGAGCTCCAGCTGCATTTTTCTGGGTTAGAAGACTTTGGTTTGAGTCTCATATATACAATCTCTCTCCCTCTCTCTCTATATTTCAAGCACCAAAACCCTAAAAGTCCTACACCATTTCTTCACCATTTCTTCACCACCACCTAGCACCACCACCACCACTCCATTCCAGTGGCTTAGAGGACCTTCTCAGAGGCTATAAGTGCTGTATTTTGGACCAAGAGGCTGCTAAAGTTTGGTTCTTCAAGGGTGAGTCTCGTTTTTCCCTTTTTTGCTCTTTTCTTGGTCTATATCTTAGCCCCTCTTGCTTATACATTTGAGCTCCGACCAAAACTGAAAGTAGCATTTTTTTGAGCTCTATTTCATCTTTCATTAAGGGTCTCTCACTGTTTGAGACCCCCTTTTGATACTTGCCTCTTTAGCCCTCTTTGTGCCATATTTTTGCATGATATTTTTAGCCTATGTGTAGTCTGTTTTGAGCTCTGATGTAAACTGTGAATAGGCTTATTTTGATCACTTCTTCAACATTGAAGAAGGGCTCAACACTTTTTGGGACCTCCATATATCACTTGTCATTGTACCCCTCTTAGGTCCCCTTTTTTGCATGATTTTTTAGGCTATTGTGTCTCTGTTTTTGGACCTTGGTCCGAACTTAAAATGGCCCTAAAATGATCCCCTCTTCATGTCTCATTAAGGGTCTACAGCTGTTTGGGACACCCTTTGTATACTTCATGTTATAGCTCTCTTGGTGCCCTTATTTTGCATAGCATTTTGAGCATACTTCTATCTGTTTTTGGGGTTTGTCATAAACTGTAATACATCATATTTTTGGTCCCTCTTAAATATTGTAGAAGGCCCCTTCCCTGTTTGGGGCCAGAATTTGTGAGTTGCTTCATTACCCCTCTCTTTTTGGCCAATTTTGCATGCTAGTTTAGGCCCATTTTTACTCACTGTTTGGCCTTTCTTAAAACTGAGAACATGCTTTTTTTGGGGCTGCCTTGCTTCTGTCTTTACACTTCATGTGCAAATTATGCATGCATTGCATAGCTATAGGCCATTCCATGCGCCAAGTTTCATGTTTCGGGATTCATTCCATGCATCGGGTATCATTTTGCCATGATTCGGGGCTGTTTTGCATCTCATTTTACCTCTGAAATTTGCATGCTTGTATGCCATATTCCATGTCTTGCCATGTCTCGTTAGAGTGGCATTTTAGTGCCTTAGGGTCGGTCCTCGGTTTGCGTGCACGCGTGCACGTATTTCGAGTTGTCTCATTTTCATCTTATGGCCTCCTATGTGAGTGTGGCTGAGGTCCACTTGTGTTGGTGTAAGTCCATTGTGCATTGTGTATGCCATTTCATTTCATAGCATTGCCTATGCTGGGTTGTATGTTAGTGCATTGTGTATGCCATGTTACCTCGTGCATCGTGTATGCCATTTCATAGCATTGTGCATGTTAGGTTGTATCTTAGTTGCATTCATGCATGTCATGCATATTGCATTGTGCTTGGGATAGGAGTCAGCCCGGGCATGGGAAACGAGGTATGTTCCGTACTCCGAGTGACGGAACGTGTCTCAATTCCCCAGTCACCGACACTCCGGATCATCCATGATGGAGTTAGGTCTTGTTGTGTTTTTATGTTGCATTCATTCTATATTGAGTTGTGCAATTCGACTCCTCGGCCATCATGCATCGAGATGCGTGATTGGTGGCACGAGGATCAAGGCATGCATACATTTGTGAAAATACATTGCCATGCCCCTTTCTTGCTCTCTGTTGCAGCAAATCAAGAATCAGCAGTCTTCCGAGGCTTGGCGCGCTTTCCAGAAACCATTGCAAAACAGAGGCTAATTGGGACATCACAGTGGTTTTCCGCGCAAAGGCAACCCGAACATGCATCATCCATCATCAGAAGAAGAGTCAAGGCAGTCCCTGGCTTGCATGCCAGTTTGTTATTTTTCTTAGTTAATTTTGTTAATTAATTAGGATTTTTGTACATATTCGAACTGTATTATTTGGACTGTAACATTTATTTGGGACTGTATTATTCTTTTGGACCCTCTGCGCGAGGGCATAATTGTAATAAGTGTGCGTGAGTGTGATGTATGTCTTCCAACCCCACGTCTTTCTTCCCTTTTATTTACCTGCTTATGATGGTTAGATTAGGACATATTTCAATTAGCATACAGTATGATAGCATGTTTGCATTCATTCATCTGTTTTGCATGCACCGGGCTCGGTGCATCATACTAACTGCATTTGTATTTCAATTCCAAATTGAATACATGTTAGCTGTAGCATTCCATATGCCATGTTTAGAATAGCCGAGCCTGCTATAGTTGCATTCTGCATGTGTTGCATTAGGCATTTCAGCATATTTAGGATCATGCATGATTTCTAATGAGCTTCTGTTTTGGCTTGGAGTACTCGGTAAGTTTTTATGCTTTAGCATCCTTGCATGCGTGTGAGTGACTGCCATGATAGCATGCTTGCCATGAGGCTATTTGCTTATGTGATATAACTGCCTGAATGCCTGTGGGTGAAGGTTGGGTTATTTGAATTGGGACAATGCATTGATTATTTGTTTTAAGCCCACTAGATAGTGGCAAAATCATATTTTCTAAGCCCACCCGAGGGTGGCAAAATCAGCATTTTAAGCCTACCTGCGGGTAGCAAACCATCTTTCAAAAACAAACATGAAATGTGTTGTTCCAATTCAGGCGATCCAGTCTATACTTGTATGCTGTGCGCATCACGCAGTAATCTAGGCTAATAACCGGAATAAGAACACACAATGTTTTCAAAACTAGATATCACGGTTAGTAGAGGCCGGTCTTTGACCGGGCGAGCGGGGGTGCTCACGAAGTGACCTTCCCCAATCGTACCCAAGTTCCCGAGCCGAGGCAACTTTGGTGATGACGGACACGTGGCCCTTGGCACCGAGTCAGGGTTTCCTAAATTTCCCCATAAAAAAATATTTAGGTGGCGACTCTGTATCTGGCAAAGCAGTCCATGTTTGGCACTTCTTTCAAAAATCTGTTTTCTCAAAAACGATTTGCCGGATCTGGACTCTTTGGTTCAAGATTTAGAACCGTGACAATCGGGTCCTTGAACTGTAGTGAACCCAAATGAACAGAACGGGACTTAACCCTCCCGGGGCGTTCGGGGACGTCTACAGTTTCTGGCAACTCTGCTGGGGATTTAGAGAACTTGACTCGAACTCATGATATCTGGTTTTGACTACACTTGTGTGTTTCTTTGCATTGCATTTGCATTGGTGCGCCTAGGACACCGTGTTTGCCATCTGCTATTCCTGAATGGTTTGCCGGAGGCTTGTCTTGTCAAGGCATGACCATAAGGCTGACCGGTTGTGGGCTCTGCCAGTATGGGAACACAAACCCTGGTTTTACCGGGGCACCCTTTTTGACCATTTGACCTAGTGCATATTCGGAATCCATAGTGACCATTCCAAACTAGGACAGGTTGCTTACCCGATGTAGGTTGTTTGAAACCGCTGCGTACGTAGTGAAACCCTAGCTCCTGACAAAATAGGACAGGGAAACGCTACCCCAACATAGGGGTGTTTTGGCTCTCACTTGTCTGCTATGTGCTTTTAGAGTGCGTCTCTACAGGAATGCATGTATCGGTTTACAAGTCTGGGCATCAGGCCTGCGGGCATTACTATCAGTATTTGGGAGTCAGCTTTACCTGTGGGTATCAGACTCAGATTTGGGGCAGAATTTTGGGGCAAAAATCAGTAATGAGTGCGGTCATTCAGCTACGCTCGTATCTGTTTTGGTGAAGTTGAGCTGAGGTGCTGTCTGTTTTCTCTTTTGCTAGGTAGTCCTGGAACCATAGCTTCAGAGGGCTCCGATATCCCCCGAGGTTCATCGAACTTGTGCTGATAGACTTTGTCAGGTCAGAGATTCAGTTCAAGGGGAATCAGTGTTCCTTTGCCAGAGGCAGGGTAAAAGGGCCAGTCAGGCACAAAGCACCAGTTCAGCAGTTACCAGATCAGTGGCCCTTATCCACCCCACCAATGAACAGTCAGGCCGAGGCCTCAGTTTTTTTTTTTTATCACAGAGATAGATATACCAGTCAGTCAGATGGATGAACAGAATACGTCAGGGGTGGAGGCAATGATGCGTCAGATGCAGGAAACTATGAAACTCATGCAGCAAGACGCTGTCCGCCAAGCGGAATTCTCCAAGCAGCAGGCTGCAATCATGGCTCAGCAGGCCGAGCTCATCACCAGGCTGCAACAGCAAAGCGGTGCGTCCGCTTCACAACAAGTTCCTTCCCCAGCAGGAGCTCCAGCACCTGGGGAGACGCCAAATGTCCAGGAAGGTACGGACATTCCTGTAGGGCCGGCTCCGCCCCCAATTTTACCCCAACTATCCAAAACACCTACCAATCTACCAGACTCTCCCTTCGAGTTCGAGGTCGACCCCACAGCGTTGAAGTTGAGCAAGCTTGAAAAGTTGTTCAAGAAATCCCAGGGGGTAAAGTCCATCCCGGATATTGAGGACGGGTATACCGACGCAGCTGTGACACTGCCGGACAAGTTCAAGATGCCTCACATCGACCGTTTTGACGGGTCAGGAGATCCCATGGTCCACTTGAGTTTGTTTTCAGATGTTCTGCGCCCAATGGGCTTGACACGATTACAGAAGCTTTCCCTTTTTGGCAGGACCCTATCGGGTATTGCGGCCATCTGGTACGCCAAATTGGAGGATTCAGTGAAACGAAGCTGGGAGGAGATAGCCGAGGCCTTCGTCGCACAATATTCATACAATACCCAAATCGAGATTACGACCCGTGATCTTGAGACGACGAGGCAGGAGCCTAAGGAGAGCTTCTCAGAATTCGTGGCCCGCTGGAGGGCCAAGGCCTCAATGATGACCATTAGGCCAACGGATAAGGATCAAATACGGATGGTTGTGCGCAACCTCCAGCCCAAACTAATGCAGAAAATGATCGTGCTCCCCTTCCCTACCTTTTCAGATTTGCATGAGATGGGAGTACAAATCGAGGACGCTATGAAGCAGGGCCTTATTGACCAGGCGAAGGAGCAGCCCAGGAGGGCGTTTACCCGCAGTTCGAATGCGACCACCAGCGGTGACGCAGCTGCAAGATCTTTCGAAGTGGGCATGGTCGCCACCACCACCCCAAGAGCAGCCACCCCCTTTGTTGGTGCATCCACTTCAAACCCCCGAACCTCAGACTATCTACCCCGAGGCAAGAGGGTTTTCACCTCGCTCTATATGTCTTTGTCTAAAGCCCTGGGGGTCCTACTCAGGAAAGGACATCTGAAACCGTTAGAGCAACGGCCTCTACCCGATCCTCTCCCTTCAAAGCATGACCCGACTAAGTACTGTGCTTTCCATCAACAAACCGGTCATGACACCGACAGTTGCGTCCGTCTCCACCACGAGATACAAAATTTGATTGACAACGGGGTCATCCCCGCACCAGGTCCTGCAAAGTCTATCGGCACTTGATCAGTGAACTTGTGGGGGATAATGTGATGTGATCGAGGGATGAACCACCTGCGGACGGCGTTCAGTTTATTTCAGATATGGTGTATGGCACGCACTGTTTTGAGCATTTGTGAATGCTGGTTTTTGTATATTCTGACTTGGGTATTGGGTCAGTTTTGTTGTTTTGTTTTGAGTCTGTCTTTTTGTTTTGAGTCAGTCTCTTTTGTTTTGGGTCTGTCTTGTTGTATCGAGTCAGTCCTGTTGTATAGGAGTCGGGTGATTCCGGGGGGGTGTTACCTCGGGTATCACCATTTTGTTTTTGCATTTGTCTTTTCGTTTTGTTTTGAGTCTGTTTCTGCCAGGGAGCCAGTAATGCCAACAGATTTGAATGAATAGCAGTGATTTCACATTCTTGTGCTCGCTTCTGCCGTGTGCCAGTTGTACTAGAAATTCCAAATGAGATGGCAGTATTTGACTAGAAGCTGTGTCTTTTCTGTGCCTCGAATTCATTGCATCGACCTAAGTTTTTCAAAACTTTTTGAACACTGCGGTGAAAACAAAGAGGGAGGAATTCCTCGGGATTTGCAAAACTTTGATCAAACTGAGAGAAAGAGAGGCGTGCTAAGCCCTTAATGAATGAAATCATGCTTGTTAGCGTGAGTACTGAGAAGGACCCTGGCTTGATCTAGACCGGTTTCACACTATCTTCAGCGCGAGCGACTTGTCGCTTTCTTAAAAATTTTCAAAAACAAAATGTTTTGCGCGGTCCTGCGAAGACCTGTGTGGAATTGCTCTTGAAATTGGGCAGTCTAGGATCGCTCTCAGCCTCGAGACTCAACCCCTTTGCTTCCAAACCTTGAACTTGAATTCAGAATGTTCAACGGTCAACTACAATGTGAGGCTTGTGTGGCCAGATCAGAAGCAGCCCATGAACTAGGGGGCGAGAAGATCAGATGTCGTCAAAAGAAGCTTACAAAGCTAGATCAGAAGCACCCCTCGAACTGGGGGCAAAAGATGTCAGATGTGCTCGAAGAGCCGAAGATGAGTCCTCTTGCAAATCAACAGCCACTCTCCTGGATACGGATGGCTTCAAAACCCTACAACCATTTGGCATGGACCAAGCTATACTTTTACCCTTTGAGAGGCTCGTTGGGCCGAAAACCCGGAAGGGCGACCCAGGCAAAAGTTAGAGCAAGAAAAAAAGAAAAAGAAAAGAAAAATACAAAAAAAAAAAGAGAGAAAAAAAAATGCAAAAAAATATACAAAAGAAAAAAATGATGATGAAAAAAATAATATCAAAAAAAAAAAGGAAGAATAAAATTTTTTTTGAGAAAAGGAAAAAGAAGAACAAAGCTCGCAAGGTCGAAAACCTGCAACGGGCGCCTTGGCAAAAGTTAGAGCATAAAAGGAGAGGTTAAATACCCGAGTGTACCTTAACCCCGAACTACGTAAGGCTTGATTCCCATCTTTGGGATACGTAGGCAACTTCATTCTGAAGTCCAGCCATAAACTCTTCCAAATCGACTGTGTCCATGCGATGGTTCTGGTCATCTTTGTCTTCGCTGTATCTGAGAGTCTGGTTGTGTTCGTCACTCTGAGGACTGACTACAATGCGCTGCGGTGCTATCCAAACAAGGGGCAACTTTCCGTTGCCATTCAAAACGCCACAGTGTCATTTCAAACAAGGGGCAACTTTCCGTTGCCATGCAGTGTCCTTCAGACAAGGGGCAATTTTCCATTGCTATGGGTCCGAGGTTGTGCATCTCAAGAGTAGGTTCCGTGCTCATTGAGCAGTGGTCGTTTGCAAAAATAGTTTTTGAGAATTTTTACTGAGGTTGACTAATCTTCTCGAAAAGTACTCCATTTTTCAAAACTGGACCATTTCTTGGACCCAAAAAAGGAAAACTCTCAGTGCTCATAGCCTAACTTGCATGATTTTAAATCAGAAAATCGAAGAAGCACGTTAATCTAACTCTCATGTTGGTCAAAACTGTTTTAGTAGAAAGCAAAAACAAAAAATGGTCAAAATGATGAACTAGGGGCACAGTTGAGTCAGGTGTTCTGTCTTTTCCCCTTTGTCAAAATACTTGCCAGAAAGGGCGCTCTACTTGTCGAAAAGGGCACCGTATTCGCCAGAAAAGGGCACAACAAAGGGCAGAAAGCTCTCACATCCTCCAAGCAACGAGGTATCAAGCAAAGTGCGAAGCACGAACTGGAATGGGGCCAGATATTCCACTCCTTCATCTGGACAAATCTGATCACGTACAAACTCCCTAGCAGAGCATCGTCGACCGATGTCAGCTGCAGATTTGCTACACACTCAATTGTAGCACAACCCCTTTGTGGGAGAAACTCACTAGCTGCGTGCAGAAGAAGAAGAATCTAGCAGAATGCTAGGGGTAAGACCCCGCAACTTTCTGTTTATCCATCAACCACCCAGGGGAGGGATAAAAAAATGAGTGATTAAAGAATAGAGAGATGTGCGATGAGAGGAAAAGTGAGAAAAGGGTTTTGAGAGAAAAGCCGAGCCTGAGGGCCGAGTGATGTGAGAACCACAAAAGAAAAAGGATGGGAAACACTACCCGGTGAAACAGGCTCCCTGTGCACGTCTGAGTGTCGTGTCTTTTTGTTTGTTTCGATTCTGGTTTTGAGTCATTTCAAGTGTCTATGTTTGTGATTAGGTTGTTTACCTTTTTTTTTTCATTGTTGAGTCGTTTTGACTGTGGTCAGTTGTAGGCTCGATACCCAATTGAAAACTCATATCTCAATTTCAAAAATAAAATCGTTTTGTGCTCAGAGTGCCGTGTCGTTCTCCGTGTTTGTGCAAAACAAGATTTTGTTCTTTCAAAAACCGCACAGTTCAACCCAGGTCATGTGAGAACAGTAAAACCAGGACCTATCTGAAGCTACATGGGTTTCGGACTGCAAAGCAAAAGAAAAGAGGAAAAATTGAAGCATCTGAGTGTGTTTCACCTTCAGCAAATTCCGTGATTGTACTCCGGATGTACCTCCTCAGGCCTTGTCACTACTCTGAAGCATGAGTGTATCTCGGCCCCAAGTTTAAGCCTACTTCAAGTCAGAACGGCAATTAAAGCAGCAGCAGATGTTATTTCTCTCTGGTATGAACAGGGTGTGCCCGTTTTTGAGCTAAGTGTGTTGCAAACCCCTCCGAAAGGTAAATCGGAGGTCGCGTTTTAATCTGGTCTCGTTAAGGCTTGTATTCCCTCATTCAGCATTTTGTTTCAAATATGCGTTGTCACGCACGTTCCATTTGCATTGTGATGCACGTTCCAATTGCATTGTTATGCACCCGTTCCATTTGCATTGTGATGCACGTTCCAATCGCATTGTTATGGACCCACTTCACTTGCATTGTGATGCACATTCCAATTGCATTGTTATGCACCCACTTCACTAGCATTGTTATGCTCATTCATTGCATTGATTATGCGAATCTATCTTGCATTGTTATGCACCTTTTCACTTGCAATTGTCTTTCTGTCTCCTCGCGCGTGCGACGGGTCAGACTTCCTCTGGTTTAGAGCATTTCGAATACGTTCCAATGCTTATCCCTTTTCCGAAACACCGGGATACGTCCCTACGTTTCTCTCTTCTTTCTGAAACACCGGGATACGTCCCTAAGTTTCTCCCACTTTTCGAAACACCGGGATACGTCCCTATGTTTCTCTTGCCTTTTCGAAACACCGGGATACGTCCCTATGTTTCACATTCCTTGCGGAACACCGGGATACGCCCCTATGTTTCTCATTCCTTGCGGAACACCGGGATACGTCCCTATGTTTCTCATTCCTTGCGGAACACCGGGATACGTCCCTATGTTTCACGTTCCTTGCAGAACACCCGGATACGTCCCTATGTTTCTCCTTCTTTTCTAACCTTTGGGATACGTCCCTAACCTCTGGGATACGTCCCTAACCTCTGGGATACGTCCCTAAACCTTGGGATACGTCCCTAAACACCGGGATACGTCCCTAAACCTTGGGATACGTCCCTAAACACCGGGATACGTCCCCATGTTTCTCCATCTTTGGTTAAGAGCATCTGGAATACGTTCCAATGCTTATACCTTTCCGAAACACCGGGATACGTCCCTATGTTTCTTTGCATGATCATAAGTTATGTTCGGCTTCTTGCATTGTCGGTTGCATTTTGCCCCTGCCTGCGGGCACATCTTTGTCTATCTTGTCTGCTTTGTCTAAGTCTTCGGCCTTGTCAAAAATGGGTCGTCTCTAGGCTTTGACATTCACTCCCGTCATTCTTATGACTTTCGAGTTCTGTCAAAGAGGGGCAACTGTAGACACCCCATTTTTTGACCGACCTTAAGACTCAGACGTCACCGATTGAGCGCTTGGTGATGTTGCATATTGTGCTCGTTCTGAGGTTGCGGAGTCCCGGCTGCGAGCCTTGCCTCCGGACTTCCGGACTCTTTTGTGCTTTTCCTCGGTTTGCGAACCAGGCTCTATTTTCTCTATTTTCCCTTCCCGAAGGGAGGGAGAGGTCTCGTAGATCATCTCTCAATGGCCGTGGGCTACGTTTCGTGGTCATAGGCCATTTTTCCCATTTCGGAGCCTGGTTCCCGGTTTTCGGAGCCGTCAGGCCGTGTGCCTCGGTTCGGGACCGCTTAACCACCTCCGTTTGCCCCGGTTTTTGGCACTTATCTTATTTACTCCCTTTTGAGGGACACTGTGGTCCGAGAGACCAACTTCGTGGTTGAGCACCACTCCCGATGCCTAACAGCCCACTTTCGGGGCCCCGAACTGCGTGTTTCGGCTCCCGAACCTTCATTCTACATTTTTGGGCTCTGACCCGAACTTGAGATAGTCATATTTTGAACTCCTTTTCATGTTTGATTAAGGACCTCTTGATGTTTGACATCTCCATCTATCACTTGCTTCTTTACCCCTCCATTTTCCCCTTTTCTTGCACGATAGTTTAGGCCTACTTGTATTTATTTTCGTGGCTTGATGTAAACTAGAAAGTGTCTTATTTTGAGCCCCTCTTCAACTTTGTTGAAGGGCTCTCGGCCATTTGGAACCCGAAGCTACCACTTGCCCCTTTAGCTCACCTTTTGGCCATTTTGGGGGGAATTTTGAATCCGAATTTCCCCCCCTTTTTTCCCCCTCTTTTCCATCCCTTTTTGTCTATAAAACCAGAGCTCCAGCTGCATTTTTCTGGGTTAGAAGACTTTGGTTTGAGTCTCATATATACAATCTCTCTCTCTCTCTCTCTCCATATTTCAAGCACCAAAACCCTAAAAGTCCTACACCATTTCTTCACCATTTCTTCACCACCACCTAGCACCACCACCACCACTCCATTCCAGCAGCTTGGAGGACCTTCTCAGAGGATAGAAGTTCTGTATTTTGGACCAAGAGGCTGCTAAAGTTTGGTTCTTCAAGGGTGAGTCTCGTTTTTCCCTTTTTTGCTCTTTTCTTGGTCTATATCTTAGCCCTTCTTGCTTATACATTTGAGCTCCGACCAAAACTAAAAGTAGTATTCTTTTGAGCTCTATTTCATCTTTCATTAAGGGTCTCTCACTGTTTGAGACCCCCTTTTGATACTTGCCTCTTTAGCCCTCTTTGTGCCATATTTTTGCATGATATTTTTAGCCTATGTGTAGTCTGTTTTGAGCTCTGATGTAAACTGTGAATAGGCTTATTTTGAGCCCTTATTCAACATTGAAGAAGGGCTTAACACTGTTTGGGACCTCCATATATCACTTGTCATTGTACCCCTCTTAGGTCCCCTTTTTTGCATGATTTTTTAGGCTATTGTGTCTCTGTTTTTGGACCTTGGTCCGAACTGAAAATAGCCCTAAAATGATCCCCTCTTCATGTTTCATTAAGGGTCTATGGCTGTTTGGGACACCCTTTGTATACTTCATGTTATAGCTCTCTTGGTGCCCTTATTTTGCATAGCATTTTGAGCATACTTCTATCTGTTTTTGGGGTTTGTCATAAACTTTAATACATCATATTTTTGGCCCCTCTTCAATATTGTATAAGGCCCCTTCCCTGTTTGGGGCCAGAATTTGTGAGTTGCTTCATTACCCCTCTCTTTTTGGCCAATTTTGCATGCCAGTTTAGGCCCATTTTTACTCACTGTTTGGCCTTTCTTAAAACTGAGAACATGCTTGTTTTGGGGCTGCCTTGCTTCTGTCTTTACACTTCATGTTCAAATTATGCATGCATTGCATAGCTATAGGCCATTCCATGCGCCAAGTTTCATGTTTCGGGATTCATTCCATGCATCGGGTATCATTTTGCCATGATTCGGGGCTGTTTTGCATCTCATTTTACCTCTGAAATTTGCATGCTTGTATGCCATATTCCATGTCTTGCCATGTCTCGTTAGAGTGGCATTTTGGTGCCTTAGGGTCGGTTCTCGGTTTGCGTGCACGCGTGCACGTATTTCGAGTTGTCTCATTTTCATCTTATGGCCTCCTATGTGAGTGTGGCTGAGGTCCACTTGTGTTGGTGTAAGTCCATTGTGCATTGTGTATGCCATTTCATTTCATAGCATTGCGTATGCTGGGTTGTATGTTAGTGCATTGTGTATGCCATGTTACCTCGTGCATCGTGTATGCCATTTCATAGCATTGTGCATGTTAGGTTGTATCTTAGTTGCATTCATGCATGTCATGCATATTGCATTGTGCTTGGGATAGGAGTCAGCCCGGGCATGGGAAACGAGGTATGTTCCGTACTCCGAGTGACGGAACGTGTCTCAATTCCCCAGTCACCGACACTCCGGATCATCCATGATGGAGTTAGGTCTTGTTGTGTTTTTATGTTGCATTCATTCTATATTGAGTTGTGCAATTCGACTCCTCGGCCATCATGCATCGAGATGCGTGATTGGTGGCACGAGGATCAAGGCATGCATACATTTGTGAAAATACATTGCCATGCCCCTTTCTTGCTCTCTGTTGCAGCAAATCAAGAATCAGCAGTCTTCCGAGGCTTGGCGCGCTTTCCAAAAACCATTGCAAAACAGAGGCTAATTGGGACATCACAGTGGATTTCCGCGCAAAGGCAACCTGAACATGCATCATCCATCATCGAAAGAAGAGTCAAGGCAGTCCCTGGCTTGCATGCCAGTTTGTTATTTTTTTTAGTTAATTTTGTTAATTAATTAGGATTTTTGTACATATTCGGACTGTATTATTTGGACTGTAACATTTATTTGGGACTGTATTATTCTTTTGGACCCTCTGCGCGAGGGCATAATTGTAATAAGTGTGCGTAAGTGTGATGTATGTCTTCCAACCCCACGTCTTTCTTCCCTTTTATTTACCTGCTTATGATGGTTAGATTAGGACATATTTCAATTAGCATACAGTATGATAGCATGTTTGCATTCATTCATCTGTTTTGCATGCATCGGGCTCGGCGTATCATACTAACTGCATTTGTATTTCAATTCCAAATTGAATACATGTTAGCTGTAGCATTCCATATGCCATGTTTAGAATAGCCGAGCCTGCTATAGTTGCATTCTGCATGTGTTGCATTAGGCATTTCAGCATATTTAGGATCATGCATGATTTCTAATGAGCTTCTGTTTTGGCTTGGAGTACTCGGTGAGTTTTTTTGCTTTAGCATCCTTGCATGCGTGTGAGTGACTGCCATGATAGCATGCTTGCCATGAGGCTATTTGCTTATGTGATATAACTGCCTGAATGCCTGTGGGTGAAGGTTGGGTTATTTGAATTGGGACAATGCATTGATTGTTTGTTTTAAGCCCACTAGATAGTGGCAAAATCATATTTTCTAAGCCCACCCGAGGGTGGCAAAATCTGCATTTTAAGCCTACCTGCGGGTAGCAAACCATCTTTCAAAAACAAACATGAAATGTGTTGTTCCAATTCAGGCGATCCAGTCTATACTTGTATGCTGTGCGCATCACGTAGTAATCTAGGCTAATAACCGGAATAAGAACACACAATGTTTTCAAAACTAGATATCACGGTTAGTAGAGGCCAGTCTTTGACCGGGCGAGCGGGGGTGCTCACGAAGTGACCTTCCCCAATCGTACCCAAGTTCCCGAGCCGAGGCAACTTTGGTGATGACGGACACGTGGCCCTTGGCACCGAGTCAGGGTTTCCTAAATTTTCCCATAAAAAAATATTTAGGTGGCGACTCTGTATCTGGCAAAGTAGTCCATGTTTGGCACTTCTTTCAAAAATCTGTTTTCTCAAAAACGATTTGCCGGATCTGGACTCTTTGGTTCGAGATTTAGAACCGTGACAATCGAGTCCTTGAACTATAGTGAACCCAAATTAACAGAACGGGACTTAACCCTCCCGGGGCGTTCGGGGACGTTTACAGCGCCCCGCCTTGGTGCGGGGCTATACTCTGCCATCTCCTCCAGCAGGAACAGAAGGTCTAGTAGGAGCACCTTCTACGGTAGGGATCTAGAAGGGAGGCTGAAAAGTACAAAATGCAAACGCATCAGTATACGCAAAACAGAGTATCAGTACAAAATGCAGTGTACGAGTACAGTGTGTAAATACTGTGAATAGAGTATCAGTATAGAATGCAGTGTATGAGTACAGTATGTGAATACTACGAACAGAGTATCAGTACAGAATGCAGTGTTTGAGTGCAGTGTATGAATTCCGTGAGTAATGCTGTGAATAGTCTGTGGACTACAGTATATCAGATGCCGTGAAGGTCATGTATTGGGTGTTGTGTTGGTAGTATGATGCATCTGATTATGTAAAGTTTGGGGCTGCGGTTGAAAAACATACCGGAATGCCATAGATGGCCAGAAGATCGAGGCTCCGCTGGAACATCCCCATCACAGAGGCGGTCAGCTCCAGAGACTGGCGGGTGTACTCGGAGGAAGCCTGCAAAAGTATTAGATGCATCAGTATTCTGCGGAATATCTAATAAACTGAAATGAAATGGCAATGCAAGATGCAAGATGCAAGATGAAGTACTACATACCGGAGGTAAGTCGTGGAACCCGACTAACTCATGATCAGCTGAAGGGGGAACAATGGGGATCTGATAAGTCTCCCTACCCTGCCCTCGGCATGTCATCGTAGTGGGTAGTGCTGGCCAACTACCCCCCCCTCCGTCCTCTCCGAGCTCCACTCCTGCCACGGACTCGAGCCATCCTCGATGTCCCTACCCCGCCTCCTGTCCTAGCCGCTAGCGCCGCGGGCCTCTCTCGCTCAACTCGACGGTCATCGCTCAGAGGCCGCATAATGTACGTCCGAACGTACTCTGAGTAGTCGCCCATGCCTCTGAAGCGGATCGCATCCCAGCCGATCGTGTAGTCGGCCATCTGCTCGGGAGTGAACCTGTTTGTATCTCTCATATGCTCAGGAGGGTGGACCGGGACTATCTGCTCCAGTAAGCCTAGGGTCTGGCGTAGGAAACGCTCACCTAGGTACCAAGCCCGACAGACCAGGCCCTCTAGCAAGATCCTGAACCGGGCGATCTCCTCAGCACCGGCAAACCTCTCCCGAATCGTCGCGGGTAATGGAGCCCAAGGCTGCCAGGTGATCTGTGAATGACATATAGTTTGTTATCTACTGTCATCAGAAAATACAGTGTAAAGCGAAGCTTAAATGAACTGTGAGCTCTAAACATACCTCTGCGGGGGTGATGGTATCAAAGTAGCGGCGGAAGAAGATGAACGTCTCCCGGGGTCTCCGCACACACCTGACGTCGAAACGGCGGGAGAAGGGAACACCGAGAGGGGTCTCTACATTTGGCACGGGCGCAAGTCTCGGAAGGTAGGTGTAGACCCACAACTGCAGAGCAAATATCAATATGCTTATCAGATAAGGCAGAACACAGAATAAAGCAGAAATCACAGAGCCGCGTATTGTGCAGTGTATTGTGCAGAGTGTACAGTGTGTGCAGTGTACAGTCAGTGTAAAGTAGAGTATGTGCGTGCCGTGTGTGCAGTATACAGTTGGTGTGAAGCAGAGTGCACAGTGTGTGCCGTGTACAGAGTACATAAAATGTAGAGCAGAAATGAAAAAACAGAAGAAGAAAATGTACCTCCCAAGCTTGCCAGTAGCCCCCCAGCAACTGTCCGCTGCAACGGGAGGCTGAGCTCATATATCTGTATAGAGTGGCCAAGGCAGCGCCACCCCAGTCAAAGCGCAAGATCCTGGTGACGTCCACGAGAGCGCTGAGCAGACAGAGGGGCACGGTGTTCGCCCGATCGGCGAAAATGGTCGTCCCCAGCAGAAACATCAGGAAACCGCGTGCATACTGCTCCACCACCTCCCTGGGTCATCGGTGCCTCCTCAACTAAGGCTGGCTGAACCTTGAACTGGACCTCGAACCATGAATATCTGACAAAGACGGGACGCGCAAGAGGCGGCACCTCGCCAAGCAAGTAGATCTGAGCGGCCTCCCACTCATCCATGTCGGTGTCGAAGGGGATCGGATCACCCCCTACCCCGATGCCAGTGAGCATCGAAAAGTCATAGGGAGTCATCGTCATGTCTCCCGTAGCAGAGAAGTGGAAGGAGTCGGTGGTGTCCCACCACCTCTCCACCAGAGCGGCGAGGAGAGGCCTACTCGCGGTGAGTCTGGAAAGTCCCCTGCAGAATGTGCTGAAGCCGGCCTGGTCCACGATCTGGCGGACCGCATCGGGCAGCTCCATGTACCAGTCTCGGGCGACAATGTTCCCATACCCCCGGAAGGCATGGGAATCTCTCTGTATTCAAAAACAAAACAGTAGCGAAGCAATATAAAATGTACAGTTTTGAAGAACAGTCAAAATTGAGGCCAATACAGTGTGTGTGCACGTTTTCAAGTTCAAACAGACATTGGGTGCCGGTGTGCTTACAGTGAACTACAACATGCGATGTGACAGCGTGTTTGGGTGGTTCAGTGACAATACAGCGTGTGTGCACGTTTTCAAGTTCAAACAGACATCAGGTGCCGATGTGCTTACAGTGAACTATAACATGCTATGTGACAGCGTGTTTGGGTGGTTCAGTGACAATACAGCGTGTGTGCACGTTTTCAAGTTCAAACAGATATCGGGTGCCGGTGTGCTCGCAGTGAACTACAGTGTATGATGTGTCAGTGTGTTTGAGTGGTTCAGGGCAAATACAGTGTGTGTGCGTGTTCCAATTTAAACAGATATCAAGTACAAATGTGTTCACAGTCAACTACAATATACAGTGTATCGGTGTATCCGGGCTAAGCAGTTAAAGAGCAGAATCAACTATGGCAATTAAAATGTTCTACATTGCGGAAAACGAAATGGGGAAGAATGTACCTCAGAAGCGCCAAATGACAAATGCGACTCCGACTCGCGTAGGAGAAGCTCTGGAGGCATCGTCCTATTGAAGCTCCTGAACTGGCGAAGTCCATCGGGAGGCAATATGTGAATCGCCGGCGGGTAGGTCGCCGGGTCGAACGGGTGGACGCTCAAGGGGAGGAGCTCGGCCTCGGGATCCATCTCGTGCTCCGGGGGACTCCCGCCCCGTGGAATATCGTCTGCCATGTCAAAAATGATGAGAAAATGACCGGAAGAGGGAAAACCGGGCTAGAATACGAAAGGTCAACGACAAGTCAACCCCGAGAGGGCGAAAAATGGCCGGAAAAGCCGGGGTGCGGAAAAGACACGAAGATCAAGAAAAACTTGGGGGAAACAAACCCCAAGAGGCGGAAATCGAAAAGGAGACACCGAAACGAAGTTTCATTCGGATGAAAATGTTCAAAACGCGAAGAACTTCGCAAATCAAACGATGAAACGGACACGAAAATCAAGGAAAACAGAGAATAAGGCTCGGGAAATACTCTAGATAGAGAGAGGAAGAAATTTCAGCCAAGGCAAAGTGAGAAAAATAGGGTTTGAAACCCTATTTTAAAAGACCCAAGGCCAAAAGTCCAAACTGCCCCGATTCAGGTATGTTTGGCCAGTCGGCCACATTTTTGGCCGGTCAGCCAAATATTTGGCCAGTGTAATGTTTTGATGGCCGGTGGATGGCCGGTGACCTCCCCTGATGGCCGGTGAGCCTCCTACAACCTTGTTTGGGTCAAATGTGTAGTTTGGGGCCTTCATTGCTCAAGACGGTGCAAGGAAAGTGCATTTCCGAAGCTCAACCGGTCTCCATTTTGACTCCAAACCGTATCTTCTGTGCGTGGCACTTGAATACAGGTGCGGTGTATCCCTTTTGTATCCTTTTGTCTCTTTCAAGATTCGAAAGTTGCCCCGCATGCGTTGCTTCGCAATGCTTTGTCGTGAACATGCATTGGTTATGCGTCATTTCATTCACATTGATATGCACCTTTCATTTGCATTATCTTACTTGCATTGTTATGCATACGATGGTCTGGCGAGACCTTAAACACGATGGTCTGGCGAGACCTTAAACACGCACGGTCTGGCGAGACCTTAAACACGCTCGGTTAGTGTTTGCATGTTGACATGCATTGTAATGCACGCCATGCACGCATTGATATGCACAGTTTATCTGCATTGTCATGCATCTCAAAAGTCGTGCGTTGTCGCGCATTTTGAACTCATGCATTTTTATACACTTCAAAAATCAGCACGCATTTTCATGCGTTTCAAACGACGCGCATTGTCGCGCATTTCCAGTTTATCTGCATTGTCTTGCATCTTAAGTCGCGCGTTGTCACGCATTTCAAAATCATGCATTTTTTATGCATTCAAAAAAAACAAAACAAAAAAATTGCATATGTCATGCATCATTGTAAATATTGCATATGTCATGCATTCATTCTATATATTCCATTGCATATTTGTATATATTGCATTGTAGCTTGCATGCATTCACTACATCACTTCCATCTATGGCTTGCGCCTTTCCATGTTGAGCTTGGTCTGGTATGTGCCCATACTCTTCACGTCTATACACTCATAGTTCTGTATGACATTTTCTATGTTAGACGCGGTTTGTGTGTGTCCATGCCTTTCCTAGGCAAGACACGGTTTGGCCGCAGGCCTTATCCATTGTGTCCTATCCATTCCATTGCATATTTGTATATATTGCATTGTAGCTTGCATGCATTCACTGCATCACTTCCATCTATGGCTTGCGCCTTTCCATGTTGAGCTTGGTCTGGTATGTGCCCATACTCTTCACGTCTATACACTCATAGTTCTGTATGACATTTTCTATGTTAGACGCGGTTTGTGTGTGTCCATGCCTTTCCTAGGCAAGACACGGTTTGGCCGCAGGCCTTATCCATTGTATCCTATCCATTCCATTGCATATTGTATATATTGCATTGTAGATTGCATGCATTCACTGCATCACTTCCATCTATGGCTTGCGCCTTTCCATGTTGAGCTTGGTCTGGTATGTGCCCATACTTTTCATGTTGAAACACGGTTATGAGATTTGGTGTACGCCACCTATTCCACGTTGGTATGTTGGCTTGAGGGTGACGGCGCCATTTTCCGTGTTAGATGTGGTTTGTTTGTGTCCATTCTTTTCCTAGGCAAGATATGTTTTGGCCCATGAGCCATATCCATTGTACATATTACATTGTAGTGTAATTTTTGCATCCAGCATTAGGATCATTGTTCTTTCGTTAGCGGGTTATTTCCCCACTTATGTCATTCCACCCAATTACTTGTTCTTGTGTCCATCTACATTACTCATAGTTCTGTATGACCTTTTCTATGGTAGACGGACTTGTCATCTCCATCAATCTATTTGACATTTGTGTGGTTTTGAACCGCTCATGATTTGATCATGATTCAATTGCATTGCATATCATTTGCATTGTTTATACATAGTTTTGTAAGCATTGCATTTTCATTTGCATTATTATGCATAGTTTTGTATAAATTGCATATCATTTTGCATTCATTTTGCACGTTATGCATGTTGCTAACAATATCGTACCTGTTAAGTTGCTTTCTTTTGCAGGCACGATATTGTATGTACGGTTCATTTGAAGCTGGTGCAACCAGACGAACCGCACAGGTATTATATCCTCCGAGTGAGACGTATCGAGAATTGCATAATTCTCTTACATCCTTTCTGCATTGTAGTGTAGTTTGGTGTATGCTAGCTTAAAACTGTCGCATGTTATGCTTCGTTACAGCTTTCTTTGCATGATCATAAGTTATGCTCGGCTTCTTGCATTATCATTTGCATTTTGCCCCTGCTTTCGGGCGCATATCTTGTCTGCAGCTTGTATGCTTTGTCTAAGTCTTCGGCCTTGTCAAAAATGGGTCGTCTCTGGGTTTTGACATTCACTCCCGTCATTCCTATGACTTCCGAGTTCTGTCAAAGAGGGGCAACTGTAGACACCCCATTTTTGACCGTCCTCAAGACTTGGACGTCACCGTTTGAACACTCGGTGATCATCCATGTTTGTGCTCGTCTTGAGTTCCCGGAGGTCTCGGTTACGCGCCTTGCCTCAGAATCTCTCGACTCGACTGTTTTGTGTCTAGTTTTGCACCAAACACTTGTGTTTTGCCTTTGAGGGGTAGGGAATGACTTGTTGGCCATCCCCACACATCACCGGCCATGGCTTGAGGCCACCGGCCATTGGTTTGTTGCCACCGGCCAAACGTTTGGCCGACCGACACTATAGATGGTCAATCGACCATCTTTTTTCATCAAATTGCATTTTTGGCTGGCCGACCACTGTTCATCTGCTTTTGCAGATATTTTTATGCCAGCTGTGATAGTTGGCACCTACCTTTGCTCCCCTCCATACACGTGTACGGAGGGATTTCAACCTTGTTAGCTTGCCTTGGAAGCTTTACAAGATTGAATCTTCTATAAGAGGAAGCCTCTTCTCCCTCTTTTAGGTTAGACAACATTTTCAGAGGGCTCTGGTTTTAGGGTTTGAGTTATGTATCTATCCTATATCTATATCTCCCTCTCTCTTGTGTTTTGTATGTGTTTTGTCTTACTTTTGTGCACAAACACCCGCCATCACACCTTCCTTTAGCTACTGAGGTACTAAGAGGTTGTTCTTGAAGTTTTGGAGCTAGTTTGAGCCAAAGAAGCTGCTGGTCCATCATTTTTGAAGAGGGTTAACAAGGGTAAGAACTTACCCTTTTTATTCCCCATTTTTGCATAGCTCTCTAGCCTCCCTTGCAACTATTTTTAGACTTGGTGTATAACATATAAAAGTCTTGTTTTTTCCTACTCTAAATAGTTGTTTAAGAGTGTTTTGTGGTTTGAGGTTGTTTGACCCCTCTTAAGCCTTGTTAGGCTTCATTTTTGTGCTATTTTGGTGAGCTCCGGGACCACCTTGTTTGGGCCTCCTCACCATTAAAATCTTGAGGGATTTTAGTAGTAAGGATGGTGCCTTGAGGTCCCAAGAAGGAGAGGGCCACCCCCTCTCCTTGTCCTTGAAAAGGGCCATTTTTGCCTCATTAATGAGCACCATGTTTAAGTGTATGTTGGCCATGCCTTAGCTGTTTTTTTGTGCTTATTATGTCATAATATAGCTCTATTTTTACTTGGTTCAGACACACCTTGCATGCCTTGCATACATGTCTTGTAATGCCATGTTTTGGCCTTAACATGCTTTAGGTTTTGACCTTTGTTCTAGCATGATTTAGGCTTAGCTTGGTGAAGCTTTTATGTTTGTTTTAGCATGCTTAAGTTCTGTTTTTGGTTGTTTTGGCCGACCATGACATGCTTAGTGTAGCCACCTTGCATTTTGGCTTGTTAGCCTTAGGTGTGTGGGTGTGTAGCATGCTTTACTTGCATTATTTCAGTGGTTTAGAACCACTTATCATGCCATTTCAGTCCTTGTGACATGCTTGCATGCTTGCATTTGATACTCCTTTGATGCTTTAAGAGGTTGTGTTGTATGCTCCATGTTTAAGTATTTGTGCATGCCTCCCCATGTGTAGGACATTTAGACACCATCTAAGTAGTTTTTGAGGCTTGCCTTAGCATGATTTGGGACTGTTTTGGTTCATTTTGGTCATTTACTTCATGCGTCATATGATCATGCTTTAGGTCCTTGGGCTTGGTTGCATGCTTAGCTTGTATTAGTAGGTTGATTTGGCATCATTTCCTACATGTTTTCAGAGCTTACATTGCATGCCACTTGTCCATGTTGTTCTCCTTTTAAGTGTGCTTAAAAGTTGTCTCTATATGCTTAAGTGTTGGCCCATCAACATGTGCATGTATGTGTGTGTGTTGGCCCTCATTTCCATAGCATTTGGCCACTGTTTTAGGCTTGTTTAGGGGCTGCCTAAATTAGTTTAAGTCCATAGTTCGCATGTAGGTGCATGCTAACCTTGTGTGTTGTTGCATACTTGTGTGTTGTTGCATGATTGAATGAATTCACATGCTTGCTTGCATGCTTGAACACCCGTATTGTATCTTGCATAATTGTTGCTCGCATTGCTTCATGCCTTGCATGCTTCTTTACCTAGGTTGTGTGCCTAACATACATTGCTTGTTTGCATGCTCATTTTGCACACTTAGGCTCACATGCTTAGGATTGCATTGCATTGGCATGCATGCTTCACCTCTTGAAGTTGAGTATGATAGAGGTTGAGCCCCTTTGTTTATTTATGTGCATTGCATTTCATTTAAAATCAAAATGCATACTTGGTTTCTTGGGCCATCACGCATTGAAATGCGCGATTGGTGGTCCGGGAATCGAGAACCATGTCCCTTTTAGTCATAAACGTGATAAGGAATATGTTGGTGCACACATTTGCTTGAAATGCATTGCCATGCTTTGTTTTGCCCTCTGTTGCTGTCAAAACAGGATTCTGCAGGAAGCTTTGGCCGGCCAGCCATCTGCAGTGCCGACCGGCCACCAGTGTCCAGCCGATGATACAATCTTTGGCCGATAAGCCCATTTCCATGGCCGGTGGCCCTTTGTTCTGGCCGGTGGCACTCCACAACACTCAGAAGGAGGTTAAAAACAGGTCTGGAGACTTTCGTAATTTTCAGAGGAGCAAGGCAGTGTAAACAGAGGCAACAGTGGCATGGTGCGGGTTTCCGGGTGAGACGGATTCAAGCATGCATCATCCACGCATTCTGAGGCAGGGCTGCAGCCACCTTTCCTTTGCATTTAATTTGTTATTTAAATTAGAAGTTCTGTAATAATTAATTTAGTATTATTTATTCGGACCCTAATATTCATTCGGACCCTCCGAGCGAGGGCAATTGTGTAATAAGTGTGCGTGAGTGTGTGTATGTCTTCCAACCCCTACTTCTTTCTTCCCTTTTATTTACTAGCTTTCGATGGTTAGTTTAGGTCATGTTTCAATTAGCATACTTATGACAGCATGTTTGCATACATTCATTTGTTTTGCATGCACCGGGCTCGTCGTATCATACTAACTGCATTTGTATTTCAATCCCAAATTGAATACGTGTTAGCTGTAGCATTTCACATGTCATTTTAGAATAGCCGAGCCTATTGTAGTTGCATTCCTGTTTGTGTTGCATTAGGCATTTCTGTATAGTTAGGATCATGCATGGATTTCTAACATAGTTTTTGTTTTGGCTTGGAGTACTCTGTAAGTCTTTTTGCTTTAGCATCCTTGCATGCGTGTGAGTGTTGCCATGACAGCATATTTACCATGAGGCTATTTGCTATTGTGATATAACTGCTTGAATGCCTGTGGGTGGAGGTTGAATTACCCGAATTGGAATAAGGCATTAAACTGTGAGTTTTAAGCCCACTAGATAGTGGCAAAACCATCTTTTTCTAAAGCCCACTTGAGGGTGGCAAAATCTGCATTTTCAGCCTACTTGCGAGTAGCAAACCACTTTAAAAAAAAAAAAAAAAAAAAAACATGAAATGTTTTGTTCCAATTCAGGCGATTCAGTCTATATTTGTCTGCTGCGTGCATCACATAGTAAATCTAGGCTAATAACCGGAATAAGAATGCATGTGTTTTCAAAAACGAGATATCATGGTTAGTAGAGGCCGATCTTTGATCGGGCGAGCGGGGGTGCTCATAGCTGACCTTCCCCAATCGTACCCAAGTTCCCGAGCTGAGGCAACTTTGGTGATGACGGACACGTGGCCTTAGGCAAACGAGTCAGGGTTTCCTAAATTCCCCCATTAAAAAATATTAAGGTGGCGCCTCTGTATCTGGCAAAGCAGTCCATGTTTGACACTTCTTTTCTAAAAATCTGTTTTCTCAAAACGATTTGCCAGATTTGGACTCTTTGGTTCAGATTAAGAACCGTGACAAATTAAGTCCGAACTGTGGGGTGAGGCCCTCACACGAGGCGCGTCCACACCAACCCAACAGATACGCCGTTCAAATTTGAGCCCGATCCTACTACTTTGAAAGTAAGCAAGCTTGAAAAGCTATTTAAATGAGCTTAGGGGGTTAACTCGATCCCAGACATAGAGGATGGCTACACAGATTCGGCGGTGACATTGTCGGATAGGTTCAAAATGCCTCATATAGATCGCTTTGATGGGTCGGGCGATCCTATTGTTCACTTGAGGCTGTTTTCGAATATTCTACTCGATGGGCTTGACTAGGCTCCAAAAACTATCTCTCTTCGGTCGGACCCTGTCAGGTATTGCGGCCATCTGGTATGCCAAGCTGGAGGATTCAGTGAAAAGGAGCAGGGAAGAAATGGCCGAGACGTTCATCGCCCAATATGCTTACAACACCCAAATCGAGGTCATGACTCGTGATCTCGAGGCGACCCGGCAGGAGCCAAAAGAAGGCTTTTCTGACTTTGTCACTCGATGGAGGGCTAAGGCCTCCATGATGACAACTCGGCCACCCGAAAAGGATCAGATAAGAATGGTTGTGCGCAACCTGCAACCGAAGCTGATGCAGAAGATGATCATCTTACCCCTCCCCATCTTTGCTGATTTGCACGAGATTGGGGTACAGATAGAAGATGCTATGAAGCAAGGTTTGATTGACCAGGAGAAGGAGCAGCCCAAGAGGGCGTTTATACGCCGTTCGAATGTAGCTACAAGTAACACTACAGCCGCAAGAACTTCTGATGTTGGCATGGTCACCACCACGCCAAAAACAACCATACCCTTCACCGGCACATCTGGAGCCACCATACAACCTGCAAAGTACCCACCTAGGGGCCAGAGGACCTTCACCCCTTTGTATATGTCTCTGTCAGCGGCCTTGAAGGTCTTGATCAGAAAGGGGCATCTGAAACCTTGGAACCACGCCCACTACCAAATAACCTCCCTAAGAGTCCACTACCTTCAACTTCTCCATCAGCCAAACCATGGGAGGGATGAAAAATAAGAGAGATTAAAGAATAGAGAGGTGTACGTGAAGAGAAAAGTGAGAAAAGGGTTTTGAGAGAAAAACAGAGCCTAAGGGCCGAGTGATGTGAGAAACACATGTGAGAAGGATGGGAAACATTACCTGCAGCAGTAGTGGACTCCTCGCAAACTTGGTTGTTTCCCGGCAGTGGAAAGCATCCAAGCCCATCAAAGTCTCAGCGAGTGTCAAGCCAATGTAGCTCTTGCCCTCTTTCAAGCCTTGGGCGACTTCAATCAAGCGAATGCTAGACCCTCCGAAGCCAGGGGCAAGCAGAAAATGGACCAACATACATAAGCAGAGGGCATGTTGCCGAAAACTTTGCCAAAAGTGGTCGCTGCGGTCACCGGCGTCAGAAAACTGATGAATCAAGCTGGGGATGTCCAGCTCCCCGTTGTGAACCAAGGATCGAACATCATGTAAAGTGAGCCTGCACATCCTTCCTAAATCTTGGATGTGGCCAAAACGAGACTGGGGCAAGATCTCCTCATCACGCTGGGACTCCATCAAAGCTTGAAATTCTTCGATTGTGGGGCACAGCTCTTGTCTGCCAAAGCTAAATACGTGTGTAACCGGGTTCCAACATCTAGTCACAGCATGGAGGAACGGAAAACACAGCGGAGTATAGCTCAGCGGGAATAGTGCGTTTAGCCCGAAACCCTGGAAATTCAACTTTTCCGAGCCATCCAAAGTTGCAATCCAATTGGAGAGTTTTCAGCGAAGAATGGTTCCATTTGGGGCAAAAATGGAGCTGAAATGAAAAAACCACGGAGCTGGAGCCTTTATAGAAGATAAGGTATTGAGTGGAGGACAGGTGTCAATGTTTCAGAGGATTCTCATCAATGGCCGGCAAAAGGAATAGATGGCCGGCAGGCCATTCCTCATGGCTGGCAGCCTCCCTTCATGCTCAGTGATCTCCTATGTGAATGTCAAATTGCTTTCTGCAGTTGTATTCTGTTATCGGCACCTTTCGTGGTCTTGTTTTGGTCCTTTTGGGGCTTAAGTATGTTTATATAGGTTATAACCGCCTGGTTTTGCTTATCGAGTTGTATTTATGTTGTTTATCAAGTTGTTGCAATTTGCTTATTGAGTTGTATGTACGTGGTACATCGAGTCGTTGCAATTTGTTTATCATGTTGTATTTATGTTGTTCATTGAGTTGTTTTGTTCTTTCAGTTGCTAGTTGGTTCACTACCTGATTAAGACAATGTAATTTGAATGAGCAGTTTTCAAATAAAGATCAATCTCATTTTCATGCTGTGCGATGTTATGCGATGCTTAGAATGTAAAATGCAACACTTTTTTAAACAAAAGTTGCTTTCATTCCAATCATGGTTTCTTTTTTGTTGCAAAAGAGTACAAGTTTTAAAGAAAATAAAACTGCCTAAGGTTGTACAATGTGTGAATACTACTAGCAAAAAGGAAAACAAAACAAAAAGCATCTAAATCGGTGCCGACTATCTCAAGCTCGGGAGGCCCTCTTTGACCTCTTCCTCGACCAAGCGGACTCTGGAGCACTGGCACCATCGGCACCGCTGTCTGAAGCTGGATCAGAGCCTAAACTAGAACCCTCCTCAGCCTCTCCAGCCTCACTACTGGTAGAATCCGAGCCGGCGTCGTCGCTTCCCTCAACAGATGACTCGAACTGTGGACTCGCAGTCTCAGCCTCCTCGCTCGTCTCGTCATCATCATCGCCCAGAATGGGCTCTGAAGGGCCACTCTCGCTGCGGATGCCTCTAGCTCTACCTCGGCCGTGTGTCTGAGCCTGTCTCCCTCTCCTCTCTACTGCTGGGGGAGGAACTGAAGGTCTTGCTGTGGCTCCTGCTGGGGCATCCGATGGGGCTGGCATCTCAAAAGGAATCTGAAAAGGGCAATTTATGAGAATGCATTAGTCGTCGTGTATATAGGATGCTAAAGATAATATGCCATGAGTAATAACTAATTGCAATGTATGTATGCCGTGGGCAGTGTATGGGAACAGTGTATCGATGCAGTGTTTTGGCGCAATGTGTCAGACCCGTTTAGTGTGGAATAGTTGAAGTGCTAATGCGTCAACAGAGAGTGTCATGGCATGAACTGCAAGTTGAAAGAAATTACTGGAATCCTGTAGAGGCTGAGCGGATCCAGGCTTGTCTATACCATCTCTATCAAGGAAGCCACTAGCTCAAGGGCCTGCCATGTGTACTCTATGGGTGCCTACAAGTGGATTAAAGGGATCAGTATTCTATAAAGCATAATTGAAGTGAAGTAAATATGCAAAATGAAAAGTTTGGTGCATACCGGAGTCGGGCCTCGAACTTCGATAAGCGCCTGACCAGCTGGTGCAGGCTCAATGCGGATCTGGCGAGTCTCCTCAGAACGTCTCTGATAAGTCAGTAAAGTAGGTAGCTCTGGCCATCCCTGTCTCTGCCTCTCCGTAGAATCTTTCCTCCTACGAGATTAGTCTCTCTAACCCCTCTGCCTCTCTCTCTCTCTCTCTCTCTCTCTCTCTCTCTCTCTCTCTCTCTCGCAGCTGAAGCTCTCGCTCCCTCACCTCCGCGAACGCCAGTCAAAGGCAGCATCAGATGAGTTTAGATAAAGGTCACGTAGTCGCCCTCTGGACGGAAGTAATCCGTCTCCAGCCCTACCATAAACAGGATCACCTCCTCAGCAGAAAGCCTGTGTGTCTCTCTCATCGATGCTGGAGGTGCCGTTGGTATGAACGGGATAGGCAGTCCTAAAGTCTGGCATATGAAACGCTCGCTCAAGAATCAAGCATGACAGATCGGGCCCTCGAGGAGAATATGATAGTGAGCGACGACCCTAGCTGTCTCGTACTGGGCTCGGAGCCCTGATGGTATTGCATCCCATGGTTGCCATGTGATCTGAAAGATAAAAGAATAAACAGATGATTAGTCGTTGTCAATTGATTAATGGGTGTATCGAGTTGATTGAAAAGCGGGATGACTTTGTTTTGGAATTACCTTGTGCGCCATGACCGTGTCGAAGTACTGACAGAAAAACATGAAGTTCTCCTGGGTCCTACGACGGAGCTGGCCATCGTATACTTGAGAGAACAGAACTATCGCCGGGGTCTCCTCTATAGGCTCTGGAGCAAGAGCTGAGAAGTATGCGTACACCCACAACTGCAGGAAAATGTGATTGGTACAGTGTATGAGCAAATACAAAAAATACAAAGCAGAAAGCATGCAGTACATGAGCAGATGTAGAAAATGCAGAGCAGAAAGTACATGTGCAAATGTAAAGCAGGAAATGCTAAGTAGAAAATGTAAAGTGAAAAGGGGAGAATTAAGCTGTGTACCTCCCAAGCCCGCCAGTAGCCGCCGATCAAGGTCCCGCTCATATGAGAGGTCGAGCTTATGCATCCATACAGAGTGGTGAGGCTGGCTCCGCCCCAGTTGTAGAACTAAACTCTCTGGAGTACTGCCAATGTGCTCAGAAAGTATAGGCCCACGGTATTCCACCTGTTCGAGAACAAGGAGGGACCGAAAAGGAACATGAGGAAGCCCCTGGCATACTGCTCTGTCTGATCGACGGTCTTGGGCTCAACTCCTCTAAACTACTCCTCGAACCAGCTATATCGGACCATGCCTGACCGGAGTGTCGGTGAGTGTGCCCCGAGCAGTGCGGTCCATGCAGCCTCTCACTCTCCCATGTCCGGATCGAGGGGGATCGGATCATCCCCTACGCCTAAGTCGGTGATCATGGCAAAGTCATAGGAAGTCATCGTCATCTCCCCCGTAGTGGAGGAGTGGAAGGAGTTGGTGGTATCCCACCACCTCTCTACAAGAGCCCCTAAGAGAGGGCGGCTCACTATGACCCGTGTCAAACTGGAGCAAAACAGACTGAAGCCAGTCTCGTCGATGATGT
Source organism: Camellia granthamiana (assembly GCA_036172215.1). Lineage (NCBI taxonomy): Eukaryota > Viridiplantae > Streptophyta > Magnoliopsida > Ericales > Theaceae > Camellia > Camellia granthamiana. The sequence continues at coordinate 62,839,093 of CM069908.1, forward strand.
CGCGGACCCTGGCTAGGAGCTCGTCGTACCAATCCCGGGCCGTCGTAGTATCGTAGCCTCTGAAGGAGCGGGATTTGTCCTGTAGCAATGCATGAGATGCAATCAGATCAAGCAATGAAAGTACAGTTGAATACAAAGCACTAGTGTATGAAATAAAGTCAGATCAAGGCATGTGATGCACTCAGATTAAAACAGTGCAAGAAATGCAAATAGTTGAAAGTAGTACTACAGAAAAGTGGAGTTCGTACCTCTACGACTATAGCTGATAAGTGAGACGTGGGCTCTCTCAGTAAGAGGTCGTCTGGCACGTCCTCGGCAAAATCGGTGAAGGCTTTGATGCCTCCCGCAACAGGTACTATGTGTGTCTCGGGGTGATACCTCGCCGGATCAAAAGGGCGTATGCTCGGTGGTAATGGTTAAGGCTCGACCTCCGGCTCAGCCGCAAAGTCCGCTGCAAACTCTACCGGAGGAAGCGTGGGGAAGGCCCCGTCATGAGGGATATCATCAGCCATCTGAGATAGGTGCAGGGGAAGCAAAAATAAGGAAAAATGAAGAAAATGGTGAAACTTTGAACAAGTCAAACCCTAGAAGAGAGGAAAAAGTCAAAGAAAGTCAAAACTTGGGAAAATGTGCTAACCTTGGGAGAAACTCAGGGGGAATAAACCTTGAATAGTGGAAATGACAAGAGAAGTGTCAAAATCAAATTTTGATCGGTTCAAAGTGAAGAGAACAAGAGGGTTTTTGCGAAGAAAATGTTTTTAGGGTGTTGGGAAACATGTAGAACGCACGGATCTAGAGAGAAGGAGTACCTAGAGAGCAAGGGAAAGCAATTTCGTGCAAAGGGTTGTGAGGAAATGAAGTGTCTTTGCCTCTACTTAAAGACCCGTGGGTCAAAAGACCAAACTGCCCAAATCTGCCATCGATGGCTGGTAGTGGCACATCGATGGCCGGCACCTCTTCATTGTTGGCCTCCAGCTGCCACTGATGGCCGGTAGGGGGCCGACGGCCTCCCATGGTGGCCAGCATGGTCCCACCAGCTTCCTATGTCCCTTTGGCTCAAATGTGGGTCCTTGGATCCCAATAGATGCAGAGTATGTGCAAAGTTTGATTCAAAATGCCTTCATAGAAGCCCAGAATTGTGTTCACAGTACATAGTGATCATCGCCTGTCGACACAGGCAAGGTGTATCCTTTTAATATATTATAACTCTCCAAGAGGTAAATCGGAAGTTACCTTTGAGTTGTCTCTATCATACACGCCTTTGTTGCCACATAGAATGTACATTTCTTTGTTGTCACGTTGGATGCGTGTGTTGAATTGTTGCATAGAAACATGCATCGTCATCATTGCATAGAATATCCGTGCACGTTGCATTGAATCATGTACTGTTATCATTCTGCATAGAATGTGTATGCTATGTCACATTGAACTACACTTGTCCATGTTGTCGCATAGAATGTGCATTGTATTGAACATGCATTCTGAATTGTTGCATTGGACATGCATTATCATGTTTGCATAGAATATGCATCTTGCATTGAATATGCATCGTTGATTATCTTGCATAGAATATGCTTCGGTTTCGATTCATGCATGTTGTGCATGAACATACCTCAAACATCATGTTACGATCATTCGTCTCGCATGAGACATGTATTGTATTGCATTGTACCTGTTAAGTTTCTTTCTTATACATGCATGATATTGTATATACCGTTCATTCAGAGGAATTTCGGGTAAAACCATTCCTCTCCCACATCTCGTTGGTTGGAGACATTCGGGTACGCCCGATGTCTACACTGACATTCCATTGGTTAGAAACACCCAGGTATGCCCGGTGTTTACAGTGACACCCTGTTGAAAGCATTGGGACGTGCTCCGATGTTTATACCACCCTTCGGTGTTAGCACCACTTCATTTTCCCCTCTCGTGTGTGATACGCTAAGAGGTGCTTCCTTTTCTCCTCTCGCGTGTGATACGCTAAGAGGTGCTTCCTTTTCTCCTCTCGCGTGTGATACGCTAAGAGGTGCTTCCTTTTCTCCTCTCGCATGTGATACGCTAAAAGGTGCTTCCTTTTCTCCTCTCGTGTGTGATACGCTAAGAGGTGCTTCCTTTTCCCCTCTCGCGTGTGATACGCCAAGAGGTGCTTTATGTTCTCCTCTCACATGTGATACGCTAAGAGGTGCTTCCTTGAGCTGAGCAAGAACTCTCTCTCTAGAATCCTCTCTCTTTATATTTTGTGCTTGAAAGTGAGCTTTCTCTACATATTTGCACTAGCACCCTTAACCAAACACCTTCACCTTAGAGTTAAGGTTCTTGGAGGCCATGTTTGAGCTCCTTAGAGTGGTTTTGGCTAAGAAGTTTAGCTGTTTTCTTGCTGTTTTAGTGCTGTGCTTCAAGGGTAAGAATTTCCCTCTTTTAAGTTTTGTTTTAGTTCATTGCTTGGCTACTTTCGTATGCTACTTTGAAGCTGGTTTTAACCCAAAAAAGTTCTGTTTTTAAGGTCTTAAAATGTTGGTTTAAGCCTTGTGTGGTTAGGGGGGTGGTTGCTTCCCTTGGCTCTTTGGCTTGTAAAGCCTTTTTAGCATCTTTCCAAGCTTTTGACTCCCCTTTGTTTGGCCTTTCTACCATTGAAACTCAGAGGTTTTTCAATGGTTGAAACTTGGTTTTGAGGTCCAAGATAGGAAGGGGTGGTCTCTCCTCCTTGTCTCTCTATTCCATGCTTAGTTAGCTTTGCAAAGTTGCACGATTTTATGGCTTAACTTAGCTCCATCTCAGCATGTTTTTGTGACTTTTTTGACATGCTTCAACTCTGTTTTTGGCTAGTTAGGTCACTTGTTCTTTGCTTTTTGTACTTGTAGTGCAATCATGCTTACTAGCCTAGCATACTTGATGATTTAGCCTATCATTCTAGCATGTGTTAGCCTAACTTCAACATGCTTTTACCACTGATTAAGCATTCTTTAACTCTGTGTTGAGCGGTTTTGGTCATATGGGACTTGTTATGCATGTTTGTAGTGCAAAGGCCCTTACTAGCTTTAAGTTTTAAGGCCTCTAGCATGTTGTGCATGTGTTGTTTGCATGCCATAGCATCATTTAGCATGTGATTGCAGTGCTTGTAACTCTGTCACACTCTCACATATTTCACTATTTCATCACTTTTGAGACTTGTGCCTTGCGCCTTGTTTCTGAGCCAATACATGAGCATGTTTTTCTTGCTTTTCATTCTACCATCTCCACTCATTTTAGCCACTGTTTTGGCATGTTTGAGGTCTGTATAAGGCTGGTTTGGCCATTTGAGTTTGATATTGCATGGTTCTAGTGTAAAGCTCTTCCCTAGTTTTAATGCTTAAGTCTCTTAACATGTTGTACATGAGTTGTTTGCATGTTAGAGTCTTGTGTTTCATGCCATTTCAACACTGAAATTCTGCCACCTCCCCCATTTCTTCATTTTTCTATTTGAGGGATGGTTAGTCTTAAAGTTGTGTTTAAGCTTGGGATTGAGGCTTATGCTTAAATGGCTTTAACCCTCTTTTGAGGGTTCCTCCTAGTCAAAGGCATGGTCTCTCTCATGTCTTAAGTCATCTTTTGATTGACCTCTCTCTCATTAGAGGACTTTCACATTGGACAAATCAATTAAAGAATGGTTTGGTAACTTAAAATGTGCAAACAAGAATTGAATCAAGTAAAACATGCCAAGATAAGCATGTTATGTGTGTATTGCATTGTGTTCAATCGGACATTATATTGAACACAAAGAAGATTGGTTCATTTCATACTTGAAGTGATGAAATGAGCCAATCTCCTTTGTCTCCATTGCCTTTGATCTCTCATGATGAGGTAATGGACTTGTGTCTTTGTTTTGTGCATTTATTGAATTTGTGCAAGTTGGATCCTTGGCCATCATGCATTGAAAATGCTTGATTGGTAGCTTTAGACCCAATGGTACCACTTCTTTGATGTTTTGAGATGACAAGGAGTGGCATAGTACAAACATGTCCCTGGAAAAACCTCCATTTTTCTCTGTTTTGTGCTCTGTTGCAGTTTAGTGTTACAGCACACTAGTGGCCGACAGTTCTTCATTGTTGGCCAGCACTCTTTCATTGTTGGCCGGCAAAGGCACACTCTTGGCCGGCAGGTGGCCGGCAGCCACCATTCATGGCCGGCAGGCCACTGGTGCACTCCCTAGCATTGTTTTGGTAAGGTTCAACAGAAAATTCTTGGAGACACCCTGCAAACAGAGGCATCTAGAGGCAAGGTGGTGGATTTTCGGGAGGAAGCCTGTAGACACCCCATTTTTGACCGACCTTAAGACTCAGATGTCATCGATTGAGCGCTGGGTGATGGTGCATGTTGTGCTTGTTTTGAGTTTCTGGAGTTTTGGCTGAGGGCCTTGCCTCCGGGCCTCTGAACTCTTTGTGCTTTGGCTCGGTTTGCAGACCGAACCTTGTGTCTCTTCCCTAGAGGGAGGGAGAGGCCTTGTAGACCATCTCTTTGTGGTCGTAGACCACTTTTTGCAGTCGTAGACCACTTTTCCCGCTTGGAGACCAGTTTTCGATTTTCGAAGCCTTCAGGCGCACGCCTTGACTCGGGACCGCTTAACGTTCTCCGTTTGGTGTGGTTTTTGAACCACACCTTGTTGCCTCTACCTAGAGGGACACTGTGGTCTGGGAGACCACTTTTGTGGTCGTAGACCACTTTTGATGCCCGTAGACTAATTTTCGAGGCTCCCGGCCGAGCGCCTTGCCTCCCGAACTTTCGTCTTGCATCTGTTTTGGTTTGTTTTTGGCACAAACCTTGTTTTCCTTGTTTGGAAGGTGGTACAAGGGTGGGAGACCAGTTCTTCCCCTTGGAGACCACTTTTTTTCTCGCCAGCCAGTTTTCTGGTCGGCCAACTGGTGTTCTTGGTCTTTGGGCCACCTTTTCTGGTCGGCCACCACACCACTGCATTGTTTTCATGCTCTAGACTCTCTCCCACCATGGCCGACCACTTCAAGTAGCTGGCTGACCACTTCAAGTGGTCGGCTTCTTTTTGTCACCTTTTTGGAGATATTTTCTTCCAGCTGGCACAGTTGGAAGGCACTGAAGCCGTCCTCCATACACGTGTATGGAGGGATGGCCTTGGACCCTTAGCTTCCTCAAGAAGGTTGAGCCTTGGTTCTCTATATAAGAGAACCTCCTCCTCCCTCCTCTAGGTTCAGAAAAAATTATCTTGAGAGTTATACATACACACTTGTATCTATCTTGCTCTTGTTCTTCATTTTGTGCCTTAAAAGTGTAGTTTTACCACACTTTAACACACAAACACACACTTAAACACCATACTCTTGGAGCTGAGGTCCCTTGAAATTGTTTTTGAATTTTTTGGACTGGTTTTGGTTCAAAAAGTGTGCTGGAGTTGCAGCTTTGAAGGTGGTCTTCAAGGGTGAGCTTTTAACCTTTTAAACCCCCATTTTTTCTCAAGCTTTTAGACCTACTTGCGTGCTGTTTTAAGCTTAAATTTCTACTACAAAAAGTTCTGTTTTTCAGTCCTTAAAATGTTTGTTTAAGGTCACTTTTGTGTTGGGGATAGTCTACCCCCTCTTAGGCCTTGTTTGGCCTTGTTCTTGTGCCATCTTTTCAGCTATTGGGATCACCTTTGCATGACCTTTCTACCACTGAAATCCAGAGGAATTTTAGTGGTGGAAATGGTGTTTTAAGGTCCCAAATAGGAGAGGGCCATCCCCTCTCCTTGTATTTTGAATACTTGCTTCATATGCTTCATGTTTGAGCATGTTTATTAAGCTTGTGTTGGCTTGTTCTTAGCATGTATTTGGGGTTATTTTGAGTTGGCATGCCACTGTTTTTGGTTGTCTTGATCATTCCTTGCATGCATAATACACTTGTAGTGTAAATTTTACAAACTAGCTTTGTTTGCCTCATGTTTGAGCATGTCTTTCTAGCTTATTTTGGGGCCATCTCAGTAGATTTTTGGTGTTTTTTTAACATGCCTCAGATCGTTTTTGGGTTGGTTTGGTTGGCCTTTGCATGCTCCATGCACTTGTAGTGCAATTCCATGAAGTAGCCTAATGTGTATCATGCTTTAATATGTCATTCTAGCATGCTCTTTGCTTAACTTCAAGAAGCTTTTGTCCATCTTTTAGCATGCTTAAGCTTTGATTTGTGTTGTTTTGGTCATGCATGCCATGCTTTATATAGCTATAGTGCATTCTAGCTTGTTAGCTTTGTATATCAAGTCCACTAGCATGCATTACTTTGACTATTTTTATGATTTGGCATCATTTGAAATGTTATTTCAGTCCATATAGTGTGGTCATACACTTGCATTTATCACTCTTTCAATGCTTTGAAGGGTTGGTCCTTTATGCCTTAAACATGAATCATTGCGTATGGCTTCATGCCTAAGCTTGCGAGCTATCATTTCAGTATGTATTTGGGGTTATTTTGCTATGATATAACTTTGATTTTTGTTGGCGAAGCCATCCCATGCTTGGTCTTGATAGGTGTAGTGCAATCCACCTTATTTGCCTTGTATGCATCATGCCTTATGCCCTTCATGCTAGCATATTTTGGCTTCCTTCCATACATGTTTTAGACTCATTTTGACATGTTATAGGACTGTTTTGGGTTGCCCTTGCCATATGCTTCATGTTTTGCATAGCTATAGTGTAAATGCCTATGGTTGTTTCAAGCTTTGAGCTTTATAGCATGCTTCATTTGTGTTGTGTACATGATTTGGCATCATTTATCATGACATTTCAGAGCATGTAGCATTACCATGTTCCCACTTCATTCACCCTTTAAGTGCCTTTAAGGGTTATGCATTGTTGCCTTGTTTATGGCTTAGCTTGTATGCCATCTTACCTAGGCCCTTGAGCCTCCATCTTAGCATGTTTTGGTCTTTGTTTAGACCTATTTGGGCTCTGTTCATGATTGGTTCATGCATTTGTGCCATGTATTGCATGCCCCCTTTGTAGTCCTCTTTGCTAGCTTCATGCTTTAAGGACCTTAGCATGCTTCACTTGTGTTGTTTGAATGATTTGGCATCATTTCATACCTCATTTCAGTGCACTTAGTGTTGTTACACTTCCACTTTTATCACTTGTTGAGCACTATTGAGAGTTGTGCTATTATGCCTAGTTGATAGGCCATTGCATTGTGCATGTTTGCCTTGCTTTTCATGCCTTAGTTTCATCATAATGGCCACTAATTTGGGCATGTCTGAGGTTTGTCCATTTTGGTTTAAGTCCATCGAGCATGTTTACTTTCATGTTGTTGCATGCTTATGTTACCTCGCATTGTGTATGCCATGTTACATCGCATCGAACATGTTTGTTTACATGTTCTTAGCATTGAGTATGCCATCCTCTTCATAACATTGTGCATGCTATGTTGTTTGCATCATGTATGCCATGTTGTTCTTAGCATTGTGCATTGTGCATGCCATTAGCCTTGTTAGGTTGTTCATGCTGCATTGTATGTTGCATTGCATTGAGTATGCCATGTAGTTGCATTGCATTTGTTTGGAATAGGTGTTAGTCCAAACATGGGAAATGAGGGACGTTTCATACTAAAAGTGATGAAACGTGCCTCAATTCTCGGTCGCCGACGCTCTTGATCAATCATGATAGAGTTCTAGGCCTTATGTGTTTATTTGTGCATTCATTTTACATTGAATTGTGCAACTTCGCCTCTCGGCCATCATGCATCGAGATGCGTGATTGGTGGCCCGAGGGTCGAGAACTACACTCCCTTGAGCTTATGAAATGATAAGGAGGGTGGTTGTGCACACATATGTTGCAAATACATTGCCATGCCCTTTCTTGCTCTCTGTTGCAACAAACTAGAGTCTGGCAGCAACAACTGGTCGGCCAGCCAGAAAAACTAGCTGGCCGACCACTTTTTCTGGTTTTCAACAAAGAAAAGTGGTCGGCAAGTGGCCTCCCACAGCAACAACTGGTCGGCCACCCTCCCACAGGTTCCCATGGTAGAGTTGAAGCTTTCTGGAGCTTGGTGCAATGTTCTGAGAACAATTGCAAATAGAGGCAAGTTGGGGCATCGCGACAGATTTCCAAACGAGGCGACCGGGCATGCATGCACCCTTCTCCCTCTGAGGACCTTGCTTTACTGTTTTACTTAGCTAATTTGCTTAGCTAGTTTATGCTTTGGTTTTGTACCTAAAGTAGTTAATGCGTTTAGCTGCTTAATTATTTTGTAGTTAGTTAACTAGGATTAGTTAAATAGCTTGATCTGTAATAATTAGTTTAATTAGCTTAGATTAGCTACTTAGCTTCTTATTCGGACCCTCCTGCGAGAGGGCCAACTGTTGTAATATGCATGCGTGTGTGTGATGCATGCCTTCCAACCCCCATTTCTTTCTCCCTTTTACTTAACCGCTTATGATGGTTAGTTCTAGGACATATTTTGTTTAGCATACCTTATGCTTGCATGCGTGCATCCATTCATCTGTATTGCATGCACCGGGCTCGGCGCATCATACTAACTGCATTGTATTTCAATTCCAAGATGAATACATGTATCAAGTTGCATTTCATATGCCATTCTTAGAATAGCCGAGCCTATCTAAGTCGTATTTTTGCATGTGTTGCATTAGCCATTTTAACATGAACTAGGATCACGCATGATTTCTAACTAGTTCTCTGTTTTGGCTCGGAGTACACTGTGAGTGTTTACGCTTTAGCATACTGCATGTGTGTTAATGTTGCCATGAAAGAATGCTTGCCATGAGGCTAACTGCTTGAATGCCTATGGGTGAAGGTTGGATTGCTTGAATTGGAACAATTCATTGAAATCCTCGATTTAGCCTACTTGCAAGTAGAAAACTTCAAACCGTTTTCAAACAAATGAACATGCGATGTTTTGTTCCAACTTAGGCGATCTAGTCTATACTTGTATGTTGTGCGTATCACATAGTAATTCTAGGTTAATAACCGGAATAAGAACACATGTGTTTTCAAAAACAAAATATCATGCTTAGTACAGGCCGATCTTTGATCGGGCAAGCGGGGGTGCTCATTGCATGACCTTCCCCTCTCGTACCCAAGTTCCCGAGCCGAGGCAACTTTGGTGATGACGAACACGTGGCCTTAGGCACGAGTTAGGGTTTCCTAAATTTCCCCAAAATAAATATTTAGGTGGCGACTCTATATCTGGCAAAGCAATCTATGTTTGGCACTTCTTTCTAAAAATCAGTTTTTCAAAACGATTTGCCGGATTTGGACTCTTTGGTGATTTATCTGTCTTTCATTGCACTTTGTGGGATTAGATTCAGAACCGTGACATTGAGTCCGAACTGTAGTAGCTAGAGAACAAAATGGATTCGCGCCCTCGTGGCGCGGAACCGTGACGTTCGGGTCGTCTACAAAGCCTACCAAGCATGCATGCATCCCTCACTTCCAGAGGCCGTTCATTTAAATTGCTTAGCTAATTATTCATTAGCTTAGTCTTTTTGTAATTAATTAATTCATTCGGTTTGTAATATTTTAATTAGCTCAGTGTTGCTAGTTATTCAATTGTGTTGTAATATTTAATTAGCTAGAATAGTTAATTCGCTGGTGTGTAATAAGTAGCTTAGCTCAGTGTAGCTTAGCTTATTTATTCGGACCCTCCTTCGACAGGGTGCAATGTTGTAATAAGGGTGCGTGCGTGTGTGCATGTCTTCTAACCCCACGTCTTTCTCCCTTTTATTTAACTGCTTTCGGTGGTTAGATTAGGGCACGTTTTGATTAGCATACCTTATGCTTGCATGTTTGCATCATTCATTTGTCTTGCATGCACCGAGGCTCGGTGCATCATTCAAATTGCATTGTATTTCAATACTTCTTTGAATACATGTATCAAATTGTTGCATTCATATGCCATCTTAGATAATCGAGCCTATTAGTTGCATTATTACATGTGTTGCATTAGGCATCTTAACATAGCTAGGATCATGCATGATTTCTAACTTGCTTTTGTTTTGGCTCGGAGTACACTGTAAGTCTTTATGCTTTAGCATACTTGCATGAGTATAAGTGTTGCCATGACAACATGCTTGCCATGAGGCTATTTGCTTAAGTACTAAACTGCATGAATGCCTGTGGATGAAGGCTTGATTACTTGAATTGAGACAATTCATCAAATGTATGTTTTAAGCCCACTTTGCGAAGTGGCAAATCATCATGTTTTAAAGCCCACTTGAGGGTGGCAAATCTGCGGTTTAGCCCACTTGAGGGTGGCACTTTCAAACCATTTTCGAAAACAAACATGAGTTGTTTTGTTCCAATTCTTGTGATTTTAGTCTATACTTGTTTGTTGTGCGCATCACATAGTGAGTTAGCTAATAACTGGAATAAGAACACATGTGTTTATAAAACAACATACCATGCTTAGTAGAGGTCGATCTTTGATCGGGCGAGCGGGGGTGCTCATTTCAAGACTTTCCCCTCTCGTACCCAAGTTCTCGAGCCGAGGCAACTTTGGTGATGACAGAGACGTGGCCTTTGGCATGAGTCAAGGTTTCCTAAATTTCTCAAAAACAAAACATTTAGGTGGCGACTCTGTAATCTGGAAAAGTAGTCCATGTTTGGCGCTTTTTGATTCAAAATTGATTTTCCAAAACCAATTGCCAGATTTGGACTCTTTGGTGTTTATCAGTCTCACATTACACTTTGTGAGATTAGATTCAGAACTATGATAGGAGTCCGACCTGTTGGAAGACCAATTTGCACTCTCTCCAAAAGGGGGGCGCGCAAAGAAAGTCGGGTCTACAGTTAGCTGCCAGTAGCAGTAACCAACACCAATAGCAAGCAACAAGGCCGCGGCCTACTGCCAACAGCCAGCGGCAGCCACAACAGTGGCCAGCTAACAGCACTAGCAGCCAGTAGCACCAACCTGCAAGGCCGCAGCCCATGCCAACTGCCAGCAGTAGCATGCCAGCCGGCAGACCAGCCAGCAGCAACAGTCAGCAAAACAAATTTTTGGTGTGTTGTTTAGGCATCCAAATGAAAGAGTTTTGGAGTTGAAATTTTTACTAGAAAGAGGTCTTGGGGGAAGTATTTTCCTGACCAAGTTTCGTGATTTTTCTCAAATTGTGGAATTTATGAAAAATCATTATGACTCCTCGGACATATTGATGTTTCCTCCCGCTAGAGGGCTAATGGCTTAACAAGCATATATAAAGGGGCAAGGTGTGCTACCTACCTACCTCCCTGCTCAAACTGGGCTTCAAGTGTGCAACCTTAGGGCAACACAAGGGTGGGCTTTAGGCATCCAGAGGGATGTCTAGAGTCTCCACGTGGGTTGGGAAGCCCCGGGGATAGTGCAATAATGTAGGCATTACGCATGCCTCCCGAGGGAGAGGTTCACCACGTTGTTTCCATTATGCCATGTAATATGGCATCTTTGGGACTTGTGTTAGACCGAATGGGCTATCGAGGCACCACTAAAGGCCTCATGTGCCAACTCAAGTGCTTGGTTTGGGTTCAACCTAGCACGAGGTGATCCCGTGGCTTAAGCTAAGCAGTTGAGAGGCAACACCGCATATGTGGGCTATCGAATGAAAGCATCAAGCTATGCACAAAATCCATTGAGGGATTACATTATGCTACAAGAGAGCTACAGATTGAGACATTGCCTTATTCATGCTACACGTTGGTGCAATGCTAAGGTGCGCAATGGCCTTAGGCAGAATCTAACACAGGTGTTGGCACAAGGACTACACCGTGGACAAGAGATTGACCCTCGGTGGCTTATGGGCTTTGCATGACCAAGTGGCCATCTAATATGCATCTATTGAGGTATGCTTGACCCTATGACACTTTGAGATGCTATCAAAGACCCAACATGCAATGTTGGCTTGTCGGCTAAGTTGAAGGCCTTCGCTAGCACATTGTTGTGTGGCTAGGCACCTTGATGACATGAACCTAAGTTGGGTGAGCACCTTGCTTAAGAAAAGCTTGGTGCTATGAAGCGACTTATGTCTTGCTTGGTGCACTTGAGGTGTTAGGCCTACTTGTGACATCCGGGTGAAGACTGAGCTTCCTTGTGAAGTTGTTTTGCTAGACAAAGCATTGGGCCCTAATGTTCAAATGGGTGAGATCACTGCCACTCAATTCATCAACGAGCTATGGCGAGCTTAAACTTGGTGGAGTTTGAGTGCCCCATGGGTGAAAAATTGATCCGCTATGCCACTAAAGGAGTCGGCCCGTGACAATTGGTGTCAGAGCTAGATCACTCATTTGGGGTGAGCTCGATCTAGAGCGGATATGCAGCTATCTTGTGATATCATTCTTCCATGGACCCCGATGCCGCTGTTTAAAGGAGTTATACATGGAACTCATCCTGGGGGATGTGTATGATATCCTAGACTCTAAACAAGACCGCCGTTGGTTTTCTGGTCAAGTTTGAATAGTTAAAGCTGATTGGTGTTGTCTTGGGGGTGTTTGTGCGTATTATGCTATTCTTTAGAGATGCTTTGAATGCAGCGACCGTTCTTGAGGGTGTGAATTAAGCAGCATTATGGCATTTAGTGTCGCCTTGCTAACTTGGTGTTTCCCTCTCACTATGTGGACTTGGTGAACATTTCTACACCGTGGGCACACTGTGGTGCAAGTATGCTACATTTGTGGACAGGTTGCTTCGTAACCTGCAGGGTTGGCATGATTGTGTTACTTTGTCGGCTATATAGGGATTTCTACAGCAGTTTGGACTTGTGTAATGCTTGTATCAGATTGTGGGCATGTGATCTTTATCTATTGAGCCTTAGAGATGGATTTTTTGTCAGCAGCCATGCACGCGCTATTGCATTATCACTGGTTCGCTTCAGGAGGCCTATGTTTCAACCGTTCATGGTGGCATTAGCAACTTGTGCTTGTCAATGGTTTTGTATCTTCTGACACATGGTTGTTTACTTCTTAGAGGGTTTGTTTGGAAAATTTTCAAGGCAAAATTTGACATCTTGACTCCCATGTGCAGAGGCACCGAGTGTACATGCTTGTTAAAGAGCGGGGTGATGGATGAAATTACCGTTGTTATAGGAAAACCATGTAGCGAGATTGTAAAGTCAAGACATGATTTAGTGCCAGGATCAATGCACCGTTTTGAGCATCCTTGTTGAGATGGCTAACTTTGTGGGTGGTAGGAGTAGTGAGCCTTTGAAAGGCAAAATCTTTAAGCTTAATGAGATAGCTTACTCAAGTGAAGGCAGTGGCCGAGGTATTGGGCAACATGAGTTGAATTCTAGCCAAGGAGACATGAGTTATGATAGAGGGCTTGCTTGAGGGCACGAGCATACGAGATTAAGCCAGTAGGCTACATTTTGCTAGAGGACATGAGTTAAGCAAAGCCAGTGGGCTTCATTTAAGCCAGAGGGCTACATTTCTAAAAACAACATTGAAGTTTTGAGTTATAAAGGCATATTCAGCTAGTGGGCTACACTTTGTTAGAAAGGACGAGTTGAGCAAAGTCGGTGGGCTTCATTTCAGCCTAAGGGCTATACTTTTGCAAGAGCATTGGAGTTTTGAGTTATAAGAGCCTATTTAGCTAGAAGGCTATAGAGGGCACAAGTTTGAGTTAAGAGGGCTTCATAATTGCCAGAGGGCATAGAAAAATTTGAGTTTGCAAAGACTGCATTAGACAAAGGGCTACAATTTGCCAGGGGGTGTAGACACCCCATTTTTGACCACCCTTACGACTTGGACATCGCCGCTTGCACACCCAATGATGAATGTGTATATGCTTGTCAAGTGCTCGAAATCCTCAGCAAAATGCCACAGTTTTGAGCCTTCAAACCCTATACACCTCTTGTTTTGTTTTGGACCACAACCATAGTTCTTCAAGCCTGAACAACCCTAGGACTTGCTAGCCCATTTCTATTGGCTGCCAGCCACTTGTGTGGCCCACCGGCCAAAATTAGTGGCCTGCCAGCCACAAGTGTGTTTTGGCAGATATTTATGCCAACTGTGCCAGCTGTTTTTACCGATGCTTGCATCTGCCTACATGTGTATGTATGGATATTTCTAAGGGAGTTTGATATTTTTCTATATATAGGAGACCTCCCCTTCCATGTTTGAGGGTTGGAAAATTTGGAGCAAAATTCTCTCTCTCTCTCTCTCTCTTGCAAATTCCTAAGCTTTTGCAAGCTTTTGCCTATACACTCTAAACCAAACCTTGTGGTATTGGAGCTGAGGCACTTTTAGGCTTACTTTGAGCTCTAGAGGGTGTGTAAGTGTCGATTTGTTGCTTGGAAAGTGTTCTCCTCTTCAAGAGGTATAAGTCTTTGTTTATTGTTTTGCTTTAATTGCTATTTTGCCTACCGTTTTTGGGCTATCTAAACTCTGAAATTTTAGGCTGAAACTTGTGGTTTAAGGCCAATAAGGGTGGAGGGGTGGCTCACTATTCCTTCTATCGAGCTTCCAAGGCCTATATCCTTGTGTTTCCCACCTTGTTGTCACCTTTTTTTTGAGCTTTTAAATACTAATTTTCAGAGCTTTTTCAGTGGCTAAAATGTTGTTTTGAAGTCTAAAAAATGGAGGGGGTAGCCTCTTCTCCTTGTGCTTACTTACTAGCTTAACTTGCTCCATGTTTTAGCTTATTGTTCTAGCTTTTTTTTGTCTTAATTCTAGCATGTTTTAGGACTGATTTAGCACTATTTAGGACTATTTTTGGTTGTTCATTGCATTTGAGCTTTGTATTACATGCTTGTAATGCAATTGTCCTCATAGGCTTGGTGGTTTAGGCCTTAGCCACTAACCTATTTGAGTTGATAGTATTTATTTCTTGTTTTCCGTGCTTGTGATCACCCTTAATCACCTCTGCAACCTCCCTCATTTCTTGGCTTTTCATTTGTTTTGAATGTTGTTTCAAGCCACTTGTTTGTTTAAGCTTGAGATTGAGGTCTTATGCTTAATGGTTTAATCCCTTTGGGGGTTCATAACCAACGACACGACACTTCTCTCATGCCTAAAACAACTCTTGGTTTGGTACTCCTTTCCATTAGAGGACTTAAAGCTCACTCTTAGACTTAATTGACTAAGGAATGGTTGGTAATTAAAATGGAGTATTAAATTGAGGACTAAAATGATGCAAGATAATAACTTAGTTAGGGTTCAATTGGACGTTAATTGAACCCTTGAGTCTTGAATCGTTTCATACTTGTTCGTGATGAAAACGGTTCAAGAGTCATTATCGACCACTTCTCTTGATCAATCTATGATAGAGAGGGGGTTTGAGAGTCTTTTAT
This sequence comes from Camellia granthamiana, assembly GCA_036172215.1. Lineage (NCBI taxonomy): Eukaryota > Viridiplantae > Streptophyta > Magnoliopsida > Ericales > Theaceae > Camellia > Camellia granthamiana. Next base: position 62,854,334 of record CM069908.1, read on the forward strand.
TGTTGCATTTATTGAAATTGTACCCTTTGGTTCATAGGCCATCATGCAATGAAATTGCATCGATTGATGGTTTGTGAATCAAATTTACCACTCCTTTGAGTTGTTTGATAATAAGGAGGGGTAAGTTGTACAAACAACCCTTGAGAATACCTTGGTTGTACTCTGTTTGCTTTCTATTGCAGTAGGAGGAACCAGGATTTTGTGGCTGGCAGGCCACCTTTGGTAGATGGTAGGCTATCATTTGTGGCCGGCAGGCCACCACTTCTGGCCTGCCGGCCACTTTTGTCAAATTGAGCAGTGCCCTTTTGAAGCAGAACAGAACTGGTTTTGAGGTGAAAAACAGTGCAAGTGTTCTAACTGTGCAACAGAGGCTTTCTGGCAGCAGAACAGTGGCTTTTTCGGGTGGAAATCCGCATGCATGCATGAGCACTCCTCACTTTCCGGGGCTGTTTAGTTTAATTACTTAGCTTAGTCATTTCTTTAAATTTTGTAAAGTGTTGTAATTAATTAGTTGTAGCTAGTTAACTTTATCTTGTAAATATTTAGTTAGTTTTCTATTCTAATTATTTCTAGACTAGTTATTGAATTTGTTGTTGTAATAATTAAGCTAGCATAGTTAGTTTCTTTCATTCATTTTGTAATAACTAGTTAATTAGCTTAGCTAGTTAGTTTATTCAGACCCTCCTACGCGAAGGCAAGCAATTGTAATAATGTGTATGTCTTCTTCCAACCCCACGTCTTTCTCCCTTTTACTTATCTACTTATGATGGTTAGATTAGGGCATCTTGTTTCGTTTAGCATCTATCATGCCTTGCATCCATTGTCTTGCATGCATTGAGCTCGGCACATCATTCTAACTTGCATTGTTAGTTAAATATTTCTTTGAAAACATGCTTAGACCGCATGCTATCAAATTAATTCATATGTCATATTAGTAGTTGAGCCTAGTAATTGCATATCACTTGTGTTGCATTAGTTAGAGTATGCATTTTTCTAACTCTTTTCTTTTGGCTTGCCTTGGAGTACTAGGTGAGCATTTTCGATTTAGCATATTGCATTTGTATGTTAGTGATGCCATGTTGAAGAATCTTCACCTTGAGGTTAAGTGCTTAAGTGATAAACTGTTTGAATGCCAGTGGATGAAGGCTATTTGCTTGAATTGGAATAATTCGAGTAATGTTTATATGAGCCCACTTTTTCAAGTGGCACATTCACAAACTCTTTTAAAAAACAAACATGAGATCAGGTGTTCCAATTTTGGAAAATTAGTCTATACTTGTGTGCGCATCACATAGTAATGCTAGTCTAATAAATTGAAACAAGAGCATATAATGTAAATAAGATTCACATCATGATTAGTAGAGGCCGATCTTTGATCGGGCAAGCGCGGGTGCTCATTTCATGACCTTCCCTTCTCGTACCTAAGTTCCCAAGCCGAGACAATCTTGGTGATGATGGCCACATGGCCTTTGGCACGAGTCATGGGTTTCCTAAAATTTTCCAAAAATATTTAGGTGGTGACTCTGTATCTGGCGAAGTAGTCCATTTTTGGCATTTGATTCAAAACTGATTTTCCAAAAGATTTGCCGGATTTGGACTCTTTAGTGTTTATCTATTTCACATTGCACTTGTGAGGTTAGATTCAGAACTACAGGAGTCTGATACTATAGGGCTAGTCGTCTTTTGAAAGAAGTACAAAAAGTCGAGCTACAGGGGGCTTCAGCTAAAATGCTTTAAAGTTTAAGTTTGCCAGAGGGGAACAGCCATAGGGCCTTAGAGATTGAGCTTGCTAGAGGGCATCAGCTAGAGGGCTTTAGAGATTGTGCTTGCTATTGAGCAACAACTAGATGGCTTTTATTTCTCCAGAGGGCACAGTACAAAGATACTTGATTTTGTTAACAATATCAGCCAGAGGGCTTTGTGCTTGCCAGAGAAGGCATTGTTTTGTAATTTTGAGGGACAACCATTGATTTGCATTTAGGCAACAAGGGCGTCGACAACTCGAGTGGAGGAGGAAGTTGCGATGCGATGACCCACTATGAGTTAGCTCGGAGGAGCATTGGGAGCATGAGGGATAACTAGAGGAACATTGCCTAGAGGAGTCAACTCAGAGGAGCTTAAGTTTGCTCAGAGGAGCTTGAGATTACTGAGAGGAGCATTGGCAGAGAGGCCATTCGAGATGAGGGCTTGGCATTTCAAGAGTATTTTGCAAATGGCAGAGTTTAGAGACGATCAGAGGAGCTTTAGTAGAGGCCATTTTTGGAGTGGACATTTGAGATAAGTTGCCAACAGAGAGTGCAACAACTGGAGTGCATTGCAGTTGGATTTGAGTAGAGAACAATGAGGGGAGCTTGGCTAAAAGAGTTAGACGTTGAAGGTAGGCCATCAACACAGAGGTTTTGGACTTGTCAGATGAGTCGGTACATGCACTACAGCATCTGCTTTGTGCTACATCAACGAGGACGTTGATGGTTGGAGTAGAGGAGGGTGTCACGGGTTGCCTTACAAAGGCCAACTCCATGACATTTAGCTCGTGGTGGTGTGGCCATTTGAGTGCTCAAGAGTAGCCGTTGGAAGTGCCTCAACGTGGCCCGACATTGGCCCTAAGCAGCCCAAGGCATGCGAGCCACCAGCAGCCAGTAGTAGCAAGGCCGCAACCCATGCCAACACCTAGCGCTAGCTGCTAACAATAGCAGCCAACACTAGCAACAAGCAACCAGGCCACAGCCTGCTGCCAGCAGTGGTAGCAAGCAACAGTAGCCAGTAGCCACAGCAGTAGCTAGCTAACAGCACCAGCAACCAGTAGCACCAAGCTGGAAGGCCGCAACCCATACCAATAGCCAACAGCAGTATGCCAACCGACAGCAGCAAGCAGCAATAGCCCAGCAGACCAGCCAGTAGTAATAGTCAGCAAAGCAGATTTTTGGCGCATTGTTTGGGCATCCAAATGAAGAAGTTTCGAGTTGAAATTTTTACTGGAAAGAGGTCTTGGCGGAAGTGTTTTCCTGACCAAGTTTCATGATTTTTCTTAACTTGTGGAATTTATGAAAAATCATTATGACTCCTCGGACACATTGATGTTTCCTTCTGCCAGAGGGCTAATGGCTTAACAAACATATATAAAGGGGCAAGGTGTACTACCTACCTACCTCCCCGCCCAAACTGGGCTTCAAGTGAGCAACCTTAGGGCAACTCAAGGGCAGGCTTTAGGCATCCAGAGGGGTGTTTAGAGTCTCCACGTGGGTTTGCGAGCCCCATTTATGGTGTAATAATGTAGGCATTATGCGTACCTCCCAAGGGAGAGGTTCACCACGTTGTTACCATTATGCCACGTAATATGGCACCTTTGGGACTCGTGTTAGACCGAATGGGCTATTGAGGCACCACTAAAGGCCTCATGTGCCAACTCAAGTGCTTGGCTTGGGTTCAACCTAGCACGAGGGGATCCCGTGGCTTAAGCTAAGCGGATGAAAGACAACACCGCATATGTGGGCTATTGAATGAAAGTATCAAGCTATGCATTGACAAAATCCATTGAGGGATTACATTATGCTACAAGCGAGCTATGGATTGAGACGTTGCCTTACTCATACTACACTTTGGTGCAACGCTAAGGTGCGCAATGGCCTTAGGCGGAATCTAACAAACGTGTTGGCATGGGGACTACGTCGTGGGCAAGAGATTGACCCTCGATGGCTTGTGAGCTTCGCATGACCAAGTGGCCATCCAATATGCATCTATTAAGGCATAGTTGACCCTATGACACTTTGAGATGCTATCAAAGACCCAACATGCAATGTTGGCTTGTCGACTAAGTCAAGGGCCTTCGCTAGCACATTGTTGTGTGGCTAGGCACCTTGATGACATGAACCTAAGTTGGCTGAGCACCTTGCTTGAGATAAGCTTGGCGCTATGAAGCGACTTATGCCGTGCTTGGTGCGCTTGAGGCGTTAGGCCTACTTGTGACATCCGGGTGAAGATGGAGTTTCCTTGTGAAGTTGTTTTGCCAGACAAAGCATTGGGCACTAATGTTCAAACGGGTGAGATCACTACCACTCGATTTGTCAACGAGCTATGGCGGGCTTAAACTTGGTGGAGTTTGAGCACCACACGGGTGAAAAATTGATCTGCTACGCCACTAAAGGAGTCGGCCCGTGACACCAAGCCAAGATACCAAAAACATACAACTATCTAAAAATTCATGTTTCCGAGGAAAGCACAAACACTTAGGCAAAACATCCCCATTTCTCCCCCCGTGACATTATGAAAAACACATAAATGAAGGATTTCACAAGTTAGCATCAAGTGGTGATTGAGGGAAGTTGTGCTAATAGATGCCATGATTTGTTTTTATAAAAATAACCAAGAAACTAACAAGCATTAGCAAGCTTAGTGTATTTCAGATAAGCAAGCTACAAATCAAGTTTTGGAAAAATTTGCTAAGTTTAGCCAAAAGAATATAATAGGAATGTGATCGTGAAACAATTTGGCTCAATTGATCACAAATAGAGCACACATTCCGTTCAATCATAGCAAAATTTATGACATAAGTTTTAATTTAGTAGTTTCATCCATTATGAAATATTCATGCTATCTCTGTTGGAACAATCTTCTGTGTAAATGAAATAAATAGAAACAAAGCCAAACAAAATAAAATAAAACTTACAGTTTTTATTTTGTAGAACCGAATAAATAATTCAAAGACCAAGTCGAGTGTGTGACACTCTATCCTTAAGACAGATTCGCCCCGCCATGGTACTTACGGTTGAGTGGCGTCTATCTCCTAGGATACAATGATCTTCACAAATTTGTAGAAGCACATCAAACAAATTTGTTCGGCGAACCAAACCTGTGATCTATACTCTCTTTAATTTATTCTAAAACTAAATATGAAGAATAAATGTACTAGAGCAAAAATGGACAGCAATGAGACAATAACTTGACTGATTTCTAGATGTCTCTAAGTGTAAAGATTGCTGGAATATAATCTCTATTTATAGGCAACAAAGTGACAGTTGGAATAGTCCGAACAGGTACAACAAATTGAATGAACAGATGTATTTTTTAATTCAAACAATTCTTCTGACCGTTTGTTTGGAACAAATTTTCAAACCTTTTGTTTTAAAAAATGTATCCGTTGCAAACAAATATTCAAACTAACAAATATTCAAACTATTTGAAAAGTGCCGTTGGTGACAAACAAAGGAACTGTTTGGACCTTTATTATTTAAACTATTTAAAAAATATATATATATTAAACTATTTGAATATATATATATTAAACTATTGAAATAGTTTAATAAATAAAGGAAGAAGTACAAACTTTAGGAAACCACTTAGGAATTCAAAATTTGAATTTAGAATTAAATTAAATTCCCACAATTACAAACTTTAGGAAACCACTTAGGAACCCAAAATTTGAATTTAGAATTAAATTAAATTCCTACAATAATTTTTATTGAAAAAATTCAAATGAATTTTATCTAAAAAATTAATGTTAGACCCGAAAACAACGTCAACTTCCCATTCACTCATAAATGGTTTTGACGTTCCGTCTTCACCGTATGACTTGCCACGCGGCAAGGAACACGTCACCTCTTCAGACCTACCCCAAAAGACGTTTGGGGCCCACTCAATTTTGGCCTCAAAGTCTGCCTAAAATAAGCCATAATAAACCAATTTTTCCAACAATCCCCCACATGAATGGAATTTGACAGAGAAAAAATGCAACAACATGATCTAAATTAAAGAGAGTATAGAAATTGGAAATATTCTGCAAAGGATAGGTCGCTTTTGGCTTTGAACCTTCCCTTGTGAGACACTATCGGATTTACTAGCTAAACAGTGAACATGATGTCTTGAACTGTTCATCCGTTTGTGTAAACCAAGACAATAGAACTCACACAGTATATCCCCAGACACAGTTTAGTTCTCACTATTGTGTTCATTTTGGCCCTGAACAACCTGGTATTTCATAAGTGCTCAAGAGATTTGTAGCCCCTCACAAATCTCATAGAACCGGCCCAGTTCACACTCATATAGGTGATTCTTATGAAGAGTATCCTACTATACTCCACTAGGTTAACCTAGATATAAGAATCATTAAAAGTTTTACTTAACATAAAACGCTGCAGACATCACTATTTCATCACAGAAATGGGTAGGAGTTAGACTTCCCAGTGATCCTTCTGAGTCATTCACAACTCGGCTGTCCCTTTGAACCTAGATCTTGGGATCTCCAGTCAACTAGGTTGGGTTGCCGTTGTGGTAACTCTTATTAAATAGGCTTAAGTCCCATTCCCCTCGATGAATTCTCAACTAGCTCTCTTGCTAACTGTAGACACCCCATTTTTGACCGACCTTAAGACTCAGATGTCACCGATTGAGCGCTCGGTGATGACGCATATTGTGCTCGTTCTGAGGTCGCGGAGTCTCAGCTGAGAGCCTTACCTCCGGACTTCGGGACTCTTTTGCGCTTTGCCTCGATTTGCGAACCAGGTCTTATTTTCTTTGTTTTCTCTTCCCGAAGGGAGGGAGAGGTCTCATAGACCATCTCTCAGTGGCCGTAGGCTACGTTTTGTGGTTGTAGGCCATTTTTCCCGTTTGGAGCCCAGTTTCTGATTTTCGGAGCCGTCAGCCGTGTGCCTCAGTTCGGGACCGCTTAACTACCTCTGTTTGCTCCGGTTTTTGGCACACACCTTGTTTCCTCTCTTTTGAGGGACACTGTGGCCCAGGAGACCACCTTCGTGGTCACATGCCACTTCCGATGGTTTACATGGTGGAGAAAGGTGTGCAGGGCAAAGGTTCAATTTCTTCGGCAAGAAGAGAGTCAAATCTCAACTTCATACCCCTGTTCTAGACCAAAATAATCTTGATCAAAATATTTTAGTCTTAAAACCCTCTCTTTCAAAACGTTTTTGAAATAAAGTTTTTACGATGTTCCGAGGCTCGCATTTTGTCAAATGTTGCGCTTTTCGGTAAACCGAGCAAGGACAAAGTGGAAATCAACGAAAGAGAGATGAAATCTTTGAATTTCAAAACACCTTGTCTAGGGGTTTGGAGTTGAAGAAAAGAGGGGAAGAGAGAGGAAAACTAGTTTGGGAGAAGTTCGGCATCAATCCGGGTAGGACCGAAACTGCGTGGCTTCACCGAAACGAGCATAACTCTTTGCACAGGAGGAATTTTGATGCAAGGTTGGCACCATTGGAAAGCTAACTTCAAGGGATTCAATGTGGCCACATGGAAAACCAGAAAATCAGATGGCCGACCAGCTTTTTTGGGTCAAAAGTGGTTCAGCATGAATCCGGGAAGGAGAGAAAACACTGCGCGGCTTCACCGAAACGGGCATAACTCTTTGTATACTTGGATTTAAGATATGAGGCCACCACCATTGGAAAGCTTACTTCCGGGGCTTCATTTTTCACTCAAGAATCTCCTAAAGCCAAGTCCGGTTGGGGGAGATATGGTTGGTTGAAGTCCGGTTGGACCAAATCTGCGCAGCTTCACCAAAACTGGCATAACTTTTTGCACAAGAGGAATTTTAATGCAAGGTTTGCGGCATTGTAAAGCTAACTTCAAGGGCTTCATGGATGACCAGATTTGGGGCTTGAGCCTTTTGACCCCTGGTCGGCCGACCATGCCAAGTGGTCGGCCGACCACCTTGAACCTTTTTAACTGGTCGGCCAGCTTTGTCTCAGTAAGTGTATTCCAACTGTGCCAGCTGTTTGCCATTTGCTGCATCCTCCATACACGTGTATGGAGGATGTTTAACCTAGGTTTTAAGCTTCTAAGAGAAGCTTTAGCCTCTCTTCTCTATAAAGGAAGGGCTCCCCTTCCATTGCAAGGGTTCTGAAATTCCTGGAGCAAAAAACCATACATCTCCCTCTATATCTCTCCCTTTTGGCTTCAAAAGTGTAAAGTCTTTGGCCCTTTGCACACCACCTCACAACCACACACTTCCACCATTGCTTGGAGGTCCTTGGAGCTTGTTTTCAGAGGTTGAAGACTCACTATTTTGGTCCAGGAGCTGCTGGTCTTCTTCCCTTCAAGGGTAACTCTCTATTTCCCCCATTTTGACATCATTTTGCTTCATCTATTAGCTATACTTGCAAGCATTTTCAAGCCTTGGTGTAAACTGAAAGTAGTCTTATTTTAAGCTCCTCTTCATGTTTGATTAATGATACTTTTCTGTTTGAGGTCTCCTACATCCTTGTATGCTTTATCTCTCTTTTAGGGCTTATTTTGCATGATATATTAGCCTTATTTGTGAGCATTTTTGGACCTCGACCTAAACTGAAGAAAGTCTTATTTTGACCTCCTCTTTAAGTTTTATTGAGGTCACTTTTCTGTTTGGAGTCATCTTCCTCCTTGCATGCTTCATTTCCTCATGCTTTGAGCCATGCATTTGAGCATTTGCATTGGCCTTGTTTTGGCCTCTTAGCCACTGAAATCTAATAGATTTTCAGTGGCCTTGATGTGTCTTTGAGCTCCAAAATCATAGAGGGGTGACCCTCTCACCCCTCATTCTCTTTACTAGCGTAGTTGGCCTTCCAAAGGGACCCTATTTTGCATGCATTGAAGTCATGTTTCAGGCCTCATTCTGAGGGTTTTAAGGTCTACCTAAGCTCTGTCAAGAGCCCATTTTTTCATATTTTATGTCTATGATGCATGTGTGGAGCAATCCCATTCAAGGCCTTTCAAAGGGGCCTTTCTTTGCATGTTTCTGAGACTGATTTCAGGGCCTATTTGGTGGGTTTTAGGGCTGTCATATTCCATTTCCAGAGGTGGTTTTTCCATGTTACATGTCTACCTTGTATGTGCTTAATAACCCCTTGTATGGCCCTCTAAAGGAGCTCATCATTTTTGCATGCATTGGCTGCATTTCAGTGGTTATTTGGGCATATTTTGACATATTTTGTTCACTGTTTTTGGCTGGTTTGATGAGTTCTCATACGCTTCATATACATGCCATGTAAACCATGCTTGCTACCCCAAAAGACGTTTGGGGCCCGCTCAATTTTGGCCTCAAAGTCTGCCCAAAATAAGCCATAATAAACCAATTTTTCCAACAATCCCCCACATGAATGGAATTTGACAGAGAAAAAATGCAACAACATGATCTAAATTAAAGAGAGTATAGAAATTGGAAATATTCTGCAAAGGATAGGTCGCTTTTGGCTTTGAACCTTCCCTTGTGAGACACTATCGGATTTACTAGCTAAACAGTGAACATGATGTCTTGAACTGTTCATCCGTTTGTGTAAACCAAGACAATAGAACTCACACAGTATATCCCCAGACACAGTTTAGTTCTCACTATTGTGTTCATTTTGGCCCTGAACAACCTGGTATTTCATAAGTGCTCAAGAGATTTGTAGCCCCTCACAAATCTCATAGAACCGGCCCAGTTCACACTCATATAGGTGATTCTTATGAAGAGTATCCTACTATACTCCACTAGGTTAACCTAGATATAAGAATCATTAAAAGTTTTACTTAACATAAAACGCTGCAGACATCACTATTTCATCACAGAAATGGGTAGGAGTTAGACTTCCCAGTGATCCTTCTGAGTCATTCACAACTCGGCTGTCCCTTTGAACCTAGATCTTGGGATCTCCAGTCAACTAGGTTGGGTTGCCGTTGTGGTAACTCTTATTAAATAGGCTTAAGTCCCATTCCCCTCGATGAATTCTCAACTAGCTCTCTTGCTAACTGTAGACACCCCATTTTTGACCGACCTTAAGACTCAGATGTCACCGATTGAGCGCTCGGTGATGACGCATATTGTGCTCGTTCTGAGGTCGCGGAGTCTCAGCTGAGAGCCTTACCTCCGGACTTCGGGACTCTTTTGCGCTTTGCCTCGGTTTGCGAACCAGGTCTTATTTTCTTTGTTTTCTCTTCCCGAAGGGAGGGAGAGGTCTCGTAGACCATCTCTCAGTGGCCGTAGGCTACGTTTTGTGGTTGTAGGCCATTTTTCCCGTTTGGAGCCCAGTTTCTGATTTTCGGAGCCGTCAGCCGTGTGCCTCAGTTCGGGATCGCTTAACTACCTCTGTTTGCTCCGGTTTTTGGCACACACCTTGTTTCCTCTCTTTTGAGGGACACTGTGGCCCAGGAGACCACCTTCGTGGTCACATGCCACTTCCGATGGTTTACATGGTGGAGAAAGGTGTGCAGGGCAAAGGTTCAATTTCTTCGGCATGAAGAGAGTCAAATCTCAACTTCATACCCCTGTTCTAGACCAAAATAATCTTGATCAAAATATTTTAGTCTTAAAACCCTCTCTTTCAAAACGTTTTTGAAATAAAGTTTTTACGATGTTCCGAGGCTCGCATTTTGTCAAATGTTGCGCTTTTCAGTAAACTGAGCAAGGACAAAGTGGAAATCAACGAAAGAGAGATGAAATCTTTGAATTTCAAAACACCTTGTCTAGGGGTTTGGAGTTGAAGAAAAGAGGGGAAGAGAGAGGAAAACTAGTTTGGGAGAAGTTCGGCATCAATCCGGGTAGGACCGAAACTGCGTGGCTTCACCGAAACGAGCATAACTCATTCTCTTTACTAGCGTAGTTGGCCTTCCAAAGGGACCCTATTTTGCATGCATTGAAGTCATGTTTCAGGCCTCATTCTGAGGGTTTTAAGGTCTACCTAAGCTCTGTCAAGAGCCCATTTTTTCATATTTTATGTCTATGATGCATGTGTGGAGCAATCCCATTCAAGGCCTTTCAAAGGGGCCTTTCTTTGCATGTTTCTGAGACTGATTTCAGGGCCTATTTGGTGGGTTTTAGGGCTGTCATATTCCATTTCCAGAGGTGGTTTTTCCATGTTACATGTCTACCTTGTATGTGCTTAATAACCCCTTGTATGGCCCTCTAAAGGAGCTCATCATTTTTGCATGCATTGGCTGCATTTCAGTGGTTATTTGGGCATATTTTGACATGTTTTGTTCACTGTTTTTGGCTGGTTTGATGAGTTCTCATACGCTTCATATACATGCCATGTTAACCATGCTTGCTAGCCAATGTTGCATGCTATTTTAGTCCATCGTGTTAGCATTTTTTGGTCATGATTTAAACTAAAAATGTGCTTGTTTTGGGACTGCCTTGGCTCTGTCTTTGTGCTTCATGGTCAAATAATGCTTGCTTTGCATAGTTACAATTCAATACATGTGCCTAGCTTTGGGTTTCGAGGCTTATTTCATGCATCGGGTGCCATATTTCCATGATTCGGGACCATTGCATATCATATTTCAGTACTGGAAATTATATGTTCGTATGCCATCTTGCATCTCTTGCCATGCTTTGGTAGAGTGGCATTTGATGCCTTAGGTTCGGTCCTCGGTATGCGTGCATGTCTGCACGCATTTCGGTTGTCTCATTTTCATCTAATGGCCACTGATGTGAGTGTGGCTGAGGTCCATTCATGTTGGTGTAAGTCCATTGTGCATTGTGTATGCCATTTCATTTTATAGCATTGCATATGCTAGGTTGCATGTTAGAGCATTGTGTATGCCATTTCATAGCATTGAGTATGCTAGGTTGTATGTTAGTCGCATTGTGCATGCCATCTCATTTGCATTGTGTTTGGGATAGGAGTTAGCCCAAGCACGGGAAACGAGGGACGTTCCGTACTCCAAGTGACGAAACGTGTCTCAATTCCCGGTCGCCAACACTTCGGATTAACCATGATGGAGTCTAGGCCTTGTTGTGTTTATATGTGCATTCATTTCACATCGAGTTGTGCAATTCGACTCCTCGGCCATCATACATCGAGATGCGTGATTGGTGGCACGAGGATCGAGGCATGCATACATATGTGAAAATACTTTGCCATGCCCCTTTCTTGCTCTCTGTTGCAGTAAATCAGAAATTAGCAGCCTTCTCGAGCTTTGCACAACATCCTGGGATTAATTACAAACAGAGGCAAACCGCGGCATCGCAAGGAATTTCCCGACCAAAGGCAACCCAAGCATGCATCATTCATCATTCGGAACAGAGCCGAGGCGGTCCACAGCTTGCATGCTAGTTCCCTGCTTTTCTAGATTAATTTGTTAATTAATTAGGATTTTGTATTTATTCGGACTGTAATTATTCATTTGGACTGTATTATTTATTCGGACCCTCCGAGCGAGGGCACAACTGTAATAAGTGTGCGTGTGTGTGATGTATATCTTCCAACCCCACGTCTTTCTCCCTTTTATTTACCAGCTTATGATGGTTAGTTTAGGGCACGTTTCAATTAGCATACTTATGCTCGCATGGTTGCATTCATTCTGTCTTGCATGCACCGGGCTCGGCGCATCATATTAACTGCATTGTATTTCAATTTCGAGTTGAATACGTGTTAGCTGTGGCATCTCATATGCCATCCTTAGGATAGCCGAGCCTATTTCTAGTTGCATTTTGCATGTGTTGCATTAGCCATCTTAACATGAACTAGGATCATGCATTGATTACTAACTAGTTTTTGTTTTGGCTCGGAGTACTCGGTAAGCTTTTATGCTTTAGCATCCTTGCATACGTGTGAGTGACTGCCATGATAGCATGCTTACCATAAGACTATGTGCTTATGTGATATACCTGCCGGACTGCCTGTGGGTGAAGGTTGGATTATCTGAATTGGAACAATTCATCGACTGTGAGTTTTAAGCCCACTAGATAGTGGCAAATCATCATGTTTTCTAAGCCCACCCGAGGGTGGCAAATCCACGTCTTAGCCTACTTGCGGGTAGCACCATCAAACCATTTTCAAATAAACAAACATGAAATGTTTTGTTCCAACTCAGACGATCCAGTCTATATTTGTATGCTGTGCGCATCACATAGTAATTCTAGACTAATAAACCGGAATAAGAACGCATAATGTTTTCAAAACTCGATATCATGATTAGTAGAGGCCGATCTTTGATCGAGCGAGCGGGGGTGCTCACGAAGTGACCTTCCCCAATCGTACCCAAGTTCTCGAGCCGAGGCAACTTTGGTGATGACGGACACGTGGCCTTAGGCAACGAGTCAGGGTTTCCTAAATTCCCCCAAAATAAAATATTTGGGTGGCGACTCTGTGTCTGGCAAAGCAATCCATGTTTGGCACTTCTTTCAAAAAATTTGTTTTCAAAAACGATTTTCCGAATATGGACTCTTTGATGATTCATCGGTCTTGCATTGCACTCTGCGAGATTAGATACAGGACCGTGACATTGAGTCCTAAACTGTAGTGAGCCCAAATGAACAAAACGGGATTTCCCTCCCGGGACGTTCGGGGACGTCTACACTAACCCTTTGGTTAGTGGATCCGCTATGTTGTCTTTAGACTTAACATATTCTATGAAAATAATTCCATTAGAGAGTAGTTGTCTTACGGTGTTATGTCGACGACAAATATGTCGACACTTATCGTTATACATATGACTCTGTGCTCTACCTATTGCAGATTGACTATCGCAATGTATGCATATAGCAGGCACCGGTTTTGGCCATATTGGAATATCTTCAAGGAAGTGGCAAAGCCATTCTGCCTCTTCCCCTGCTTTGTCTAAAGCTATGAATTCTGATTCCATAGTAGACCTAGCTATACAAGTCTGTTTGGAAGATTTCCAAGATATAGCCGCCCCACCAAGAGTAAAGACATACCCACTGGTGGACTTTGAGTCTCTAGTATCCGATATCTAATTTGCATCACAGTATCCTTCAAGTACTGCTGGATATCTTATATAATTCAGCCCAATGTTACGAGTGAATCGGAGATATCTTAGAACCCTTATAATTGCTTTCCAGTGTTCTACTCCCGAATTACTCGTATATCTATTTAATTACTTACTGCATAAGCTATATCTGGGCGAGTGCAGTTCATCAAGTACATTAAGCTTCCAATAATTTGAGCATACTCTAATTGAGAAATACTTTCCTGTACATTCTTAGAAAGATACAAATTAACATCTACAGCTGTTCTAGCAAGATGATCATCATCTTTGTTGAATTTGTCAAGTATTTTCTCAATGTAATGAGATTGTGACAAAGCATATCCTTCTGATGTTTTGGTAATTTTCATACCAAGAATTACATCAGTAATGCCCATGTCCTTCATGTCAAAATGTTTATTCAACATTTTATTGATAGTTTTAATCATGTCATTATTACTACATATGATGAGCATATCATCTACATAAAGATATACAATGACATAACCTTTGTTTGTGTTTTTAATATAAACACATTTGTCACACTCATTAATTTTAAATCTATTTGACATCATTGCCTTGTCAAATTTCTCATGCCATTGCTTTGGCGCTTGTTTTAAACCATATAATGATTTAACCAATTTACACACTTTCTTTTCTTTCCCTGGAACAGAAAACCCTTCTGGTTGTTCCATGTAAATTTCTTCCTCTAACTCACCATTTAAGAAAGCGGTTTTAACATCCATTTGATGAATTTCTAGATTGTATAGAGATGCAATGGCAATTAGCATTCTAATGGATGTTATTCTAGTAACCGGTGAGTATGTGTCAAAGTAATCAAGACCATCTTTTTGTCTAAAACCTTTGACCACGAGTCTTGCCTTGTATTTGTCAATTGATCCATCTGCTTTCATTTTCCTTTTGAAAATCCACTTGTACCCAAGAGGTTTACAACCTGGTGGCAAGTCCACTAATTCCCAAGTGTGATTTTGCAAGATGGATTCAACATCACTGTTGATAGCTTCTTTCCATAAAGGAGCTTCAGGACTGGACATAGCCTCTTTAAAAGTTAAAGGCTCATTTTCTAACAAATATGTTAGAAAATCTAGACCAAAAGATTTTGAGGTCTAGCACGTTTACTACGCCTAGGTTCCTCTTCCTCATTTTGGTCTAACTCTTGCTCTTGTTCTTGATCATGTTCTTGATCTTGACTAGTAATAGCATCATGAGATCTTTTATTGTTACTAGTCTCTAGTCCAGTCTTATTTGGAAATACATGTTCAAAGAATGATGCATTCCGAGACTCAATAATAGTATTTACATGCATTTCGGTATATTCTGATTTCTGAATCAAAAACCGATATGCACTACTATTCTTAGCATAACCAATGAAAATGCAATCAATGGTCTTAGGACCTATCTTAGTCTTTTTAGGACTAGGAATAGCCACTTTAGCCAAACACCCCTACACTTTTAAGTATTTGTAGGATGGTACTCTTCCATGCCACAATTCATAAGATGTTTGATTCAGTTTCTTTCGGGGTACTTTATTAAGTATATAATTAGCAGAAAGTATTGCTTCCCCCCACAAGTTCTGAGGTAATCCAGAACTGATTAAAATGGCATCCATCATTTCTTTTAAAGTTCTATTTTTCCTTTCAGCAATTTCATTTTACTGAGGTGAGTAAGGAGCGGTGGTTTGATGAATTATTCCATGTTCTTTACAAAACTCACCAAAAGGTGATTCATATTCACCACCTCTATCACTTCTAAGTTTCTTGATTTTCTTACCAAGTTGATTTTCAACTTCATTCTTATATTTAATGAAAGTTTCCAAAGATTCATCCTTGGTTCGAATTAAATAAACATAACTATATCTAGTATAGTCATCTATAGAAGTGATAAAATACTTTTTCCCACCTCTAGTTTGAATTGATTTAAAATCACAAATGTCACTATGAATTAATTCAAGTGGTTCCGTACTTCTTTCAATTGAATGAAAAGGAGTTTTAGATAATTTTGCCTCAACGCAAATTTCACATTTATTATTTGAATCAATGTCAAATTTACGTAAACATTTCATATTAATTAATCTACGTAAAGATCCATAATTAACATGCCCTAGTCTACCATGCCATAAATTTGAAGACTCAAGCAAGTAAGAAGAAGATGAATTATTATTAATAACTGAGGGTACAACGGTCATTACATTTAACTTGAAAAGGCCATCAGACATGTAACATTTTCCTACATACATCCTATTCTTAGTAAGTACAAATTTATCACTCTCAAATACTAGCCTAAACCCATTCTTACTCAACAAAGATCCGGAAACAAGATTCTTGCGAATGTTCAGTACATGCAGCACATTGTTGAGAGTGAGTTCCTTTCCAGATGTCATCTTGAGTACAATCTTTCCTTGTCCTTCAACTTTGGAAGTTGAGGAGTTACCCATAAAAAGTTGTTCACCATTGTCCACTATAGTATAAGATGTGAACATCTTTTTGTCGGCACAAATATGGCGAGTAGCACCAGTGTCCACCCACCATTCTTTAGGATTTCCGACAAGATTTGCCTCGGAAACAACTGCAGAAAGATTGATATCATCTATACCATTGGAAATATTGTCCACTTCGGTCATATAGGCTTGAGCAGGCTTTTTGCTTGTTCCTCTTTTGCTTTTGCCTTTACTACGACAATCTTTCGCCCGATGTCCCTCATTGTCACAGATGTAACATTTGCCATTAAACTTGTACTTTTTATTTCTCCCCCCCCCCCCCTTTAGAGCCTTGTGATGAACTTTCTCAAGAAGACTTTCGTTTCTTGGTTTTTGAAGCATGTTCCACCACATTTGCCTTAGACTCCATAGGATGCTTACCAGCCTACTTTTCAAAATTGCGGTTGTCCTCCTCAATCCTCAAACGCACAATTAATTCTTCCATAGAAATTTCTTTGCGCTTGTGTTTGAGGTAGTTCTTGAATTCCTTCTAGCCTTTTGGTAATTTTTCAATTAAGGCTGCAACTTGGAAGGATTCACTGAGAGACATGCCTTCTGAGTGAATGTCATGTAGAATGAGTTGGAAATCTTGAACTTGGCTGATCACAGTTTTTGAATCAACCATTACAAAATCCAGGAATCTGCCAACCACAAATTTCTTTGAGCCGGAATCCTCAGTTTTGTATTTTTTCTCCAAAGACTCCCAAAGTTCCTTTGCTGTCTTGATAGGACTGTAGACGTTGTATAATGTGTTGTCAAGTCCGTTCAAGATATAGTTCCGGCAAAGGAAATCGGCATGTTTCCAGGCATCAACCGCAGCAACCACTTGCCGGTCGGTTTCACCCTCTTTCTAGATAGGAGCATCTTCACGGAGGAAACGAGCCAGGTTCAGAGTTATAAGATAGAACAACATTTTCTGTTGCCATCTTTTAAAGTCAGTTCCTGAGAACTTCTCTAGCTTTTCACCGTGATTTACCGGTACTGTTACAACAGAAGAGGGGGTTGGCGTCATTGTAGCCACCACAGTAGTACTTGTTTGGGCATTAGTTTCAGTAGCCATCAATTCTAATTTATAAAATAAAATTATAATTAGAATTTACACTACACAGAAAATTAAACCAAATTCACAGAATTAAATTCTGTAAAAAATAAAAAAAAACACGAATGTAACTTTTATTTTTCAATTAATTTGGAAATAAAATAGAATTTTATTCAACCAAATTAATTCCACACAGGAAATTAAATTCTGTAAAATAAAAGAAATAAGAATATAACTTTTATTTTTCAATTAATTTGGAAATAAAATAAAATTTTATTCAACCAAATTTATTCCACACAGAAAATTAATTTCTGTAACACTTCATTAATTAAAATACTAAAACAGAATTTTAAGTAATGAAAACTCATAAAATAATTTCTAAAACCCAAAATTAATTTCTGAAAAAATTCCACAAAAATATATTCTGAATTGTTAATGACACCAGTATCGTACTACTAGTTGTCAAAGAAAATAGACAGTATATTACTACTATCTGTCAAATAGCATATAATCACTATTTGTTTTTCCAACCAGAATATTATTTTGTAAATCCACAAAAAATAATTTTCTTAAAAGAAGAAAGAGAAAAGGAAACAAACAAAAAATTCTGTAAACAGAATAATTCGAATCTATCTTAAGATTGTTGGAACAATCTTCTGTGTAAATGAAATAAATAGAAACAAAGCCAAACAAAATAAAATAAAACTTACAGTTTTTATTTTGTAGAACCGAATAAATAATTCAAAGACCAAGACGAATATGTGACACTCTGTCCTTAAGACAGATTCGCCCTGCTACGGTGCTTACAGTTGAGTGGCGTCTATCTCCCAGGATACAATGATCTTCAAAAATTTGTAGAAGCACTTCAAACAAATTTGTTCAGCAAACCAAACCTGTGATCTATACTCTCTTTAATTTATTCTAAAACTAAATATGAAGAATAAATGTACTAGAGCAAAAATGGACAGCAATGAGACAATAACTTGACTGATTTCCGGATGTCTCTAAGTGTAAAGATTGCTGGAATATAATCTCTATTTATAGGCAACAAAGTGACAGTTGGAATAGTCCGAACAAGTACAACAAATTGAATGAACAGATGCATTTTTTAATTCAAACAATTCTTCTGACCATTTGTTTGAAACAAATTTTCAAACCTTTTGTTTTGAAAAATGTATCCGTTGCAAACAAATATTCAAACTAACAAATATTCAAACTATTTGAAAAGTGTCGTTGGTGACAAACAAAGGAACTGTTTGGACCTTTATTATTTAAACTATTTAAAATATATATATTAAACTATTTGAATATATATATTAAACTATTGAAATAGTTTAATAAATAAAGGAAGAGGTACAAACTTTAAGAAACCACTTAGGAATCCAAAATTTGAATTTAGAATTAAATTAAATTCCCACAATTACAAACTTTAGGAAACCACTTAGGAACCCAAAATTTGAATTTAGAATTAAATTAAATTCCCACAATAATTTTTATTGAAAAAATTCAAATGAATTTTATCTAAAAAATTAATGTTAGACCCGAAAACGACGTCAACTTCCCATTCACTCATAAATGGTTTTGACGTTCCGTCTTCACCGTGTGACTTGCCACGCGGCAAGGAACACGTCACCTCTTCGGACCCACCCCAAAAGACATTTGGGGCCCACTCAATTTTGGCCTCAATGTCTACCCAAAATAAGCCATAATAAACCAATTTTTCCAACAATATCAAGTAAACAATCCATTACCAAGCAAGAATTATTACATATGACATAACTTTGGATTCAATGAGTGCAAACATGCTGTGAAAAAAAGATAGGAGCCTAACTCAATAATGTCATATGATAGTAAATGCTAGGTAGTTTAAACAGAAAACATATAGAATACTGATATATGAGAGGGGGGGGGGAAGAGAATGAGGACTTTCTAGTATTTAAAAGGGTGAAGATATGAAGTTTATACAATATGTTTGTGTGTCTTAAGAGAAAATGACATGAATTATATATGTAAGGTACTCTTAAGCATTTGACAGTGAGAACCAAATTAGTACCAGCAAGGCTTTCAATCCATTTTTGATAAGCTTAAGCATTTGAGAAGCAACATCATTATTACTTAAAGAGATATGTACGTAATATGTCAATAGAAGCCTTGTAGATGAATTGAAAATCCATGTGCAATTTAAGAGGTAATGTATGGATGAAGATTCCAAAGAGATAAATGAAGGTATAACCTCTAACACACTTTTAACTTACAAGTGTGTGTAATGGATAAATAAAGATGATTTTACAGAAAATGTATGAGTGATGTTTGATAGCATTCGATTGATATGAATTTTCCATATTAACATAACAATGCACATACCTCAAATTAAGTCAAATTTAGTTTCATAGTCACAACAAAATCTTTAAGTGGAATTTGACATTCCAAGTTCACCACGAATACAATTAAAGCGATCCTCGCTTAGGGGTTTTGTGAAAATATCCGCCAATTGATTGTGGATGTTTACAAATTCAAGAACAATATCCCCTTTTGGAATATGATCTCTTAAAAAATGATGTCAAATTTCAATATGTTTTGTTCATGAGTGTTGAACCAGATTTTTGCTTAAGTTGATGGCATTAGTGTTATTACATTTAATAGGAATATGATTATAATGCAAATTAAACTCTTCCAATTGTTGTTTCATCCATAGTACTTGGGCACAACAACTTCTGGAAGCTATATATTCAACTTCAGCCGTTGATAAAGCAATAGAGTTTTGCTTTTTGCTAAACCAAGATAATAGTGAGTTACCAAGAAAGTGACAATTGCCAATAGTAATTTTTCTATCAAGTTTGCACTGGACAAAGTCGGTATTCGAGTAACCAACCATATCAAATGCTACACCTTTTGAATAAAATAGTCCCAATTTAGGAGTGCCGACAAGATATTGAAAAATACATTTAACGGCTGTGAGATGAGACTCTTTAGGACAAGATTGATATCTAGCACACATGCAAACACTAAACATAATATTGGGTCTACTTGCGGTTAAATATAGAAGTAAGCCGATCATAACTCGATATTTTGTTTGATCAATGGACTTACTCTTCTCATCCCTGTCTAGCTTAATTGGTGTACTCATGGGTGTTCCGGCTACTTTTGATTCATCCATACCAAACTTTTTGAGTAGTTCGCTTATGTACTTAGTTTGGTTCATAAAGATCCCTTCCTTAAATTTTTTGATTTGAAGCCCAAGGAAATAGTTGAGTTCTCTCATCATGCTTATTTCAAATTCACTTTGCATGATTATGGAAAATTCCTTGCATAGAGATTCATTAGTAGCTTCGAATATTATGTCATCAACGTATATTTGCACAAGCAATATATCATGATTTTTAGTCTTGATAAAAAGAGTAGTGTCAATTTTTCTTCTTGAGAAACCATTTTCAATAAAGAATGTGCTAAGTCTTTCATACCAGGCACCTGGAGCTTATTTCAAACCATATAAGGCCTTGGTAAGTTTGAAAACATGATTTGGAAATTCATGATTTTGAAAACCAAGGGGCTGCTCCATAAATACTTCTTCATTTATAAAACCATTTAAAAATGCACTTTTTACATCCCTTTGGTAAAGTTTGAAATTTCTAAAACATGCAAATGCAAGCAACATGCGACTGACTTCTAATCTAGCAATAGGAGCAAATGTTTCATCGAAATCAATACATTCTTCTTAATTGTACCCTTGTGCTACAAGTCTAGCTTTATTTCTAACAATGACGCTGGATTCATCAAGTTTGTTTCTAAAAATCCATTTTGTACCGATAATGGAGTAATTGTTAGGTCTTGGTACTAGGTTTCCTACTTTGCTTCTCTCAAATTGGTTGAGCTCCTCATGCATAGCCATCATCCAATGTTCATTGAATTTGGCTTCATGAAAATTCCTTAGCTCAATCTGTGAGAGAAAAGCTAAGTTACCACAAATATTTCTAAAAGAAAAGTGAGTAGCAACACCTTCGGTGGGGTCATTTAGAATTAAATCCTTAGGGTGATTATGAACAAATTTCCATTCTCTTGGCAAATCATCGTTATTTCCACCTTCTTCTTGAGAAGGGAGAATAGGTTGTTCATCTTCTTTGATCACTTCACATGGTTGATCTTTTTCTTTGTAGATGCTTTAATCTTCTAAGTTCATTTCCAATTCTACAAAGTCATCACAATCAACTCTCTTTGGAGAAGAAATGTTAGATTCATCAAATGCCACATGAATAGATTCTTCAATAGCAAGAGTTCTTTTATTAAAAACATGATAAGCTTTACAAGTTAAAGAATAACCAGGAAAAATTGTTTCATCGGATTTTGAATCAAACTTACCCAAGTTGTCCTTACCATTGTTGTGTACAAAACATCTACAACCAAATACATGCAAGTGACTAACGTTTGGCTTTCTACCATTTAGGAAGGTTATTTTCACAAAGCATTGTTCTACTCATTTTTTCTAAGGTTCTATTCTTTTTTTCTACAATACCATTTGGTGAAGGGTTGTAGTTACTGAAAAAGTATGCCCAATACCATGTTCATCACAAAATAATTCAAAATTTTCATTTTCAAGTTCTCTACCATGATCAGTTTAAATATCAGTGATAAGAAAACCTTTTTCAGTTTGAATTTTGCGACATAGTTTTGTGAAAGAAGAAAATGTTTCATCTTTGTGTGCTAAAAACATAACACAAGTAAATCTTGAAAAATCATTAACAACTACAAGACAATAATGTTTTCCACCAAGACTAGATGTCCTTGAGGAACCAAATAAATCTATATGAAATAATTGTAGAGGTCTAGTAGTGAAAATATGAGACTTTGGTTTAAACGAGGTTTTAGTTTGTTTTCCTTGTTGACAAGCTCCACAAAGTGGATCCTTTTCAAATTTAATTTAAGACCAATGACCAAATCCTTTCTCAAAAGTTTAGCAATTAAATCCATGTGAGCATGACCAAGCCTTCTATGCCATAACCAACTACTTTCATTAATAGCAAAAAAGCATTTAACATCACTAGCATAAAGATTATTGAGATGAAAAATATAAACATTACCAAGGCGATTGCCAATAAATAGTGCTTTGTGATCAATTGTGCTCTCAATTGTGCAATGTGATTTATCAAAAATAACTCGATTACCCTTATTACATAATTAACTAATGCTAAGTAAATCATGCTTAAGTCCATCTACAAGAAGAACATTTTCAATGGTAAGGTTAGGAGAGATACCGATGCTATCAATACTAATGATTTTTCTTTTCTTGTTGTTTCCGAAAGTGACAAATCCTCCATCTTTGGAAAATATAGTAGTGAAGAATGATTTGTCTCCGATCATGTGTCTAGTGCATCCATTATCAAGGTACCATATTCTTTCTTTAGCTTTGGACTTAAGACATACTTACAATAAAAGAATCAAATATTGGATTTTGGTACCCATGATTTCTTGGGTCCTTCTTAGTTAGTATTGTTAGTTCATTTTACAATCCAAATCCTTTTAATTCCTATGTTCATATTCTTATTGAATGGACAAGCAAAAATATAATGGCTTTTCTTTCTATAATAATAACAAGTAATATAAGGGTGTGTCATAGGAGGTGTTTTTTCAAAAATAGCTGCGTTTCTTTTGTTTCTTAACAGGATCATACCCAATGCCCACTTTATCAAAAATACATCTTTGATTTCCAAAAAACTTGTTGAGGTTTTCTCTTCCTTTTACAAAATTTCCAAGAGTTTTGTTCAAATCATCAACAGTGCTTTTCAAAACATTTTTCTCATTAGTGACATTGATAAAATCATTTTTTAGGACAAGGTTCTCTTTCTTTAATTCATCCACATTATTAGATAAAGAGGTGACTAATTTCTTTAGCACATTATTTTTGGCACATACTTTTCTAAACTCATCATGCAGTTCTTTGAAAGTACTTTCAAGTTCTTCATAGTCAAAAGTTACATCATTTTGAGTGGTTTCTTCATCTCCAAGAGCCATTAGACAAAGGTTGGCTACTTCATCATTTTCAGCTTCATCACTAGAGCTATCATCACTTTGTCCCCAAGCTGCTATCATGGCCTTCTTGTTCATTTTGTGGTCTTTTTCAAGTTTCTTCAATTTTGGACAATCAACTCTGATATGTCCAGAGTGCTGGCATTCATAACAAATAATGGGTTCTTTCTTTGGGATATCCTCTATGTTAAAGTCTTTCTTGAATGGCCTTCTTCTTCCATGGTTGTTCTTTTTGAAAAGCCTCTTGAACTTTCTAGTAAACATAGCAAACTCATCATTCTCACTAGAGTTTGTATCTTCTTCTTCATGAGATGAGGCTTTGAATGCAATTTCATTATTCTTTTTATCCTCATCATTCTCATATCCTTTCATAATGATTTCACGAGTCATAAGAAAACCCATAAGCTCATCTAATCCAAGAGTAGTGAGGTTCTTTGCTTCTATAATGGCAGTGACCTTTACTTCCCAATTCTTTGGTACACACTTAAGAATTTTTCTCACCAACTCATTGTTAGTGTAACTTTTACCAAGCGATTTCAAAGAATTTACAATTTTAGTAAATCTAGTAAACAGGCTTGAAATAGATTAATTAGATTTCATTTTGAATAATTCATAACTATGAACAAGCATATTAATACGAGATTCTTTTACTTTGTTGGTTCCTTCATAAGTAACTTCAAATTTGTTCCAAATTTCTTTGACTGAGTCACAGCTAGATATTTTGTTATACTTCTTAGAGTCTAAACCACATACAAGGGTGAGTTTGGCCTTAGCATTGGCTTGCAACAATCTATGATCCCTTTCATTACATTCTTCTTTAGTTTTAGTTACACTTATGGTGTCTACTAATTTGGTAAGGAATTTAGAACCTTTAGTGATAATAATCCACATTGCATAATCTGTGGCTTGAAGATATAAGGTCAACTTATCTTTCCAATGACTATAGTTATTGTCATCAAATAAGGGTGGCATATTGGTGGCTTGACCTTCAATAGTGCTACTACTAGATATGGTTGTCATGGATCAAAAACTCTAAGATGGTTAAATCTAAGAAAGGGCCCAGGCTTTGATACCAATTGTTACCCAAAAGGCAATCCAAAAGGGTGGTGAATTAGATTTCTATAAATAAAAATTAATAATAACCCAAATAAAAACAACAACTAGCATAGCAAATTATTAACTGATGATGGGTAGATTAAGTAAATGACTAATAGTTAATTGATCAAGCAAAATATCAGTGAGGTATAGCTAACTCAAAGAGTATGTCAAATGAACTAACACAATGAATATATCCAATGACTAGCACATGAATATCAGATAACTATAGCAGTAGTAGGAAAGTAAAGAGATTAGGAAAGATGAGGCAAACATATTTATAGTGGTTTAGCTTCAATTAAGCCTACATCCACTACTCAAGCTTCACTTGAGATTTTTCACTATTCTTCTAACTTCATAGGGGTGCTAGTAACTTCTTCACAAGTGGAGTAATCCCCCACAGAAATTCATAGACTATTCAAGTCTCCAGAACCTTGCAAACCTTAGGTGATTCTCAATCACTCTCAAGGAATCAAGAACACTGAGTGTACTACACTTTTACAATATTGAAATAAAGGTTTTTTCTTTCAAATAAAGCTAAAAGAAAAGTCTCTCATTGAATGATACAAAATGATATAGCTCAAATTTTTTCTGTAAATCCTCTCAAAGGTGTATACGCTTAAGGTTAGGCTCGGTGTATAATTTCTTAGGGAAAATGAAACACAGACGAAGAACTCTTTAGAGAAAAGCGAAAGATGAGATTGATGAAAAATTGAGAATTTTTCTTGCTCGTGATCTCTGTGTCTATTTGTCTTAGTGTGTATTTTCCTCACTTCCCAAAACTCTATATGTAACAAAGGTGAGTGCTTTGCTATGTCTGACAGAGCCCATTCTCTTTTTCCTGTTGAGGTGATGGGATGGTGATGTGAAAGAGATTACATAAATTAATACTTAGAGAATCTTTGTTGCCTATGTGTGTTTTGCTCGTTGAATGATGAGTGAAACATTTCTTATTTAGCTCTCAAAAGTTGTTTGATATATAGAACTCTATGTAGAGTGGATGTCCACTTGAATGTCCTAAGTTAATTTTGCACTTGGTAGTCATCGACCTAGACGTCCGGTCAAGTCCCGGTCGTGAAGAATGATTGTCGCAGAGTATACTGCCTGCTTGACAACTAGAGCAACCTAGATTGAAATGAAGCTGAACTGGCCAAATTGTTAGCCACCAGTCGATTGCCTGGTTGTTTGGCACGTTGACCGCTTAGTCAACCACCCAATGGTGGTTTGACCCATTTTGTTTTGCTGCTACTTTTGCTACTTCTGCTACTTCGTTCTTTGCCTAATTTGAGTTTCATTTTGACCTCCAAAATAACATAATTAAGATAAAAAGATGGATGGAATTATGATGAATTAATTTTTAAGATTTTAATCAATTTAACTCTTTCATATAAATCAAAATATTTGAAGAACATTCATCAATGATCATTATATTTTGAACTCCATTTTGATCTTTAAATAACCTGATAGAGTTGAGATGGATAAATCAATTGGCATGTTTTCAATAATGATTTACTGAAATAATCATTTCTAAGATAAATCAAAACATTAAATTAAACATTATCAAAATATATTATATCTAACAACTATATTGTCGAGCTATAGTTTATGCCAAGCTATACCACTTGACATTCGTCTCCTCGTCGGAGTGTACGGGAAAATGAGGTTGGAAATGGTTCCCTATAGCCAATATGCGCATCTGAGCAATTTAACCTTGAGATATAGTGAAGACAGGTTCTTTTTCAAGTCTTGAATTCCATCCAACATTTTTCAAATTTTGACCTTCTTTGTTGTTTAGATTGGCTGACATAGCCTTTTAAAAGGAGAAGGTCCTCGAAATATCTCCTTGAAATGCATTTTTCTTTTGGAGGTTAGTCATCAATAAATCGCATTAATGACCAATTCTAGGGTGTGGTCTATTCTGACTTTACAAGGAGGTTGCTCCAATTGTTTTGTCAAAAATTTCTTCCAAGCCGCTCAGTGCTCCGCTCTGGCTATGAAGCTGAGCTTCCGGATTTGAGGTCGACCTTGTGCCATGCCCTCGGTCGAGCCAAAATGTTGCTTGGCTGATTTGAGGGGACCTAGTTTGCACCCAGCAGAGGATGAGCTTCGTTCTTTATGCCTACCAGTGGATTTGAATATGGGCCTTTCTATCGAAGTTGAGATGGTTCTCCACTGGATTTTTTCTTCTCTAAGATCTCCATTTTCATTGAATAAATGATGTAGTTCTTGTGTTCCCTCCCTAGAAAGAAGTGGGCCGCTCGGTGGTGGTGACTTAGTGGAGCTCTACTATATCTGAAGTTTTTTCGTCCTCATCGATATAGATCTAGTCATTGTTGATATAGATTGGTCTTTCAACAAATCTACTATTTTGCACTTTGTCTTCTACATTACAAAGTCCTCTAGAATGAGTAGGAGCAACACACCACCACTAATGATGTGGGGGTGCTCTATCGTATCCTAACTTTATTTATCGATGTCGGTTTACTTTTTGTCGGTACAGATTCACCCTTTTAAGACTTTGTTTCTTTTGTCATAGAGTTCTTCTCTAGAATAAGGAGGAGGAACGTTTCACAAGCAATGATGTGACAGTGTTACGCTGCACATTGGCCCGTTTCGCTGTCATAAACGGCGCTTCTCTACTATTGACTTGCTCTACTTTTGGAAGGGTTTTCGATTATAGAGAGACATCATTTGCTGGTAGTGTCTGATATGATTTAGGGGGTCCGTCTTCCCATCGTAAAGAATGAACTTCGACACTGTACTTCCAGAGAGCTTCCACTCTCTCGATCTCTAGGCAGAGAAGGGAAGAGACCAATCAGTCTAGAGCACGACGCTATCTCTGATGGACGGACCGATCGTGATCCTCCCTTTTCCATTCCAACCATCGTTTTGCCTCTCTGTTCGACTGTCGATCCTACTTTTTAGTGTCGTTTAACCAAGTTCCCAAGTCATGCGGTCCCTCGTTATGATGGTCTCAGGAGGGAGACAAGCTCCAGTGTTGTAGCGGATAGTCTTTTGCCTCTTGTGAGGTCTTCTAGGACGGGATTTGTCTGAAGGTTGTATGTCCGACTATTGGCCCCTTCACTGTGCATCGGAATCGGCCAGCAACTCTTCTCGAGTCTAAGGCTATGCCTGGATCACTCTCTATGCGACGACAGAGAAGGATTGTGCCTCTTTTGGTGTGATGGTTCTTCTCTAGACTTCCTTGGCTCTGTTAGTTACTTAGCTCTGCTAGAGGTACCTTCTGCTTCCTCAGTTGAGCATGGAGCTCCATGATCTCCATGCTCATGGAGTTAATGAAGCGGTCACGGTGGTCCTTCTTAGCAAACAGACACTAAGACGACTTAACGGCAACGACACGACGTCGCTCCACTATGTCGAGGGCTACATTGTCATGGTTCATCGGGTAATCATCCTCGTAGGGAAGGCTATACCCTTATCCTTGGTCTGCTCCGTTTTCAGAGTCATCTCTCTAATCGTAAGTTGCGAGGTACCTTTAATTTCCAATGCCAGAGTTTGTCACAAAACAATCAGTGGTTTTTTCTACAAACAATGCTAAATATGCGGACCAAATTTCATAATGAAGAGTACGAAGGAACTTTGTGTACGAACCTTGGTGCACTGATGGGTGAAGGCCTGCACAAGAAACAAATGATTAGGCTGCCGAATGGGATTTGGTTGGAAACCCCTCTAATGGTCAAGTCAGTACGAGTGTCTGGTAGAGAAGACGAGTGTATAAAGAGTGTAATTGAATTCAGATCCCTCTTTGTAAATGAGGATGATGTTACTTTTTATAGCGAAGGCCTTACTTGCTTACCAAACACCTCCATTGTTACCTGACACTCTTTGTCATTTAGCTAGGCCACTCATCATTGGAGGATAGCAGAGACTCTATTAGGCACCTGAGTAAGTGGTTCCGTTCACAAGTGCCATGTGTCGTTCACGCATATGGCATTTGTTGATTTGTTAGAGCTCGACTCACTTTAGAGTGAGTAGAAGTCTTGGAATCACAGTCATGGACTTGCCCACATCGGAGTAGGAAAAAGGGCTAGGGCTAAGCCCACGGTGGCATCCACTTTGTAGTGGAGAAGGGTGCGAGGGCCAAACCTATAGCTCGACTCATTTCATAGTGGGAAAGGGGACTAGGGCTATCGCCATAATGGTGCCCATTTTAGAGTGGAGATGGGTACTGCGGCCAAACCCTATCTCGGCCCATTTCGTAGTGGAGAAAGGGGCTAGGCCTGATGCCATGGTGATGCCCACTTCAGAGTGAGGAAAGGTGCTAGGGCCAATCCCCTAGCTCGGCCCATTTCGTAGTGGGAATGGGTGCAAGGTGCAAACTCCTAGCTTGGCTCACTTCATAGTGGGGATGGATGCTAGGGTCAAACCCCCTAGGTCAGCCATTTTGTAGTGGGGATAGGTGCTAGGGCTAAACCCTGAGCTCAACCCACTTCGTAATGGGGATGGGTGCTTGGGTCAAACCCCTAGTTCGGCCCACTTTGTAGTGGGCCTTTTCTTTGACTAGCTAGGTCCTTGTGTAAATGGGCTTGAGTAATTGTGCCCCCTTCATTAGCTATTTCATCTCTCTCTTCCCATATCATAAGTAGATGTATCGTCAGAAGAAAGCATGGAAGCGAGAAGGAATGGAGAACCAAACAAATGATATAGGCAGGCACTAAGGAGAGGATTATTTGTAGGATATTAACAAAATTTTCTCTATAGACGCTTGAAAGCTTAACCCTAATTCCATCCAATCTTCTTACAAATTCAAAGGTGAACAACTTTTTTCTCAAAACTTTAGGTTTCATGCTTTATTTGAATTTCAAACCCTGATGAAGCACTTAAATTTACTTTTTTGATCCATCTATTGGAATAGGCGAAACAAAAACGAAGAACTTCTCAACTATGAGGAAGAGGAAGAGGAAGAGGAAGAGGATGAGAAAGTCCTTGAATCTCTCACTACCAGGCTAATTTTCTTTGAATTGAGGAAATTTTGTTTTTTTTTTTTTTTTTTTTTTTTTCCTTTTGTTTTTTGTTTTTTTTTTTTTTTTTTTTTTTTTAAGGGTTTAGTTTGTGTATTTAACATGTACCCTGCCTTATTTTGCAATCTTTCTTTATTTTTGTTTTTAATATATTTTTTTTTTTTTCATTTCTAAGGCTAGAATTCAGCACATGCAACTAATAATTTTCAATAATCCTTTCCATCTGCAGGTTTAAAACGCTCAAATTTGGATACAACAGTTAGGTTATTAAGTTTATGGTAATTTTCTTTGTGTTTAATTTTACCATTTGATTCTCTCTCTAAACCCTATTACCATCATCTGTTGCAGGTATAAACACTATAAAAATGTTTTCAGCTCTTTCTTTTTCGTCACTAACTATTTTGTCTACAACTCATTTTCTGTGTTGAACTAATATTGTTGTTATTTTCTTGTTTTTGCTTTTTGTACTGGTTTTCTATGAATTATTCATGTCGCTTTCTTGGAGAATTGATTCTATAATAATATTTATATTATTTTGATTTGATGTTGTGTTATGTATTATTAATTATTTTGTTTGTTTAAAAATGAAGTATGAGGTGGAGGGTCAGTTAAAGTTTGAGTTTTGAAGTGGTCTCAATATCTTTTAGATGTGAAAATTTGGGTTTTGCATGATTTTGATATGTATATATGCTTTGTCTACAAATTTCTAATGTTTTTGTTTTGTTCTGGAGTCAATAAACTGTGTAGAAAGTATATTTAGCTAATCGGTTGATTATGGTTTTTTGTTATTAAGGAATTGAGGAACCAAAACTGAAAATGATATACTCTGTAAATAGTTTCAAGAGAAACTATTTTTGGTTTTCTTAAATATCATTGAGAATCCAAAAGTGAAAATGACCATGACCATGCTCTGAAATATAATTCTAAAATTGAGGACACATTCTGTATAAAAAAAAATTTCTTCATAGCATAATATTTTAGAATGTATTTTCTAAAGTAACCATCTGTTTGGTTTTGTAGTTTTCAAAAATAGTTTTTGATTTTTCAATCTGTATCTTTTGGTTTTTAGTAAATTTCGTTTAATATTTTAATCAAATTTTTTTATTTTTTAGATCAACTTAGATACACTTAAAAACTACAAAAAATTTAACTAAATAGGAAAAATAGAAAAAAAAAATAATTTCATATTTTTTGGTATTTATTGAAATTTTTTATAGATTTTTTCTCAAATATTTTAATTTTCTAAAAAAATAAAATAAAATAACAGATTGAAATATGAAAAAAAAAAAAATTCACTAAAACAACAACATACGAAAAACAAAAAAACTCAAAAATTATATTTTTGAAAACTCAAAACCAAACCGGAAATAAACTTCTCTTGCACTATTCATGATGCTTGTTATGATTTTGAGTCTTTAATGTTCAGTTAACTGAGCTGTAATAAGTTGATATTTTTGCTCCACTTAAATGAAATGGAGTTGATTTGTTTTCTTTGTTGGGTGGAAATTGGTTCCCAAATAATTGTTTGGATGTTCATGATAATAGAAACTCTAACACTGTGTTTGGTTGGAGGATTTGAGGAGGGATTTGGAAAGAGAAAGAGAAAAGTTAGGTGAAATGTGAATAAAATATACCTACATTTCATCTAGTTTCACACACCTTTTTTCTTTTCCTTTCCATATCCCTCCCCAAATCCTCCAACCAAACACAGCATAAGTAGTAGAACATGATCTTTTTCCAAGTGGAAGGGTTCGCTTGGGGAATGGAAAATATGGTCTATTTTCTTCTCTTCTAAATAGTGCCGCTTGATTATGAGCTAAATTGTCTTCAGTTGCATGATTTTCATTTTGAATCCACTGATAACATTCTGATAATTATTAAATTACGCCAATGTTGTCCTAATTAATTAAATTGTTTCATAAGCGGCACTATCTTGTTTGTTTTGACAATCTTGAATTATTCATGGATATTCTTATATTCTGAATACATTGAGACTTATTTCATTATTCTAAGCTCATTTTGAACAAGATTTCTTCATAATTACTTTGTTCTGGCTTGCATCTGTCTCTTGTTTACAAATTCTTACTAGGGTTGTGTGAATTCTCCAAGCAACTCTTGAAATCTGATTTGTTCTTGTTGGGTATACCTCCTTATTGGAGTATGGGGCCCAATTGGTTTTGAAAAAAGAGTTTTAATTTGGCTTGGTTTAATATAATATATTTTTATATATTATATTTGTGAAGACCCAATTCAATTTGGATACAGTTAGGATTTGATTACAAAACCCAAGATTTAATAATATATATATATCTAATATATATATTATTCTTGTGAGATACACAAAAAGTTGATGGCGGCTGCTATAACGTTTTTCGGAGTTCGTGCCCATTAATCCATTCTTGGTGATTTTTGGTTCAAAGTCACAGTGAGTGGTTTGGTTTCGGCAGCCATTGGTGTTTGATTTGGGTTGTTATTTTAGGTCTTCTTCAACTCTGATTCTGAAGATTTTGGTTCATCAATTTGGTGAGGTCTTTCCTCTTGTTTATTTGTGATTATTTGGAATTCACCTAAGGGTGGTTTTGTGAGACCATTAGTGTCTCGTTTGTAATCGTTTGGAACCTATTTGGTTGATAGTGGAATCGGATTTCGATCCCGTGGATGTACCTCACATTGAGGGAACCACGTAAAAATTCTTGTGTTGCCTTTGATTTAATTTTTCCGCATTAGTTTTTATTCCCATTGATTGATTTACTTGTGGGGATTCATCGATTTTCCTAACAACTGGTATCAGAGCTTACGGTTTATTTGGGTCTATTTATTTGTGTAAATCAATGGAGGGGAATGTGGGTCGTATGTCTAGCTTCAATAAAAGCAATTGGGTAACTTGGAAAACTAAAATGGAGGACCTCTTATTTTGTAAAGATTTGTATGGACCCATTGAGGGTGATAGTAACAAATCAAAATATAGTTCTTTTTCAAAGAAAGACATTGAATGTTATTATTGCCATGAGAAAGGGCACATGAAGCGAGAATGCCGAAAGCTCAAGAACAAGGAGAAAAGGCGTGACAAAAGTATGAATAAGAAGCAAGAAGACACAACGGCAGTTACTACCGATGATCTCATGGTCGTTTGTGAAGATGATTGTATCAATTTTGTGGGCCAAGAGAGCAATTGGGTGATTGATTCCGGTGCTTCTTTTCATGTGACTTCTCGAGTTGATTTCTTCACTACCTACACTGCAGGAGATTATGGTTTTGTTCGAATGGGTAATGAAGGTTTGTCCAAGATTATTGATATTGGTGATGTTTGCTTGGAAACAAATTTGGGTTGCAAATTGTTGCTTAAAGATGTGAGGCATGTTCCTGATATTCGCCTCAATTTGATCTCTACTGGGAAGCTAGATGATGAAGGCTTCAACAACAAATTTGGTGATGGAATATGGAAGCTCACAAAGGGCTCCTTGGTGGTGGCTAAGTGTAAGAAGACTCATACACTTTATTCGATGCAAGGGAAAATTTGTAAAGGTGTTGTCAATGCACTTGAAGATGATACTTCTACCGAATTGTGGCACAAGCGGCTTGGCCATATGAGTGAAAAGGGGCTACAAGTTTTGTTCAAGAAAGAGCTTCTACCCGGTTTGAAAGGTACACATCTTAAAACTTGTGTTCATTGTTTGGCGGGTAAACAACATAGAGTTTCTTTTCATAAAAATGTTGCTTCTAGAAAAAAAAATGTGTTGGAGTTAATTCATTCGGATGTTTGTGGTCCTTTAAAAGTTAGAACACATGGTGGTGCACTTTATTTTGTTACTTTCATTGATGATTATTCAAGGAAAGTTTGGGCTTATCTACTAAAAACTAAAGATCAAGTTCTAGAAGTATTTAAGCATTTTCAGGCCATGGTTGAAAGAGAAACAGGGCAGAAATTGACGTGCATCCGAACAGACAATGGTGGTGAATACATTGGGCCATTTGATAAGTATTGTCGCAGCCAAGGTATTCGGCATCAAAAGACAGTTAAGAAGACTCCTCAACAAAATGGCGTTGCCGAGAGGATGAACCGCACCATTGTGGAAAGAACAAGGTGTTTGCTTTCACAAGCTAAATTGCCAAGACCCTTTTGGGGTGAGGCAATGAGTACAGCGGTTGACTTGATCAATTTATCTCCTTGCTATCCTTTGAATGGTGATGTTCCTGAAAGAGTTTGGACTGGCAAAGATGTGTCTTATGAGCACTTGAGAGTGTTTAGTTGTCGAGCTTTTGTTCACATTCCAAAGGATGAGAGGTCCAAGCTTGATAGTAAGTCAAGACAATGTATTTTTCTTGGCTATAGGTGGGATGAATTCGGGTATAGATTATGGGATCCGGTCGACAAGAAAGTCATTCGAAACCGTGATGTTGTGTTTCTTGAAGACCAAACAATTGAAGACTTTGGCAAAGGTGATCAACCGGAGCCAAAAAACTAGTGATCTCATTGACATGGATCCATCTCCTTCATCTTCAGTTGATGATGAAAATGCGGGAGATATGCAACCACCTATTGAAGATGTGGAGGATGATGCTAATCCTAATGAAGTTGAGCCAGAAATTGAGGAAGAGCATCCAACTCAAGAACCGCCACCACAACTTGAGTTGAGGAAATCTACAAGGGACCGACAACCTTCAAGAAAGTATTCTCCCAATGAATTTGTGTTGATTTCTGATCAAGGGGAGCCGGAGAGCTACCAAGAAGCAATTGAGCATACAAAGAAAGATGATTGGAAAAAGGCCATGGACGAGGAGATGAATTCCTTGCTTGAAAACCAGACTTATGATTTAGTGAAGTTGCCTAAGGGGAGGAAAATTCTGAAAAATAAGTGGGTTTTCAAATTGAAGAATGATAGCAAGAATTTGAGATACAAGGCACGTCTTGTTGTGAAAGGCTTTGGGCAAAAGAAAGGTATTGACTTTGACGAGATTTTCTCACCGGTTGTGAAGATGTCTTCTATTCGGGTTGTACTTGGCATGGCTGCAAGTATGAACCTTGAAGTTGAGCAACTTGATGTAAAGACCGCATTTCTTCACGGTGATCTTGAAGAAGAAATTTACATGGAACAACCGGAAGGTTTTGTAGAGAAAGGGAAAGAGAAATTTGTTTGCAAATTGAAGAAAAGTTTGTATGGTCTCAAGCAAGCTCCGCGGCAATGGTACAAAAAATTTGACTCTTTCATGATGAATAATGGTTTTTCTAAAACCACTTCGGACCATTGTGTGTTTGTGAAAAATTTCCCGGATGGCAAATTTATTATTCTTTTGCTTTATGTTGATGATATGTTAATTGTGGGTCAAGATTCTACCATGATTAACAGGTTGAAATTGGAGTTGAGCAAGTCTTTTGCTATGAAAGATTTGGGACCGGCAAAGCAAATACTCGGTATGAAAATTGTTCGTGATCGCAAAGAGGGACTGATTTGGTTGTCTCAAGAAAGCTACATTGAGAAAGTTCTTGAGAGATTCAACATGGATAAAGCAAAGCCGGTTGGTTGTCCACTTGCGGGTCACTTCAAACTTAGTTCGAATCAATGTCCTACAAGTGAGAAAGATAAGGAAGATATGCTGAAAGTTCCTTATGCTTCAGCAGTTGGTTCTTTGATGTACGCCATGGTTTGTACAAGGCCGGATATTGCTCACGCAGTTAGTGTGGTGAGTCGTTTTCTCTCTAATCCGGATAAAGAACATTGGGCAGCGGTAAAATGGATTCTAAGGTATCTTCGAGGGACTTCGAAGGTGTGTTTGTGTTTTGGGGATGGTAAGCCAATGCTTGATGGATTCACAGATTCTGACATGGCTGGTGATATTGATTCTAGAAAATCTACTTCGGGGTATTTGATGACTTTTGCAGGGGGAGCTGTGGCATGGCAATCTAAATTACAAAAATGTGTTGCTCTCTCAACTACCGAAGCTGAATTTATTGCCATTACAGAAGCTTGCAAAGAAGAGTTATGGTTGAAGAAATTTTTGCAAGAGTTGGGTTTGAAGCAAGAAAAGTATGTGCTTTATTGTGATAGTCAAAGTGCTATTCACTTGAGTAAAAATTCTACTTTTCATTCGAGATCGAAACACATTGATGTGAGATACCATTGGATTCGTGATGTGTTAAATTCAAAATTGTTGCAACTTGAAAAGGTTCACACAGATGGCAATATTTCAGATATATTGACAAAGACTTTGTCGAGGGACAAACATTTAAAGTGTCGAACTTTGGCGGGTATGGTTGATGTTTCCACCTAAGTCGGTAGGGGGAGAATTGTTGGGTATACCTCCTTATTGGAGTGTGGGACCCAATTGGTTTTGAAAAAAGAGTTTTAATTTGGCTTGGTTTAGTATAATATATTTTTATATATTATATTTGTGAAGACCCAATTCAATTTGGATACAGTTAGGGTTTGATTACAAAACCCAAGATTTAATAATATATATATCTAATATATATATTATTCTTGTGAGATACACAAAAAGTTGATGGCGGCTGCTATAACGTTTTTCGGAGTTCGTGCCCATTAATCCATTCTTGGTGATTTTTGGTTCAAAGTCACAGTGAGTGGTTTGGTTTCGGCAGCCATTGGTGTTTGATTTGGGTTGTTATTTTGGGTCTTCTTCAACTCTGATTCTGAAGATTTTGGTTCATCAATTTGGTGAGGTCTTTCCTCTTGTTTATTTGTGATTATTTGGAATTCACCTAAGGGTGGTTTTGTGAGACCATTAGTGTCTCGTTTGTAATCGTTTGGAACCTATTTGGTTGATAGTGGAATCGGATTTCGATCCCGTGGATGTACCTCACATTGAGGGAACCACGTAAAAATTCTTGTGTTGCCTTTGATTTAATTTTTCCGCATTAGTTTTTATTCCCATTGATTGATTTACTTGTGGGGATTCATCGATTTTCCCTAACAGTTCTAAAGTTGAATAGTTCCCAAATTTGAAATTGTGGGCATTGCTGAAGGTAATTGCAAGTAAAAGATCTCCTGGGATAAGATCAATCAAGATTGATTGGATCAAA
The DNA here is from genome assembly GCA_036172215.1 of Camellia granthamiana. Lineage (NCBI taxonomy): Eukaryota > Viridiplantae > Streptophyta > Magnoliopsida > Ericales > Theaceae > Camellia > Camellia granthamiana. Next base: position 62,890,678 of record CM069908.1, read on the forward strand.
CTTGTGAACTTTCTAATTAGCCCATGCCGTGTTGCCCATAGTACAATTTTCCAGCTAACATTTGTTATATGCAACAGTTGCTCTGATGGCATAAATGACTGAAAGAAATATATTATTCCAACACTATATTTATTTATTTTTGTTCACCTTTTGCTTTGATATATGATTTCAAACTTGAAAAATTAGAATTGAAATGCAATAACTGTTTTTTAGATCATATGAAATGCAGGTTCTTGGAGTGCAAAATATAGTTTGATTGTCAAAATGGCTTTTTGCAATAGATTTGCAAGTCTAATGAGGCAGACCATTTCCCAGAACAGTGCATCAAATGGTCAAGTTCCAATGGCATCTGTGCTGAATGATACTCGTTGCATGTCATGTTCCAAGCTTTTGTTTGGTGAGCTAAATATAGTACAAGTTGTGTTGGTTCCATAATTGTTTTGTTTTATCTATTTACAGGTCTTTCATATGAAACTGACGACCAATCTCTCAAGGATTCAACATTTGATATTATTGTCATTGTTAGGAGTTGGCTTTATGTCCGATTATCTTTTCTTGACGATATACTTTACAAGATGTCATTCTTTTTCTTTTGCTTTCAAGTTAATTGTTCTAGGAGTCTATTTTATGTTGTGAGGTAGCTGCTCATAGAAACGCGAGGGGAGGTACATGTACAAATTGGGGTTTCATTTTGTGTTTGGGGTTCATTTCATGCACAAATTTCTTTCCTTTACCAAATTTTGGTTATAAGCTTTGGTTCCTTTGTTTTGATTATGATTTCCTTTTCTTTGTGAGGTTTGATTGTTGTTGGCATTGGAAGGACTATCTTTGTTCGGCTGAAGTGAGTAATGCCTTCAGTTGTCTTCTTATTCTCTGTGATTATTCTAATTATGAGACTAAATATTCAGTTATGGTTAGAACTTATGAAGTTTTACAAGGGAAAGAAGAATATCAATGCAAAGGATCGGTTAGCAGAAAGTGAGCCAATTCATTGTCAAAGACCAAATGTTTGTTCTTCTTTCCTACAATGCCTCTTTTTATTAGTAACAATAATAATAGTTATGAATATAAATGACATGTTTCCCTTTAAATGCCAACAACAATTTAACACATTAAACGTGGACCTTCAACTTGCATCAATAACTATCACGGCCAATGTTGATTTATGGGCATGCATCATCGTGTAACGTAGGGCAATATGTCATTAATATATATATATGTTCCAGTACTACTTCTTCATATAGATCTTGACCGGTGAATTAGTGAACCCCTTTTATGGCATTGGAGCTAGAAGAGTTGATTATTTTCGTTTTTATTATAGGAGTCATTGAATTCTCTTTGATTCTTTGATTATTGAGCCAGGGGTAGGGCTAGTAGTACATATTGTAAGGAAAGTGCTCTAGTTTTAAAGGGGGAAAGAAGAATATCAATGCAAAGGGTTGGTTAGCAGAAAGTGATTATTCTAATTATGAGACTAAATATGTTTGTTCTTCTTTCCAACAATGCCTCTTTTTATTAGTAACAATAATCAGTATGTTTGGTTTGAGTTTTTTGGATTAAGTTTTTTGAAAATTGACTTTTTTGGTTTTCGTATTTTTTTGTTTTTAGTGAATATTTTTAAAATTTTAAACATTTTTTTAACTTTTTTAGATGCACCTTACTTAGATGTATCTAAAAAGTAAAAAATTTGTGAAAAAATATTTTAAAAAATTAATAAATACATAAAAATATAAAAAATGTACTGAATTCTTGTATTTTTTTTTTTTGTATTTTTGGTATTTAGTGAATTTTTAAAAGATTTTTTTTACAATTTTTTTACTTTTTAGGTGTATTTATGTTAGGTGTATCTAAAAAGTAAAAAAATTGCTTAAACTATTAAAAATATTCAGTAAAAACGAAAAAATACGAAAAATAAGAAATAAAATTTTCTAAAAAGTAATTTTTGAAAAGTGAAAATAAGCAAGGTGAATATAAATAACATGTTTCCCTTTAAATGCCAACAACAATTTAACACATTAAACGTGGACCTTCAACTTGCATCAATGACTATCACGGCCAATGTTGATTTATGGGCATGCATCATCGTGTAACGTACGGCGGTATGTCTTTAATATATATATATATGTTCCAGTACTACTTCTTCACATAAATCTTGACCGTTGAATTGGTGAACCCATTTCATGTCATTGGAGCCAGAAGAGTTGATTATTTTCGTTTTTATTATAGGAATCATTGAATTCTCTTTGATTCTTTGATTATTGACCCAGGGGTAGGGCTAGTAGTACATATTGTAAGGAAAGTGCTCTAGTTTTAAAGGGGGAAAGTAGTATTATCGTCATTTAGTAAGAGAATGTGATGATTTTAGACATTCTTTGTGAGATTAAAAAATCGATTTATTGATCAAAAAATATTAAAGTCCTAGGTTTTCTTTGACAATTAATTAAAAATATAGTTTATTGGTTTTTTAAAAAAAAAGTTAACAAAAGCAAATGCTATAAAAATTAGTTTCTTTGCAACATTTTAAACTTTTTTTTAATAACTTTTTAAAGTGATTAAAATATATTTAACGAATAATCTAATATATATTTTAGCAAAATGGACTTTTTCAGCCACTAAAAAGTCCACTTTAGTCATTAGTTGCCTTATTTTCTCTATCTGATTTAAGCACTTCCAATGCTCCTTGATAAAAAAAAAAAAAAAAAAAAAAAAAAAAAAAAAAAAGAAGAAAAGAGAAAAGTTAGGGATCATGAAATTTTTTTTATGAAAATGATCATGAAAGATTTATGACTCTTAGATTACTTTAATTAACGTGTGGTGCTTTATTTTAAGTGTAATCCAATGGTCATAAATCTTTTATAATCATTTTTATAAAAGTTTTTTCATGATACCTAGCATTGTTGAAAAAAAAATGGATGAAGAGTCACTGTTGTTCCTTACTGTCGTTTCTTGTTGTGTGTAATAAAATGGCGCTGTTTTACAATATTTTTCTCTTCTTCTTCAGGAAACCATCTTCATGACCCTTGCCTCTTGCTTCATCTCCATGGCTACCATTCCACAGCAACCATCAAACCCCAACGTCATGCCACCATCAACCTTGAACATCATCCACCGCAAAACCACTTCATCCTCTCTTTTATTTCTTCAAATTCCAGTGTGCTATCAAATTTACAACAATTACAAAACCTTATCCACGGTTCTCGGTTGTTAGGATAATGCCGACTCTCCCCCATTCAGATTTGAGTGATCGAGATTTAAGACACCGCTAACTCTCCACGGTTGTTCTACTGTTCATATTTCATTTTTCTTTTCAGAGCTGACTCCACCATCGTTGTCTTTTTTTTCTTTTTTTCAAATTCGAGTGTGCTTCCAAATTAACAATCAATTCTTCAAAAAAAAAAAAGTAATATAAAAACTCAAATTGTACAACCAAACTTAAATATGAAAGCTGGGCTGAAATCATAATCAATCTATTGTTTATAATTTCATAAAAATTAGAACCAAGTCAAACCATTAAAATCATGGAACCAATTTGAACCAAATTATATAACACGATTCAGTTCGATTTGAAAATCAGAGTTTCACATAATCTGTTTACAAAAAAAAAAAAAAAAAAACATATAACATTTTTAGAAAAATTCAATGTATCATAAATTTTAAAAATAATAATAACATACAAATTAAACAAACTACTATCATAATATTCATCAGTTAAGAAAAAAAATAGGATTAAAATATTGTTCAACATTAATTTGTCATTATTTTTCAAAATATAAACTTTCAAAACATAAACATGGACATTGTTCTACCATTAACTTAAACAAACATAAAATATATTAAATAAACATATATGGTTTAAGTTATACTGTCTGGTTCGGTTCAAATTTTGAACTGTGGACCTAAATTCGAAATTAGTCTATGGAGACTGGTTTCCCAATTTTTCAAACCAAGACTGAACCACAAATTAAAAAAAACCAAACCAAATCTATCAGATTGATCTGGATCGATTCGATTTGCAAATTTTTTGAATTTCTTAAATTCTACTTTTTTTTTTTTTTGTTTTTGTTTCCAGAATTCACTTTTCAAAAAATTCTAATTTTTTGTTTTCTTTTTTTTTTTTTGGTTTTGTTTTCACTGTTTTTTTTTAAATATTTTAAGCAATTTTTTAATAATTTTTAGACACATCTAATATAAATACAGTTAAAAGCTATAATTTTTGTAAAAAAATCTTTAAAAAATTTACTAAATATCAAAAATACAAAAAAATATATAAAAATTCAATATATTTTTTGTATTTTTGTGTATTTATTAATTTTTTAAAATATTTTTTCAGAAATATTTTATTTTTTAAATACACCTAAGTAAGGTACATCTAAAATAGTAAAAAAAATTACTTAAATTTTAAAAATATTTACTAAAATTAAAAAAACACGAAAAATAAAAACTCAATTTTCAAAAAATTGAAATCAAACACGCTCAAGTCTTTGTAAAATTTTTTTTTTTTTGGCACTCCATGGAACAATTGCAGTTGTTTTTATCTTTTTAATACATTATTAAATTAAAAAAAAATAGATTTAATTTTTAAATCTAAATAACAATCGCCGAATAATAATAGCTGTTTGTTGGTCTTCATAGCTTTGTTTTGGTAGGCAGATAATAACCGCGTGGGCCTGCATTAGAGCAGAAATGAGGGCAGTGCATTGGTGATGGTTGACCCCAATAGCTCAACAATAGCTGTTAGTTGGTCCTCATAGCTTTATTTTGGTAGGTAGATAATAACCGCGTGGATCTGTGTTAGAGCGCAAATGAGGGCAGTGCGTTGATGGTTGACCCCAACAGCTCAACAATAATGGGACGAGTTGATTCATAACAGCTTGTCGAAAAATTATTCCATGGCTAATGTGGTAATGTTAAAAATTAAAGTTATGTTAACGATCAAATGAATTATTAAATATTTATTAAATTTTTCATATGAGTGTAAAATATAATTTGTGAAGTAAAATATTTGGTAATTCATTTGGAATCCCATAGCACTTTCCTAAAAATTAATCTTAACTATTTATTAGTGTGTAATTCAATAAATTTCATATTAATAGATGGTGGAGATTGATTTATGACATCACTACATCAATGTCTTTGGCGCATTGAATAATTGTTCCAGCTTATCACATTTTCTTCTTGAAACAATTTGAAAGGTTGCAACAAAGTCTTTACGTGGTCCCATAGTAAGTAGGTATTATAGTAGATGTAGTTTGGGACTTGAGAAAATTTTATCATACATGAAAAGTGATTTACATGTATGGTATATAAAAATATATGAACCATTAGATTTAGAATGAATAAATGCTAGCTATTACATGAGTGGATTGTAAAATTAGGTAGAAAAAGTAAGGTGATTTCTCAAAAAGTAGAATAGTTTTTAGTTAATTTTGAAGAAAAAAAAGATACAAACTTACCATTTATTACAAACATACTTATTATTTGCTATTTATTAACTTACTATTTGTTATGAATAAATTTACTATTTAAAAGATTACCTGCTAAACAGGTCACCTTCATTTTTTAAAAATTATTTCCCCATTTTTGTATTTTAAATTAATTTTAAATACATACAATTAATGATATTTAACTATTTTTCCTCTATATTTTGTCTTGTTATGATTTGTAAAAAGTAAAATATGATAGGTAAATATTAATTTATTAAAATTTGTTAAAATTCACTAATTTTTAAAATAGTATTATTGTGAAAAATTAATTTTTGATATAATATTAAAAATAAAAAAAAAGAACAAATTATTAAAAAAAATGTTTTTAAATTGTAAGCTATTTAAACTTATTTTTAAAAACATTAATTTAAAATAGTTACTTTTTTTTTTTTTTTAATACCTACAACACCTCAAAAAATCTTTTAGAAACTTTTATAAATTCATAATATTTTTTATCAATTTACTATCCATAATGAATTTTTTTTTTCTTCATAATATTTTTTAGTATCTAAAATATTGTAAAGCATAAATTGAAAATAAAATAGAATAAAATAGCTTAGAAAGAACTCTCATTTGTCAATATATTATAATGGAAATAAATTAATACATGTGCAGTAACTTTTTCTTTTGTCTACTACACTTGAAAACATTAATTGCTATATAAGAACATAGTTAATTAGAAAAATATAGATGAACTCTCGATTCATTTGCATACAACAAAAAACAATTTTGGTGGCACAACAAAATTCGTCGCCAAAAGGCAAAAATCGTTGGCAAAGAGCTTTGCCAACCCGTAGAGCCTCGTCAGTAACCCGTTGCCAAAAGTGTGTTGGGAAAAGTTTTTACCGACGAAAAATGCATTGTGTTTCCAAAAGTATGTCTTTAAGTATGTCTTTAGCGACAAACACCTTTGTGGGCAAAAGCCTTCAACCATCATCGCCAATTTACCACTGCGTTGGCAACAGTGGCTCAAATAAGATAATTATGTGTCACTTTTGCCGACTTAATTTTGCATCTGTAAAAATGATACTTTTGGCGACAACTTAATTGCGTCAGCAAAACATCTAATTGTTTTTTTTTTTTTTTAAATTACTTTGGTATTTGGGATAGCAAAAATTACCACCACAAATAACAAATTACTTTCCAATAAAAAATTATTAAATAATATCTACACTTTAATTCATTGACATCCAAATATAAATAAATAAATAAATCCTATTTATGATGACAATAATAGCCCATGTGTTCTTACAATCCAAAATTTAAGTCTATGTACAACAATACCTAAAATTAAACCAAGTACAAAATAAATAAGATCAAGTCAAGCCCAATTGGAATGATGTGTTTAATGCAACTATAGCGTCACCAATGACAATATGCAAGTGCATAAGCCTCTTCTCATTTCCAATTAACACTTGAGCAAGTTCATAATCTCCATCTTCAACAACCTACATTCAAGAAAGAAAAAGATTTTTTTTTTTATTATTATTAATATTGTCATAAATGAAATTTTAAACTTGCATGATGATTCTAACCTGGTTAATATTAATCAAGTCTACACTTAGTAATTTACTAGTCTTTGTGTCTTTGTTTAAGATTCCCTCTGTGGTGACTAATGAATTGGAGAAATTTCAATTTTATTATTATTATTATTATTATTATTATTTTGGTAGAAAAACAAGCATAGCATAAATAAAGTTAAGTGGCAGTTACACATCTGGGGTAAAAAGATCCCCTAGCATCTTCAAAAACTTGAAAAGAAATATAGTTTTGGTATAGATGAGAAAACAAATAGACCCTCATTGTGGTTGTATCCTTCATTTGCTAAGAGAAATTTCAGTTTAGCTTCTCATATGTGGGAGATAGGGAGGGTAAAAGGAAGCTTTTGCTTCATTCCAAATTAACGGAATGCAGCTCATAATGAATTATGTATAGAGTACTAAAATTGGAGTAACTGAATACAACCCAAACTTTGAATGTCGGGCTTGATAGAGGAAGGGATTGGATTAGCAATCCTGTGGACCTATTTAAATTATATTTGGTTAGCAAAATGGTATGGGACTAATAGTCTCATGAGACTATGAATCCTCCCTCACATGGTTGGGGATTAGCATTCCCATGAGAGGAGGTGGAATTGCTAATTCAATCTTATGAGATCAAGTGTGAAAAAATCATTTTACCCCCACTTTACAAAAACAACAAAGTAACTTTTTATAAAATTAGGATTTTTACATAAATTCATAGATTTAATCCCAACTAGCTACTACTGCCACACTACTACATAACGATTAGTAACAAAATCACAAAAATTCATAACACAATCACAATAATTCATAATTAAAAAAATTTATGATGCATGCTTCCTTTACCACTCTAACCCACTCTTCCTTTCCCACTATAGACCACAATGATTGGTAACAAAATTTGGACAGAAAAAAAATTCATAGCATAAATCCTAAGGATTTGTAATTAAGATTTATTATTATTATTATTATTATTATTATTATTATTATTATTATTATGGTGCACCATTCATAAGTATATGAAATTAATTCGTAACTAACACCACAAAAATTCAACACTTCTTTTTTTTTTAAGAGGTGGTGTGTACAATAGTTTGACCCTAAAAAGTAATATAATACACAAAAATATGTTATGTATAATCAAAAGGCTAAAGCTATTGGCTAAGTAGATGATCAAGATGCAGACTTGTATATGAACTTGATTACAAAAAAATAAAAAACAAAAAAATCGGAGTAATAAAGTGGTAAAGTAAAATGGGTCTCAATCCGCATTGAAATTACCTGTTAACAACTATGAGGAAGATTGCAAATTACTTGAAAATCTGTGGAATAACCCTCAGCCCACCTAATAAATAACAAAACCATCGTACATATATTGTTATATATATATATATATAACAAGTATATATAAAGAGAAGAAAAATGAACATACCAGAGGAAGACCTTGTGGACTCCCACAGGATAAAACAAACAATGTGGGAACCATTTTGTTATTGCTAAGTACTCCTCAAATCTCCCAATCCACACTGATATATATATATATATATGTTGGGAGAAAACAAAACAAAAAACCAATTCGAAATATCCGAATCCGGCACAAAAATAGCGGAAGTAATTTATTCTCCCTCTTTGTGTGAACCTATTAGGAAATAATTTAATAGAGCACAATATATTCTGAAAATAATCTGAAAGCGATGATCCAACAATCACACAACAAGGCGACAGCAAAATTTTAACGTGGAAAACCTTCCCGATGTGGAAAGGAAAAACCACGGGACCGTAGTCCACCAAATATCTCCACTATCAACAAATAATGGGTATACAAGAGTTCTCTCTAGATAGAACTAGAGGCAAACAATCAAGAATAACTTACAAATAAGCTTCCTTGGCAACCAAAGATCAAAATACAAAGTTTAGGAAAAATCTCACCAAAAACGGTACTGTTCACGGGCCAAAAACCAGCAGTAGAATACTCCAAATCTGATCTCCACCGTCAGAATTTAGAGTCTTGAGTTGTGAACTCGCCTACCAAATTTCAGCTCAATCGGACCACAGATGCTTGTTGATCGGATAACTTGATCACTGCTGGACAGAATTTCTCCTCTCCTCTCTGTTTTTGGTGGCAGCTTCTACGTCTCTGTTTTGTGTACAGAGAAAGGGTTTTGTAATCCTAAACTTATGGGCCAGATCTTTTCAAAAACAAAACTTCTCCATATGGGCTTTGGAATTCACATGGGCTTACTAAATGTTTTGGGCCTTCCTCCACATAGAATGGAAACCCAACCCAACAATATACACTCGAACGAAGGAATGTAGGAAAATTCCAAATTCAAAAGATAGGAATTATGTGTAAATACACTGGATATATGTAAATATATGTGCATATATTAAGGATCTTCTCGCACAAAATCCTAATTCGAGATTGGCCTCTCAAAATCTCCAAGGGAAGAAGAAGAAGAAAAAAATGAAAGAGATAAAGTTAGTAATGGCTAGGTGTGTACGTATATCTGAATGTTCGTATGTTACATAAATTTCGTACGACTAGGGATTCGGAGAGAGATACCAGGGTTAGAGTAAGGAAAGGAAATACCAAAACCCAGCGCCACTTCGTTTTCCCACCACAGCCCCGCCACAACCTTGCCACCTCTCAACCACTGAAACTTCCACCCCCTCCCCACCAATATCCCACCATCGAAACCACTTCTACCATTAAACAAGCACAAAAGAGACAGAGAGAGAGAGAGAGAGAGAGAGAGAGAAATTATACTTGTGTGATAGAGAGAAACAGTGTGTAGCGTGAGAGAGAGGCACAAGCTAAAAGAAAATTGGGAAATCTACTTGGGAGCTAAGGCAAATCGGGGAAGGAAAAGGGGAAAAAAATAAATGGTTTACAGAGAGGACTTTTTTCCTTTTTTTTTTCTTTCCTCTCTTTTTAGATTTAACTAAAATGACATACTTTGAATCCAAGTATACCAAATACATTACAGTGTTTGTGAGAAAAAGAAAAAAAACAAAAACAGTGCGATTTAACTTGCAAACTTTTGGTGACACTACGGGCTTTGTCGCCAAAGAACTAAACACTTTTGTCGACGCAAGGAAGATGTCGCAGAAAGTGTCTTACTTACAGCGACGCAATTTCGTCACCAAAATAATATATTTTTGTCGTTAAAACCCCCTTTTTGGAGCGCACATTGTCCTTTGGCGCCTAATGCTTGTTTTAACTCTTTAGTGACAACTTATGAATCACGTCATTAAAAAGCTAACTTTCACCGACGAACATCATCCTAGTGTCGCTGAAAGTATGCTTTTGGCTACGAAAAATGGACACTGTCACCAAAAGTTGTCGCTAAAGCTGCAATTTCTTGTAGTGATACATAATGAACGAAATTGTGTTTTTTTCATTATTTTTCACAAAGAATAAGTGAAAAATGGTGATTTAGATTTTACAAATTGAAAACAATTTCTAGTTGTAATGTATTTATCTCTCTCTCTCTCTCTCTCTCTCTCTCTCTCTCTCTCTCTTTTATTTTAACATTATGTGATATTTTTAATTTATAAATTTTAAGTTTTTGTGGGAAAATCATTTCACTGAGTAAAAGGAAAAGTGGAGTTTTAAAATTTTAAGTCAAGTTTAATGAAATAATAAGTATAATTTCATTGATTAGTAACTTAAGGCTATTGAAGTAGTGTCTTATTGATTGTTAAGTCATGTTTAATTAAGTACTAAGTAGAGTTTGATTAAGTAGTATTGAAAACTCATTAAGTAATAACTAAAATCTAATGGAGTAGTAAGTGAAAATTCATTAAGTAGTAATGCCTGTTTGGTGCAGCTTAAAAGCTGCTTATTTCAGCTTTCAACTTAATTTAAGCTATTTTGATGTGTTTGGTTTAGCTTATAGCTTTTTGGAAGTCAGAAATCAGCTTATTTTTTGAGTGGGGCAGGAGATGCTTAATTTATAAGTCAGAAATCAGTTTATGTTCATAGTTATAAGTTATAAGCTGTTTAGGCATAAGCTATAAGTACTTTCCCACAGCTCTACCAAACAGGACCAGTAATTATGTAACGCACTAAAATAAACACAATATATCCATCTCATAACAACCAATTAATAGCAACATAAATGAATTGATAAGCTTTCATTAATCAGAGTTTGATATACAAAAGGTGACACATGCGATGTACATTCATAAACAGTACATCCTGAATCTATAGTATGTGCTTCAAAATAGTGAAAAGAAATGAAAGCTAAACAAATAATAATATACCCTAAAGGCTTACATCTTTCCAAGTCAATACTTGGGTACATCAAAAGTGAGTTTTAAGCTTAATACAGATAAAGCTCTATGCTTGTACAAAATTAAATACAAAATAACAACACTGAGCCTTCAGCTCCACAGTCCTCCCAAGCTAAGTTCTTGGTGAAGGTATATCACTAGCACTTGAAAATGGTTTTTCCCACATAGGGTGAGCCAAAACCTAGTGGAAACACTACAACACAATGTATAAACCTTAACAAAGCCATAAAGTTTTATACATATGCAATGCCAGTACCAAAACATTTATATCCTTTTTCAAAAGTCGTGCTATGCCAGGTTTATATCACAATTCTCAAAATCATGTCCTTTGCAATAGGAAATAGGGGGAAAAATCTCAAACCAATACAACCTTTCACGGATATTTCATCCGTAGGAAATCGTCAAACGGCACTCGTGTAAATGTAGCCTATGCAAGCACTACTATTACCATTTTATGAATATTTCGTCCACGGGAACTTACAATAGGAAATAGGGGGAAAAATCTCAAACCAATACAACCTTTCACGGATATTTCATCCGTAGGAAATCGTCAAATGGCACTCGTGTAAATGTAGCCTATACAAGCACTACTATTACCATTTTATGAATATTTCGTCCACGGGAACGGGCACCCATGTGTATGTGTGTTTTTCGAGACTTTCACCCTGAACACACAGGCCAACTTGATTTGGTGATACACATCCCTTTCCCACGTTCACCCCTCTTTCTCACCCTTCTTTCTCAAAATCATATACATTTTCATTGTATTAAATGAGCAACAATGTTCAATGCACATGGATGAGAAATTAGTTTTAATTCACCTAATTCTCATGCAATTTCTACAACACTCATAGATATCCTTCATCGATAGCCTAAAACAGATATCACTAAATAGATAAATAAATTTTATTAAAGATACACTTTTACAAAATCTCGAGATGGGAGTGATAATACATATCCAACTCCGCCATCATCATCAACATTATTTCAATTTCATAATTTTAAACATCAATTCCATTTTCTCTTTACAATTTCAAACCTTCACATTTTAGGGAAAAATCACTTTCTATTTTAAAATCAATTTCAATGTAGGAAATACCTCGTTTCAACATATATCAACTTCAATTTCATACTCACAGGCTTTTTCCAAGAAACCATTTGAAAATCCCTCTTTTTCATTTTGATTTCAAACCCTAGGTTTTTCCAAAAACCGCCAAACCACTATAATCTTTTGAAATAGCAAATAACTAAGGTAAAATGCATACAATAGTGTAGAGAATCCCTACCTCAAGCTTAGAAGACAAGAGAGACAGTGAAAAAGCTTCAACAACGCCAAAACCCAACTTTGTTAGGATGAAAATGAACCTCTAAGTGAGCTTTACCTTCTTCTCAAAGGGAATATGGTAGAGAGATCAATGGATCTTGGTGTTTTAGAAGAGAGAATGTGAGTTTTAGAGAGAGAGCAAGTATGGATCTATGGTTTTTAGAAAGTTTAGAGAGAGAGAGAAATCAACAAGTGATGTAAAAAGTGAATTTTATGGACTGATACGCGTAGTTCGCTTGAGCGCAGGAAGTGACGCTCAAGCGTAAGACACAAAAGATGTGACCGCTCAAGCACAAGAAGTTGTCGCTCGAGCGTGAAATACAAACTCCCAGTAGTTTTACAGACAGAAGAGCAACGCTCAAGCACAATAAGGGCTACTCGAACCAAGACTGCTCGAGTGCAAGAAGCTTTGCTCGAGCGAAGAATACCACTTCCCAGTAGTTTTGTACACCTGCAAAAGTATTGAGAGTTCACAAAGATCGCTTGAGCGAAAGAAGTGACGCTCGAGCATAGGAGCAAAATTCTAGGCAGCAAAAGTTTGAAAAACAAGCTACCAACCTGTTCAAAACGCAAACAACATAACCCAAAAGCCAAACTCAAGAGATATAAGGGGAAATCAAACATGGATAACTATACAAGGTAATGAAACCCGGATCCAAAACATCAAATGGGTCAATTCTAAACCAGAAATGCTATAACATTCCCCTTTAAGGAATTTCATCCCCAAAATTAAAACCAAATGTTTAAAACCCAGTTTAAACTAATTACAACAATGATACTCAACTAATCTTATTACCATGACCCATCCACCGATCATTCATATCATTATAAACACGACACATTCATTCATATCAACGTGATAAACCAGTTCTCAATACTGAATATACAATTTACATTTTCAAAACATACACAATGTTTACATTACATTAATACAACAAAACTCTCAAAACATGCTCAAGTACCAACAAATGGGTCCGGATACTTCTCACGGACTTCCAACTCTCGTTCCCAAGCTGCTTCCTCAACCCCGTGATGTATCCATAACACTTTCACCAAAGGAATTGTCTTGCCTCGCAAGACTTGGTCTTGAGTATATAAAACTCTAACTGGTCTCTCCTTATATAAGGCATCCTCATCAACCTCTAACTCAGTCCAATCCAACACGTGATGGGTCCGGCTCATATTTTCGAAGTATACAGATATAGAACACGTCATGAATCCTAGAAAGCTGTGACGGCCCCCAATCTATTCTAGGATCTAAAAAGGCCCAATAAACCTAGGAGACAACTTTCCGCTTTTCTTGAATCTCATCAAACCCCGTCTAGGTGATATCTTCAAAAAGACGTAATCTTCTACCTCAAAGGACAACGGTTTCCTCCTACGGTCGGCATAGCTCTTCTAATGACTCTGAGCCGTGACCAACCTCTTACGGATAAGTGCAACTTTCTTCGTCGTTTCCTAGACTAACTCTGGACCCAACATAAGTGCATCGCCCACCTTGTCCCAACACATAGGAGATCTACATGGTCGGCCATACAAGGCCTCAAATGGTACCATGCCAATATTTGATTGGAAGCTATTGTTATAAGCAAACTCCACTAAAGGCAAGTGCCTCTCCCATGACCCCTTAAAGCCAAGAACATAACCCTGAAAGCATATCCTCTAGAATTTGAATGGTGCGCTCTGACTACCCGTCAGTCTGAGGATGATACGCGGTGTTAAAAGTCAATCTCATGCTTAAGGCATTCTATAGGCTCTGCTACAAACAAGCCTTAAAATGCGGATCTCTATCCAAAATGATAGTCATAGGGACCCCATGAAGTCGAACAATGTCCCTAATATAAAGGTTGGCTAGATAATCTACCAAGTCACTCGTGCGCATAGGTACAAAGTGCGCCGACTTGGTCAATCGATCAACTATAACCCGAATAGCATCATTACCCCGTTGAGTCCACGGAAGACCCACAAAAAAATCCATTGTGACATGCTCCCACTTCCACTTGGCTATAAACAAGGGTTATAACAAACCCGCTGGCCTTTGATGCTCAACCTTCACTTGTTGACAAGTAAGGCACTTCGACACAAACACAGCTACATCTTTTTTCATCCCCTTCTACCAAAACTGACGACTAAGATCATGATACATCTTTGTGCCTCCTGGATGCACCGCAAGGCATAAATGGTGAAACTCTCGAAGTATTTCCTCTCGGCAAGGCTCCGGCATGAAAAGATGATCAAGATATCTAACACTCGAGTCAGAATATACGTGTGCTTTCTTTACCTTCCCACTAGAGATCTTCTCCCGGAGGTTTTCTACCTTAAGATCACCCTTCTGCGCTTCTATCACTCGGCTCACAAGTGTAGGTTATGCAATTACCGAAAACAAGGTTGTAAACTCAACAGACTCGCCAAGATGCAAGTCAAACTCACTAATAGCACCCAACATGTCATGACCTGAACCTGCCCCTACAGGTTAGGATCATAACCGGCCAGTAATCCTTAGATTACCTACGGCCTTAGACAAAAAACAAATTTTAAATAATCATATGGGGCCAAAAGTGAAAGCAAAAAGATAATAATTGTCCAATGAGCTTGTGCATAAATGGAATGAATAAAAACATTTCTTATATTAATAACTCACACCAAACATACCCACATAAAAGACATTCTATGTCTAGATCCATGTAATACCACATTTATACAAAACCATAGCTTATACACAAATAAGGTCAAACATGACCATCAAAAGAAGACAAAAGGGTCAAACGATAGTTCTAAAGCTAAGGCCTCGTTCGTGAGGCGTGTCATGGTTGACTCCACAAACTTGACATTCTTTCTTAGGTTCATTACGGTTAGGGTTGGGCATCCTACTGCTCACTTACATACATATATACAAAAAGTGAGCAAAAGTCCAATGAATAATACCATAGTAAAGAGGTTATACGAATGAGATTCATATTAAGTACATCGAACCCGTAAATTTCATATACAAACAGCCTTAGGCCCATTCTGTGTTTTCTTGTATATGTCAAACGGCCTTGGGCCCAATTTAGATCCTTATCAAACATATCAAACGGCCTCGGGTCCATTGCATCAAACATGTCTGATGGCCTCAGGCCCATTGCATAACTTGTTGGACTCATCAAACGGCCTCGGGCCCAATTCAAATACTTCAACATATCAAACGGCCTCGGGCCTATTATTTTCATATTCGTATCTATGCGCATTTTGTATTCATGATCATGATCACTTTTCATTCAAACGGCTTTTGGCCCGTTATTTCCATATTCGTATCTATACGCATTTCGTATTCGTAATCATGATCACTTTTCATTCAAACGGCCTTTGGCCCGTTATTTCCATATTCGTATCTATGCACATTTCATATTCATGATCATGATCAATTTTCATTCAAATGGCATTTGGCTCATTACATTCATATTCAAATGGCCTTTGGCCCATCAAGATATTCAAACAGCCTTTGGCCCATCAAAATATTCAAACGGCCTTTGGCCCATTAAAATATTCAAACGAATAAATTGCTCATTCATAATTCAAATTCAGAAGTCCAGAAAACTTGCACATGAGTAGCATTTATAAAATAATATACATGAAAATATCTTTACTAAGATATTACTCACTGTGTTTCGATACTTGATTCGTCCTTGCACTTGACCATACACAATTCGTAATACACATAGAAATCGGGTCACAATACAATTAATTCCGTTCTTTAATTTGTTTAATTCTCTTAGGCTCTTTCCAACTCTATAGTTCATTCATAATGCTCAGTGCATGCCTAAGAGTGCTTAGAAGTGAAAGAGAATGGAAATCGAAATATGAAATAGCTTTTCAAAATTTTCTGAAACAAGACACTCCGCTCGAGCGCAACTTTAGTCGCTCGAGCAGACTGCAAAATTTACAAAATTTCTAGAAGCTTGATTTCTCTACTCGAGCAACACTTTCCTTGCTCGAGCAGACAGGTCAAATTCTGGAATTTCCAAAATTCTATTTGAAGATCAAAACACATTTCCCGAGGTCCACTCCATGTATAATACATTCAAATATGTAATGACACTCCCAAAAACATATATATTTAAAGTCATTTCTAACTCTTAGCTCAAATCTTCAGGAATTTAACGATTTTAATACTTTTCTTCCTTTCTTACAAAATATAAAATTAAGCTACGCTTAGAAAAATATTTGCAAGTATGAAATTCAAATTAAAATCAAGTCAATTCTTGATTGTCAAATTCTAAATCATAATTAATTTCTTGATTTATCCAAATTAATTTTTCTTCATATCGAACCCAATTTCAAACTCCTAAATTTTAAAACAGGAATTAAACTTTCAAAATATAATATCAAAACTTGGGTTCATACATGACTTGTTTAAAAACACACAAACTCTTAATTCATCAAAAAGAATATGATCAATTTTTAAATGATTTACATCAAAATTCCTTTAATTTAAAAATTAAGCTCATTATCCATAAACCCATAAATTCTCATTGTCCATAAACCCATAAATTTTCAAAGCTTAATTTTTATTTCATCAAAACATGAAATCAATTATTAGAAATCATGATGCATGTACAATTAGAGTATTAAAACTTGTAGAATTTGAGTTATCAAAAAACTTGTAGAATTTGTCCATGCATGTAGAAATTAGACTCAATTCATGGATGATTTTGTATTAAAACTTGTAGAATTTGTCCATGCATGTAGAAATTAGACTCAATTCATGGATGATATTCCAAAATCAAACCCAAAATAATTAATTTCTAAATTAAATTTCATAAATTTGAACTTAAATCCATTGCATGGATCAAATCTTCAATACAACATTGTTGCATGTAATTTATATAACACAATTCAATAATAATTCTCAAAATTAAACTTAAACTTAACAAATTTAAAGAATCAAAACTCATATTCTTCAATCTAACTTGATTTTACATGCAAAACCCAATTTCTATCCATTTATATAATTGATCTACAAATCTTCATTTTTAATCCTCTCAAAATTCATCTTGAATCAATTTATATCTAGATTATTTATCCACAAGATTGAGCTTTAATTTCTTAACTAAAACTTTCAATTTGATGAGTTTCTACATAATTTCTTGAGTCTCTCTTCAATTCTTCACTTTTTCCAAGCTTTTCCTTAGCCTTTCTTCACCATTTCCAGCACGAGTTCTAAGATTGAACTCTCTCTCTCTCTCTCTCTCTCTCTCTATACAGTGCTTTCTCTCCCTTGCTCTAGCTCCATGTTTCCAATTCCAACACATGAACTCATATATTAATATATTTATATATATATATATATCATTGTTGCCTTCACCTTGCACGTGCACACACACAACATATTCCAGCACAACACTTTCATACATCACAACCAGATTTCTCAGTACACCCACCTAAATTTCTCTACGCACCCACACCCACAATTCTAGTTTGTTCCATAATGTAATTTATGCTTAGGATTAATTTAATTGAGCAACACTTAATATTAATAAATCTTAGTCAACACATAATTAATTAATCGTAACTAATCACAAATCCCACATAATTGAATTAGTCTAATTTGACTTCCTGTAGAGCCCAATTAATTATATTTAAATTTATCAATCTGAATCAGATTTTTAATCAAACTTCCAAAAGGTTCCAAATATTAAATTAAACTTATTGTCATCATCAATTTTGATTTTCCAAATCATTTAGGCCTTCAATTTCTGATTAGACTCCAAATTTTCGTCAATAAATTACATATTCAAATTGGACATCCCATAAATAAATTTAATTCGCAATAATTACAATTCTCAATCCTCATAATTTAACTAACTTAATTAACTCCAATTCGGACCTAATTAATCGAATCTCAATTTTGCTAAACTGAATCGAATATTTAATTAAACTCCCAAATGGGTCCGTAATTAAAGTTAAATTTGATTCAACTTCTTAGTTTCACTTCCTTAAGCCATTTGGACCCTTAATTTCTAATTCCAAAATAAATCTTTAATAGAATCATATACGAATTAGATTCTACAATTCTCATAAATCTCAAATTAAATTAGGATATCGACAAATTAAAATCTCAAATCTCCTTAATTAACCAAATATAAAATATTATATGTGGCGATGTCGTCACACAACATCTCTCATTCCTGAATGGCAATATTAGCTACATTGCTAATGGATTTCCTACTTAAAGCATCAGCCACAACATTGGCCTTCCCCGGATGATAAAGCAACTCAAAGTCATAATCTTTTATAAACTCCATCCATCTCTTTTGCCTCAAATTCAAGTCTTTCTGTGTAAACAGATATTTCAGACTCTTGTAATCAGAAAATACTTCAAACTTCTCACCATACAAATAATGCCTCCAAATCTTCAAGACAAAAATTACCGCTGCTAACTCTAAGTCATGAGTAGGGTAGTTCCTCTCATATGTTTTCAACTGCTGTGAGCCATAAGTTACTACTTTCCCCTCTTGCATCAAGACACAACCCAAACCTTCCTGTGAAGCATCACAATACACTGAATAGCCCAAACCCCTCTCCAGAATAATTAACATTGGAGCAGTGGTAAGTCTAACCTTAAACTCTTGAAATGACTTCTCACAAGTCTCACTCCACACAAATTTGATTCCCTTCCTCATCAGTCTAGTCAATAGTGAGGCTAATCTAGAGAAATCTTTCACAAATGGACAATAATACCTAGCCAACCCCAAGAAACTACGGATCTCAAAGGCATTCTTGGGTTGTTTCCAATCTTACATTGCTTCTATCTTTAAAGAGTCTATAGCCACTCCATCCCCGGACACCACATAGCCTAGGAACTAAACTTCCGTTAACCAGAATTCACATTTCCCGAACTTAGCATACAATTTGTGAGCTCTAAGCAACTCAAACACAGCTCGTAGGTGTCCTTCGTGCTCTTCCTCAGAGGATGAGTAAATCAAGATGTCATCAATAAAGACGACCACGAAACGGTCTAAGAACTCACGAAAGATTCAGTTCATTAAATCCACAAACATGGCTGGTGCATTGGTTAGCCCGAAAGACATTACTAGGAACTCATAATAGCCATACCGTGTATGGAATGCCGTTTTTTGGATATCTTCCTCCCTTACCCTCAACTAGTGGTACCCCGTTCTCAAGTCTATCTTAGAAAAGCAACAAAACCCTTTTAACTGATCAAACAAATCATCTATACGAGGCATTGGGTACTTGTTCTTAATAGTTACCTAGTCCAACTTCCGATAATTAATACAAAGTCGTAAAGCACCATCTTTCTTCTTGGTAAAGAGAGTCAATGCTCTCCAAAGCGAAGTACTAGAGAAAATAAAACCCATATCTAACAATTCTTGGAGTTGAATCTTCAACTCACTCAACTCGGCGAGTGCAAATCTATACAGTGCCATAGAAATCGGTGTCGTGCTAGGCACTAACTTAATCGAGAACTCGATCTGGGTATTCACAAACTACAAAGCAAATCAACTCGGATTTCGTCACACTCACTACCCAAGAAGTTTGCAAGAAGACAACTAAGCTCACTCTAACCACGCAGATCATACATTGGTGATAAAACTCTATCGGCTTTGTCCCCAATGAAATAAAAACAATCAACGCTCAAGGTACATACAGTAACTCTCTGACAGTAACAATCTGCGACAGCCCGATACGATGACAGCCAGTCGATACCCAATATAGCATCAAAACTCGATATATCAATCAACACAAATGCAACAGGAAGTCGGTGACCGGCAACCTTTATGTTAGAACCCTGACACCCCTGTTCTAAAACAATCTTACCACTAGTAGGTGACTCTACACTTAGTGGAGATGATAACCGAGCCAATTCTAACCCCAAGGATGATGCAAATGCAGACGAAATAAAAGAGTGGAATGCACCTGCACCAATCAACACATTGGAAATAAAATTGCATAACAATAAAGTACCTCTCATAACTGAAGGTAATGGCACTAAGTCTAGTGTGGTAACAATATACACAGGCATGGTAATAGCATACACACGCCTCAAAGGTCTCTGATCCACATGCTCACCCCTCGAAGCATAAGTCTGATGCATTGATTGAGCCAAAGAGGCTCCTTGATTAGCCCTCAAGGCTTGCACTGACTGTGCAAGCTGGTAGCTCTATGTTTACCTCGAACCAAACACACCAGGTGTGCCATCCAACTGAGAGCAAAACCTCTTCAAGTGCCCTGCTTGCCCACACTGATAACAAGTGAGCGGCTACCCTCTCCCTTGAATCTGGCTCTGAGAACGAACCGCAGATGAAATAAACCATTGCCCTCCTCCCCTTTGCGGTCAAGCTGGAGACTTGTGGCCCAACTGGCCAAACTTAAAGAAAGTGAAATCTCCCTAAACACTTTTCCCGAACCCAAACTTGGTACTGGAAAAGTGGACCTCAACTGTGCTCCCTAGGACTACTGTGGGGTAGAATCCCTCTACCTCTTACTGTCTACCTGAACATCTTAACTCCTCTTGGAACCCCTCATCTGCTTCTCATCTATTTGCATCACGGTGGGAGGTAAGAATTTGTCCTAGAAGGCGTTGACAAAAGCCTCCTAAGTCACTCCAATGCATCCATGCACATACTTCTACCATTGACCCGCATCTCCATTCAGTTGAAAGGATACCAACGTAACTCTCAGATAGTCGTCCTCAATGGAAAGTATCTCAAATGTCTTCACTATCTGTTCTAACTACTCATTCGCCTTCAGTGGCTCCTTAGGATCACCAAAAAGCTCATCCAGATTAGACCGGAAGAACTCATTCTTTAAGAACAATGGCCTTGCCTCAGCTACTTGGACTTGGACTTGATTTTCAACCCTGAGAATGTCCATGGATTCCCACAAAGCAACGACCATTTCACGGGCCAAAGCGCCCATGGGCTGCTAACCAATTGGTTAGACCACATTAGCCTGACCAACTCCTTCTTCTTGCGTTGGAATCTCATCCGGTAAAGGTATTTCATACTTTCTAGGCCTACCACGCCTACCACCACCATGTCCACATCCTGACATCCTAATGAAGGTAACAAAAGAGATTAGCACATTTACAAATGTGTCGAAGCTAACTCACTCATGTCCGAATGCAGTGGACAACAGTAATTCACTCTACATAAGCACGTAGTCACATAAACACATACGAATTTTCTTCCTAGATAATGACCGTCCCGCGGCATTGCCAGAGTTCCAATTAGAAACAGCAGTGATCAAGTGCTCTTCTAATAGGACTTCTAGAAACCCGTAGACCCAATCAATATCTTAGGAACTAAATCTCATACCCATATAACCACATAAGCATGTTATCACATAAGCATACTGTGCATACAAATGTTTCTGTCAAGCGAGACAAACCCGTTGTGGTAATAACCACTTCCCACGTAACCAAAGTATTCAAACTCGGTACGCTTTGATACAAGTTGTAACACCCTGAAATAAACACAATATATCCATCTCATAATAACCAATTAATAGCAACATAAATGAATTGATAAGCTTTCATTAATTAGAGTTTGATATACAAAAGGTGACACATGCGATGTACATTCATAAATAATACATCCTGAATTTACAACATGTGTTACAAAATAGTGAAAAAAAAATGAAAGCTAAACAAATAATCATATGCCCTAAATGTTTACATCTTTCCAAGTCAATGCTTGGGTACATCAAAAGTGAGTCTTAAGCTCAATACAGATAAAATCCTAGGCGTGTACAAAATTAAATACAAAATAACAACACTGAGCCTTTAGCTTCACAGTCCTCCCAAGCTAAGTCCTTTGTGGAGGTATATCACTAACACTTAAAATGGTTTTTCCTACATAGGGTAAGCCAAAGCCTAGTAGAAACACTACAACACAATGTAGACACTAGTGAGTACAACATTGGCAATCAAGAGAATATCGTTAGTTCCGATGATCTCCCAACCGAAAGAGATATTAAGTGTATGGATCCACTAACTGAAAAAGATGTGTTTGAAATAACATGGGTAAATTATGCGAATGGTCCCTGTAGTTTACATGATATGTCAATTTGGTCCCTGTTGTTTCAATTTGCTCGATTTTGTCTCTTAATTTAACAGATTGTATCATTTTAGTCCAATAAATAACGGTTGTTAAGTTTGGGGGATGGAGAGTCTACTAATATGTCAATTTGGTCTATGTAGTTTAGACAATGTGTCAATTTGGTCCCTATTGTTTTAATTTGCTTGATTTTGATAAGGACCAAATTGATACATTGTGTAAACTACAGGGATCAAATTGACACATAATTTGACATTTCGTCTACCAAACTTAACAACCGTCATTTATTGAACTAAATGACACAATCCGTTAAATTAAGGGGCAAAATCGAGCAAATTGAAACAATAGGGATCAAACTGACACATCGTATAAACTGTAGGGACTATCTGTATAATTTACCCAAATAACATTTTGATTAGGTAGAAAATTGAGAAAGTTTATATAATATATATGCAAAGGTGAAAGGTTTTAGAATTCAAAAAGGTTAGTTGTATAAGGACAAGAGTAATATGGTTATATCGAGGAGATGTGCTTGCTCAAAAGAAGGACATCGACAATACGTACAATTTATTAAGATAATGATTACCAGTCACTAGCACAATACTAACTATTTATTATGATTTTACTCACCATATTCATACCAACATAATGATTTTCTATGAAAACATAATTGCTGTGATGGCATTGTCACGACCAAAATTGAGTAGTAAGTGAAGTGTAATGAAATAGTAAGTGGAAACTCATTGAGTAGTGAGTGGAGTCTAGTGAAGTAGTAAGTGGAGTATAGTGAAGTAGCAAGTGGAAGCTCATTGAGTAGTAAGTGAAACCACAATTAAGTAGTTAGTGAAGTGTAATGAAATAGTAAGTGAAAACTCATTGAGTAGTAAGTGGGGTTTGATTAAATAGTAAGTGGAGCATGATTGAGTAGTAAGTAAAGTTTGTAGTAAGCCAATTTGTAGCAAGGTTACACATTTTATAATTGATGTTATGAAATTTTGTGATAAAATTACACATTTTGTGATAAAATTACACATTTTGTAATAGGGTGCATGTTTCCTAAACAAAATACTTTCTAATTTTACTTACCATTCATTGTAACACTACTTATCACTTAGGTGCCGTTTGGTAACACTTACATTTCCAGTTTTCTGTTTATATTTACAAAAATTTTAAAAACTCAAATAAAAACTTGTTTGGTAAAATTTTTGATTTATAAATCAGTGGTCGTAGTTTATAAATTTGGCCAAAAAATGTGTTTCCATTTTAAGTTTTAAGTTTTTTTTTTTTTTTACCACCCAACACTAGCTACCACCCGCCACCATTTTCCACCACCGTCTTCTGCCACCACCACCCACCCATTAGCCACCACCACCCATCACCCACCTGTCACCCACTCACCACCACCACCCACCCCTCGCCGCCGCCGCCACCACCACCACCACCACCACCACCCACCCGCCACCAGCCATCCACCCGCCACCAGCCATCCACCCGCCACCACCCACCACCCACCACCCGCCACCACCACCCGCCACCTACTTGCCACCACCACTCATCACCCACCTGCCACCCACCAGCCACCACCCACCACCACCACCCACCACCACCCACCCGCCACCCACCTGCCATCATCACCACCACCCACTCGCTACCACCTACCACCCGCCACTGTCACCCACTCACCCACCCACCACCACCACCACCACCCGCCACCACCCACCACCACCCCCATCCGCCACCCACCTGCCACCACCACTCGCCACCACCACTACCACCACCACCACCCACTCACTACCACCCGCCACCGTCACCCACCGACCCACCATCACCACCCGCCACCACCCACTACCACCAGCCATCCGTCACCCACCTGCGACCAACACCCGCCACAACCACCACCACCACCGCCACCACCCGCCACCTACCCGCTACCACCACCAGTCACCAGCCACTAGCCACCACCTCCCGCCACCCGCCACCACCACAACACCCACCACCCACTCGCTACCACCCACTACCCGCCACCGTCACCCACCCACCCACCCACCCGCCACCACCCGCCATCCGCCACCCACCTGCCACCAACCGTCACCACCATCACCCGTCACCACCATTACCACCCACCACCCGTCACCACCATCACCACCCACTCGCTACCACCCACCACCCGCCACCGTCACCCACCCACCCACCACCACCACCACCCACCCGCCACCACCCATCACCACAAGCTACCCACCACCCACCCGCCACCACCCACCATCCGCCACCCACCTACCACCACCACCACCACCCACCACCCGCCACCACCCCCACCACCCACTCGCTACCACCCACCACCGTCACCCACCCACCCACCCACCACCACCACCCACCTGCCATCACCTACCACCACCAGCTACCCATCACCCACCGTCACCACTTGCCATTTCTCACTCTTTTTTATATTTTTAAAATTTTTTAAACATTTTTTTCAATTACCAAACGCGTTTGTAGTTTATGTTTTTCTAAAAATAAACAAAAACCAGTTTATAAAATTTTTGTAAATATAAACTGAAAACATAAACGTTACCAAACACACCCTTAATATTTTATCATTTTTACTTTTTTGTATATTTACCATTCATTCTAAATCTACTTATAACTTGTTTTCAACCTGCTTACCACTCATTCTCCTTATAAGTTGTTTTGATCTTAATTACCATTCAATAATAAATGGAATATGATTGAATAGTAATTATAGTTTCATTGAATATTTCTCATTTATAAATACAATATTTACTATTCATTTTGATTCTACTTACCATTTATTATGATTCTACTTATCACTTACTATCTATATATATTGTATATTTACTATAAGAAGAACAACGTCAGGAACGTTTGTAGTACGTATTTGTCACTCAATATGATTATTTAGTATGAAAAAATTACGATAATGCTAATATTACTTAGCGTTTAGTTTTATCTAATTAATTTTCTTATACTCTTATAGATGTGTTGTGGGGGTGTTAAGAGGCAATACTTCCTAACAAGTATGTAGAGTAACCTATCTACATATCTATTTTTTGCACCCATAATTTTTTTTTTGAATGACATGTAAAATCATATTTAGTGGACAAATGGTTGATTTGGTTCAATAAAACAAAAATGAATGACAAGTAAAATCATATACCAAAAAAGTATGTGCCAAAAACTCTCATGAATTTGGTCCAGTTGATTCGGTTTTATTGTCTTATTACGTTTCCAAATGTGGGTACGTATGCTTCATTTGAGAGATTTTAATCTTATAGGTTTATAAAAATATTTATAGGACTAAATGATCTTAAGTCATGGATATAGGATTTATTAGTATACCCCTTGATTTAATTATAACGGCTAGACAATTAACTTAAATTGTTTGATTTGATTAAAATAATAAAATAATTATTTTGAACTTAATTTGATTAAATTGAAGTTAATTTGAAGAAGGTGCTATATAATTGAAAGGGCAATGGTTGATTTTTTCAATTAATTAAATGTACCTTACGAGATCAGTAATTCAAATCAATGGGTTAGTTTGATTGGCTAAAACTTCTATATCTCAATATGTGGTCAATAGTTTGAATCTCCCCACTTGCTTATAGGTTTTATTCTTCGTGTATTAATTCAGCTTTATATTTGATTTTAATTATTATGATTGTAATTCATTAAGGTTTATTATAATATCTTATATGAATCAAATCTATAAAAAAAAAAAAACTAATTAATTAATTACCACCGTTTCCCTCCCCCCCAAAAAAAAAAAAAAAAACTTAGGAGTATTACATAAATTAACTTGTCCTTTTTTAAATAAAAAGTAGAAGAATTATAATTACCACGTGTAGTTACCATAGTTTTCAATTAATTCCGTTTGGTTTTTTACAAGTTGTAGCCGGTTATAAAGGTCTTGAATGGATGGCCCAGATTGAAAGAGTACATCTAATGGCTACTAATTAATTTCTTGTATTGTACCTCAAAACCAGATTTGCATAGTCGTTTCCTGGGGCTTTTAGTGGTGTGTTCTCGCCGGGTCTCAGTTTTAACTCCCACCAAGTGCTATCAATTTCTTGAGGTCACGCAGCGTGCTTTGCCCGAGATTTACTTGATCCATGTAAAAGGAGACTTTGCATGGGTCTCAGATTAGTTGAGGTGCGCGTAAACTAACTTGGACAAGCAGTTATCAAAAAATGTAATTGCCAACTTAGCTAGATAAAATTCATGGACATAATTGGTTTGCATAGTACAAAAAGTAGGAAATTAATTAATCTACATGATAGTTAAATTCTCTAATGTGATGGATTAAAACAGCATGGTAGGTGAGTTTCCTTCAAAGCAATGGAACTACCTTATCCAATTATATAGAAGGGCCATGAAGTTCACCCACTAAAAATGCAGACGGTGCCAACTTTGTTTTGCATACTTGTTTTCTCCATTTCATTCTTGTGTCATTTCATTTGAAAAATGACATTCATTGATTGCAATGTGGCCCACTGTGGTCCACAAGCCAAGCCGAGCCGAGCCAGGCCAATTATTTGAAGTGCCTTCCAATCAAGATCTTGGTTAAAGCGGCTGCTGTCTCTCTCATTTCTCAAAGCCAACTTTATTTGACTGATAACTTTGCAGCCTTGTTTTTAAAGAGGGTAAAGCTTCAGTCCCAAAATCAATTATATGTCCCAAGATCCAAATTTGGCTTACCCTTTTGTTTTTATTTTTATTTTTTGGCTTACCATTTGAAAATGGCAATGTTCTGACTTCTATTTCATTGCCAACGAGAGTTAGGAATAAGAAATTTTTGGATGTAATGACTGATAAGTTGTAAAATTTCAGATGATTTTGGAAAGGCAATCTGTACTCAGTACTAGTGTGAACACACATTGTATCGTAATTAGTTATTTAAGACCTCCTATACTAACTAATTCCAACCAAAAAACAAAAAGTGAAACCGTGTGCATAATTAAAAATGGACATATTAATTTTCTTATTTTTATAATTTTTATATTTACTATGTTTTGGATCTTCAATTTGTGAAGGAAAAGAAAAATGAAAAAGGAAATGTAAGTATTTATACATATTCAATTTTAGGGGTAACTAAACAAAATATGTTTTTATTTTTTATTTTTACATCACCTATGGTATATTTTTGGCAATAAGATCAAATAATTCAGAAATTAGTATCTAAATTTGTTTAAACTGAAGATGGGTCAAGGACAAATATCAAAAGGCAGACCATGAACACTATAAAAGGGATGAGATAGTCATTTGACAAGCAAGAATGGAAAGTGCATGGAATGGAAGGCATAGACCATAAAGCTTCATCAACAATTGACTTTCCTCCTTTCATAGCTGAGCAGCTGTTTGATAATTGTTTCTTTCATTTTGCTGTTTGAGGGAACCAAAAATGGTGTGGTGGGAGGCAGTTCTATCACCAGCCCTTCAGGTGCTGTTTGACAAGTTAGCTTCTGGGGACATCTTGAACCTCCTAAAGGGATGGAATATTGATGAGCTACTTCTTGACAAGCTCAAGATTGCTTATGTTACCAACACTGCTGTGGTTGATGATGCAGAGGAGAAGCAATACAGCAACCTAGCTGTTGAAACATGGCTGGGCATGCTCAAACATGCTGTTTATGAAGCTGAGGACACTTTGGATGACTTGGCCACTGAAGCTCTTCGATTTAAATTAGAGTCCAATTCTCAAACCATCGCAGATCAGGTACGCAATTTGAAGTTTCCATCTTTCAATCCTTTCAGTGAACGCATGGAGTCTAAGATAGAGAAGCATACTGAAAAACTTGAATTCATTGCAAAACAAAAAGATGCTCTTGGTTTGAAAAGTGACCATGAAGGAACGTCTAGAATCATAACAAGAGTACCAACTACTCCACTGTTGATTGAGTCTCATGTTTATGGTAGGGATGATGATAAAGAGGCAATAATTAAATTGTTGGTGGCTGATGATGAAACAACTAGTAACAATGAGTTTTGTGTGATTCCTATAGTGGGAATGGGCGGTCTTGGCGAGACCACTCTTGCTCAGATTGTCTACAATGACAAGAGAATGGATGATTATTTTGATGTAAAAGCATGGGCTTGCGTATCAGATGACTTCAATCTCATAAGCATAACAAAGGTGCTTCTTGAGTCAGCAACCAATAAAGCATGTGATACCATGAATTTGGAACTACTTCAGAGTAGTTTGAGAAAGAAATTGAGCAAAAGGAAATTTCTAATTGTATTGGATGACATATGGAATGAAAGCTATGACAACTGGAATGATCTTATGATTCCTTTGACGGTTGGAGATTGTGGTAGTAAAATTGTTGTAACAACACGCAACAAAGAGGTTTTATCTGTCATGATGAACACACTCCCCATTTATCAGCTGACGGAGATGTCGGAGGATGCCTGTTGGTCATTATTTCTGCGCCATGCATTTGGAAACAAAGATTCAAATGCGTATCTGAACCTGCATGCAATTGGCAGAAAAATAGTCAACAAGTGTAAAGGCTTGCCTTTGGCTGCAAAGACTATAGGTGGCCTATTGGGTTCTAAACTAGACACTGATTATTGGTATGAAATTCTGAATAGCAAGGTATGGGACTTGCCTTCTAAGAAAAATGCAATCCTTCCAGCTCTAAGATTGAGCTGTCATCATCTCCCTACCAATTTGAAGAGGTGCTTTGCATACTGTTCAATCTTTCCACAAGATTATGAATTTGATAGAAAGAGTTTAGTCTTGTTGTGGATGGCTGAAGGTTTTTTACAGCAAACAGACAATTTTAAGAGCATGGAAGAAGTGGGTAGTGAGTATTTTGATGTTTTACTGTCGAGGTCATTCTTCCAAGTATCCACTCAAAATAAATCTAAATATGTGATGCATGATCTAATTAATGATTTAGCTCAATTTGTGTCAAGGAATATATGCATAAGGTTTGAGGATAAGTTGGAGAAAAATAAGCAATGTGAGATCTTTGAAAAGGTGCGCCACTTCTCTTACATTCGCAGTAAATATGATGTTGTAAAAAAATTTGAGTTGTTATATGAAGTGAAGTGGTTACGCACCTTCTTATCTTTTGCAAAACCATCTGGAGCTGAATTTTGCTACTTGAGTAAGAAAGTGCTGCATGAACTGTTGCCAAAATTAAGACGTTTACGAGTGTTATCTCTGAGTGGTTATTACATTACAGAACTTCCTGACTCAATTGGCAAGTTGAAGCACATTCGGTATCTTGATCTCTCTTGGACTGAAATCAACAGCCTTCCTCAATCTTTGAATACTCTATACAATTTGCAAACACTGATATTATGTGAATGTAAGCTTCTTATTCAGTTGCCTACAGACATTGGAAAACTAAGTAATCTACGCCATCTTGATATCAGTGGAAGTGGAATAACAGAAATGCCATTAGGAATAAATAATTTGGTGAGCCTCCAGACGATGCCTGAGTTTGTGGTGGGTGCTACTGGATCAGGGATAGGGGAGTTGAGGAATCTGGCACATATTCAAGGTAGGCTTTGCATATCAAGGTTGGAGAATGTGGCAAATGCTTGGGATGCAAGAAGAGCCAATTTAAAAGATAAACAAGGTCTTAATGAATTTACGGTGGAGTGGAGCAACAATTTTGATGAATCGCGAAATGATGGAGTTGAATTTGACATTCTTGAGATGCTACAACCCCATCAGAAGCTCAAGGAACTTCTTGTCAAATTCTATGGTGGACTAAGATTTCCAAGTTGGATAGGGGATCCTTTGTTCTCTGTGCTGGTGTCTCTAAATTTAAGTGATTGCCAAAGATGTGTGTCCCTACCACCACTAGGTCAATTACCCTCTCTGAAAAAGCTCTACATCAAGGGAATGACTGGAATAAAGAGTCTGGGTGTTGAGTTCTACGGGCATGGTATTTCTTCTGGCATATCTTTTCCATCCCTGCGATTTCTAAGCTTTGAGAATATGCCAGAATGGGAGGATTGGTCTTGTATTGGAGGCAATGCAGATTTTGAAGGGTTCCCCATTCTCTCTGAGCTTTATATAGAGACATGTCCCAAGCTATTAAAGAAATTACCTGAATGTCTTCCTTGTCTGAAAAAACTAGTGATACATGAAAGCCAGCAGTTGACTTCTTCACTCCCCAGGCTTCCATTGCTTCATGAATTAGATCTAAAGGGATGTGATCAGGCATTGCTCAGTGGTGTACTTGACTTTAGCCTACTTGCTTCCTTAAACATTCGTAATATTCCAAATCTCATATGTCTGCCTGAAGGGCTGATACGGTGCTTAACAGAACTGGAGTTGTTAGTGATTGCAAATTGTTCTGAGCTCATGTATTTGACAGGGAGTGAGGTTGGGTTGCAACACCTAACTTCACTTCGGCATCTTGTAGTTCAAAACTGTCCCCTGCTGGTTTTCCTGTCAAAGGAAGAGCATCAGCAGCTGCCAGGTAAGCTAGAATATTTGGAACTAGATTCTTGCCTTGGCTTGGAGAAACTCCCTTCTACTTTGCATAACCTTATATCTCTTCGAGAACTGACAATCAAGGACTGCCCAAGAGTTGCATCATTTCCTGAGACTGCTTTGCCATTGAGATTGAGAGGTCTTGCAATCCGAGGATGTGGTTTGGAATCATTACCTGAATCAATGATTCATAGCAGCAATGCATCTCTTGAGTACTTGAACATCAGTGGGTGCTACCTTCTTACTTCATTTCCAAGAGGAGGTGAGCTTCTTCCCACCACATTCAAGCAGTTGACTGCTGACCATTGTCCCAATTTAGAGTCCCTTCCCATAGGGATGATGCACAGAAGTAACATGTCTCTTGAAGTATTAGAGGTTTTTGACTGTTCTTCAATCACGTCCTTTCCAAGAGGCCAGTTACCTACAACATTGAAGATACTGACTATTTGGAATTGCTCCAATCTAGAGTCACTAGCAGATTTGATGATGCAAACAATTTCTCTCGAATCATTTCGGATTGGGGACTGCATGAATCTTAAATCCTTACCCAACAACCTTCACAAGTTCAGATCTCTTGGTTATTTGGAAATTGATGGGTGTCCTGGTCTTGCTTCATTTCCTCAAGGAGGCCTTCCCACCAGCAGCCTCAAAACGGTTAATATCATCAAGTGCGAGAATCTCAAGTCCCTACCGGAGCGGATGCAAAGCCTTACTTCTCTTCAAGAACTGCAATTATCTAATTGTCCCGGCATACTGTCCTTTCCAGATGGTGGTTTACCCATGAACCTTGTATCACTAGATATCAAGGATTGCAAGAATATGAGGTCCCTGTCAGAGTGGGGTTTGCATAGGCTCACCTGTCTCAGAAAATTCTCCGTTTATGGTGGATGTTCGGATCTTGCCTCTTTTCCAGAGTGGCTACTTCCTAGTACGTTGACCACTCTTCATGTTGGAAGGTTCTCAAATCTAGATTCCCTATCCACTTGGTTGTGGAATCTCACATCTCTTGAAGAACTGAAGATCAAGGAGTGTCATAAGCTGCTTTCTTTGCCAGAGGAGGGGCTGCCCCCTATGCTCTCTTGTCTTGAGATCAGTGACTGTCCTTTGCTTCAACAACACTGCGAACAGAATTGGACTAAGATTGACCATATTCCCTGCATAGTGATGTAGATGATGAGCTGAAGAGTTGAAGACTTTCTTTACTCTGAGAAAAGAGCGAAAAAAAATTTCCAAATAATATTTTAACCAGGTAAGATTCTCCCTTCCAAATTCAACTCTAATGTACATAAAAAAAAAAGAAAAGTTTTAATGAGTATCACTTTTATCACTGTAATCCTTTTCTTCATCCAACCCATTCACTCACCCATCTGAATTGTTGGTTGGGCTTTCCACTGTTAGTTCAGTTAAGAATTTTAGAGGAAGGTTCTTGTGTCAGTAATGCAAACTTCATTCATTGTGAGCTTCATTAATTCTGCCTTCATATTATACTGGCTAATGCATTCTTAAACTGTACTTCCAACATTCTTAAACTGTACTTCCAACATTCTTAGACTGTACTCCAACAATAATCTTTAGAAATGTGTGCAACGGAAAAAACTTGATATGCCTTATTTTTATTCTGTAGCACTATGAGCATATACCCAGAAGACATCGTAAGTCCTCTACTTTGTAGTATTATGGCCCATTAGACGACAATGCTAAATCTGACTTTCTGTCTTGAGTTATAACTATTATTATTTCTATATCAGGGAATTTTTTGGTTCCATTCACTTTAGGCACCATAACATAAAGAAATAACAAAATTAAAAGTATTGTCTTGTGTAAAAGATTTGTTGTGCATTGTAAAATTCTAGTCTTCTAATACAATACAGTACAAATATTGTATATGGAAAAGTCGCAAGGTGTTTGGCTTTTGTGATTGTCAGGTGAAAAAAAATTATTAATGAAAAGATATATTTTCAAGTTAACGTGCATCAGAAAATGAATTTAGTTGTGGTTTCATTATATTTGAAGGATTTCTTAAGAGGTTGCATGTGCATTACTCATTAATAGACTAGTTCTCAATTAGAATTACTCTTATCTGAGGACTTCATTGTTGTTTTGACCATGTGCATGGGCTAGTCTCCTGCTTTTTGGCAAGGAATGTTGCCATTGATATTGATATTTTCAATTAGATGCATTTTAAATTTGAACATCTGATACACATACAAATAGCATGTCTTTTCTTTTTTGTTCTGTTTTAGTTTCTATCTGTTTTGATGTCATTATGGTTCTCAAAATCCTGACAACCTACTGCCCGGCTTATTTTGTTTTATTATTTTTTCTGGTTTGGGTCCTAACCATGGACCTTAGGCACAATCTTAATTTAAATTGGAAAATGCTAGACAAACTAACAAATCTAACCTAGAGATGGGCAACTTGCTTGATTATATTTTTGACATTTCAAGTTTACTCATTGCGGTAGGTGCTCATTGGATTGAACCAGAGACCTTCTTGGCTTGCACTATTGGTGGTAATATCATAATCGGGGTTTCTTATGAAGGGCATCCTGAATACATCCAGATTTTTGTGAAGGCACTTGGAGGCTCCATAACTGGTTCTGATAAATGGATTCTATCTCTCTATGAGGTAAGTGATATTCTTCTTGTTTAAGAAGAAAATGGCTTCAGGATATTCTTTACCTATATTCAAGATACATATAAATAGTAATAGTGAAGGCAATTATTTTGGGGTTCTTCTTTGTTGTTTTTATCTATGAAATGGTTTTTTCGATATAATCTTCACCCTGCCACTTGGTTATTTTATGATGAGCTTGAGCTCAGACAATTCATCAAGAAGTAGGATTAAGCCTTTCAGGCATCAGGTGACTTAAATACTAGAATTGCCAACAAAGAGTCATATTTTCTGTGAACTATGGAAAATGCATCCTTTGGGTCTATAACTTTGTGTACATAGAATTCTCTTTCTTAGCTTTTATGCGTCCCAAGCCCAGGTTTCATCTTCTAAGGTATTCTGCAATGCAGTTAATAAGCACAGTACCCACACCACTGAAATTTCTACTGCATATAATATACTTTGCAATGACAAATTCTTGGGATATTTCCAGTATTGAGATTGCCTTCTTATGAGCTTTGAGGGCATAATTAAATTCAATAGAGGAGCATCTCTACAGTGTCATTATGAGCATATAACCAACATTATTCTTCATGTGGCATGTGTTATCAGAAGCTGTCCAGAGTGGTCATTTGCAACCATTTGGTCATGTTAAGAAGATGAAAAAAAACCAGTTCAGGAGTGTAATTGGTGCTTATTCCTACTGTATAATTATTCGATTAAATAGTGCTGATTGCTTTGTTAACACTTCACACATATTAATCATCGTATCATAAATCATGATACACAAGTGGGACCACTGGTTGAATGGTTAAAACTCAGCGCTCAACCTTGAGGTTGTGGGTTCAAACGTGAGGGCAGCCACTTTGTGTAAATAATGCCAAAGGTTGACAACTACTTTGCACAAACTCTGTGATCTGTCATTTCTTCTTCTTCATTTCATAACCAAATGTTCTCTCGCTTCGCTGCTATGCTCTGCTGTTCAATCAATCAGTTTATGCCTCAAATTTGTTAGCTTTTGATAAAACTCTCTTTAGAATGAACTATATTTTGTATTGAATTTTTCTCACTTATTGATTCATATATCTTGCCAAAGGCTTACATCCTTTTATATAGAGAAGGTTATACATAAGTTCAATGAATAAGATCCATGAACCTAAACAGCCTTGCAATTAATTAGGTACATGAATATAAAAATACATGAATATGAACTCAATGTATCCAATGCATGCAATGTATCCAATGTATCTAATGTAAATATGGCATTAATTTTAACACTCCCCCTTAATGCCATATTTTGTGACACCCAACATTTCTCTAAAAAATTCAAATTTGTCCCTTGGTAGAGCTTTGGTGAAGATGTCCGCAACTTGATCTTCAGTCTTGCAATACTTGATTTGAATCTTATCATCTTCCACAGCTTCTCTAATGAAATGATGTTTGATAGCAATGTGTTTGGTACGAGAATGGTAGACGGGATTCTTTGCCATAGCAATAGCAGACTTATTGTCACACATAATTGGAGTAGCTTCACCTTGCTTCTCACCAAAATCATCCATAATTCTTCTTAGCCAAATTGCTTGTGTAGTTGCCAATGATGCTGAAATATATTCGGCTTCAACAGATGATTGTGCCACAGTTTGTTGTTTCTTGGATGACCATGAAATTACGCCCGATCCAAGAGAAAATGCATACCCAGAAGTGCTTCTCATATCATCAACACATCCGGCCCAATCACTATCACAAAATCCAATTAACTTTGCATCAAGAAATTTCTCATAAAAAATTCCATAATCAAGTGTACCTTGAATGTATCTCAACACTCTTTTTGCAACCCCAAAATGAATTTGGCTTGGACTGTGCATGAACCGAGACAATAAACTTGTAGCATACATGATGTCCGGTCTTGTAGCAGTTAAGTACAACAAACTTCCAACCAAACTTCTATAACAAGATGCTTCAGCTTCTTTACTTCCATCTTCTTTTGACAACTTTTCATTCACAATCAAGGGAGTAGCAACTGCTTTGCAATTCTTCATTTTAAATTTCTCAAGAAGTGTTTGAGCATACTTCTTTTGGCAAATAAAAACACCACCATTGTTTTGGTAAATTTCAATGCCTAAAAAATGATGCAATAGCCCCAAATCACTCATTTCATATTTCTTCATCATCTCCCTTTTAAAATCTTCAATCAATTTTTCATCACTACCGGTAAAAACCAAATCATCAACATAAAGTGAAACAATGAGAATACCGGTTGTACCTTGCCTCTTGATGTACAAAGTTGGCTCACTTTTGCTTCTTTGAAAACCCTTTTCATTGAAGTAAGCATCAATTTCACTATACCATGCCCGGGGTGCTTGCTTTAGGCCATATAAAGCCTTCTTCAACTTGTACACTTTATCTTCTTTGCCTTTGACAACAAAGCCTTGAGGTTGATCAACATACACTTCTTCTTCTAATTTTCCATTCAAAAATGCTGATTTTACATCAAGTTGGTGCAAGAACCAACCCTTTTGAGCCGCCAAAGCAATGATAGCTCTAATTGTATCAAGTCGAGCCACAGGAGCAAAAGTTTCTTGGAAATCAATTCCAGGTTGTTGTGAATACCCTTTTGCCACAAGTCTTGCTTTGTTCTTTTGAATAGAGCCATCCGGATTGAACTTTGTTTTGAAAATCCACTTCACACCAATTATTTCTTTTTCTTTCGGCTTCTCCACTAACTCCCAACTCTTGTTCTTCTCAATCACATGAATTTCATCTTCCATGGCTTTCTTCCATGCTTCATCTTTAATTGCTTCTTCAAAATTTTCAGGTTCAACAATGCATAAATTGCATCTTGCATACACATCACTAAGACTCCTTATATTTCTTGGAGTTGAACTTGGAGATGAAGAACTTGAACTTGAACTTGAACTTGAAGACAATTGTGAACTAGCAATTGGTGACAATCTTTGTGGAGATTCAAGAGTTGCGACATCTTCAACTTGTGGACTTTCCGATTCTTCATTGAAAGCAATGCTTTGATCTTGGACTTTCTTTTCCTTCCAATCAAAAGACGCCTTCTCATCAAAGAGAACATCTCTACAAATAATCACCTTCTTTTGATCCAAACTGAAGAGTCTATAGCCTTTGGATTTCGAGCTATAACCCACAAAGATGCATTTCTTACTATTTTCATCAAGCTTGTGCCTCACTTCTTTTGGAACATGAGCATAACAAATGGAACCAAACACCTTCAAGTGATTCACCGATGGTTTCCTTCCACTCCAAGCTTCAAATGGAGTTTTGTCCTTAAGAGCTTTTGTAGGACATCTATTCATCAAGTAAACTGCTGTATACACGGCCTCACCCCAAAATTTTTTGGGTAGCCCCTTCTCATGTAGCATAGACTTGGACATCTCCTCTATGGTTCTATTCTTTCTTTCCGCCACACCATTTTGCTGTGGAGTGTACCCAACAGTCAATTGCCTTTCCATTCCAATATCTTCACAAAATTTCATAAACTCATTTGAGTTGTATTCTCCGCCTCTATCACTTCTCAATACTTTCATCAAACAACCACTTTGTCTTTCAACAAGATTTTGAAATTTCTTGAAGATAGAGAAAACTTCACTCTTTTGTCTCATGAAATACACCCAAGTCATTCTAGTTAAATCATCAACAAAGATAATACAGTATTTGTTACCTCCATGAGTTGGTGTATCCATAGGTCCACACACATCGGTATGGACAAGCTCCAATGGTGCTTTAGCTCTCCATGCTTTCTCCTTTGGAAATGACTCCCGATGATGCTTTCCAAGTGCACAACCTTCACAAATATGTTGCACTTCATGAATGGTTGGTAACCCAAAAACCATATTCTTTTGTTGTAGATTCTTCAAGCTTTGAAAATTCAAGTGCCCAAATCTTCTATGCCAAAGCCATGAATTATCAATCACATCCATCTTCAAAGCCGCATTTTTGCTATACCGAAAAATGAGAGGAAAACTTCTATTCTTCTCCATCTTGATTTTTGCTACAACTTGGCTTTTCCCCCTTTTGTCAAAAATTTTGCAAAAATCGTCTTCAAAGTGAACAAGGTATCCATGCTCCATAAGTTGTCCAACACTTAGCAAATTTTGCTCCAAGTCTGGAACTAAGAGAACATCAGAAATGAATCTTGTACCCATCTTGGTTTCTATAGCAATAGTACCTTTTCCTTTTGTTTGGACTAAGGCACCATTCCCCATTTTTACTTGAGGACTGGAGGAAGCATTCATTTTCACAAAAATGCTTTCATCTCCTGTCATGTGATTGCTACATCCGCTATCGACAAACCATACATCCTTGGTTTGATCCGATGCCTTGTGACAAGCATAGAACATGTGCCTTTCACTTTCTTGCTCCTCAGAAAAATTAGCTTATTGAGTGCTCTTGACTAGGCAATCCTTCTTGACATGCCCAAATTTGTTGCAATTGTAACATTTTGGCTTTCCTCGAAACCAACAATCTTTATCAACATGATTGCTTCGGTTGCAAATTCCACACTTTTGTTGAGTGGACTCTTCATTTTCCTTTCTTTGAAAATTAGATCTTCCTCTTCTTCTTTCTCTTGCATTTCTTGCTCTTCCGGTTGCATTTCTTCCTCCTCCTCTTCCTCTTCCTTGGGAATTAGAGGGACTAACATTGAGCTTGGATTGAAAGGCACTTTCAATTGACTTTTCAGATTGCCTACTCAACCTTTGCTCAAATGCTTTAATTGAACCCATCAATTCTTCAGTACTCAAATCAGCAAGATCTTTAGTTTCTTCAATGACAGCAACAATGGGATTGTATTTCTCCGGCAAACTTATCAAAATTTTCTCAACAACTCTTTGATTAGTAATATTATCCCCATAAATTTTCATTTGGTTTACAAGTTCCATAACCCTAGAAAAATAATCCTTCAACAATTCCATATCCTTCATCTTTAAATTTTCAAAATCTCTTTTCAATGATTGAAGTTTGATGGTTCTTACCTTCAAGTTGCCTCTATACTCTTTCTGAAGAATATCCCATGCCTCCTTCGCTTTTGTTGCATTGATAATTCTTGGAAAGATTGCTTCCGAAACTCCTTGTTGAATAAAAGAGAGAGCCTTTGAATCCTTCTTCTTTTGCTCTTTTAATTGGTTCTTTTGGGGATTTGTCAAAGCTTCTTCATCTTCAGGTTCCTTGAACCCATTCTCAACAAGATCCCAAAGGTCAGTATAGACAAAAATAGTTCTCATTTTCACATACCAAAAATCAAAATTTTCACCATTAAAGATAGGAGTGGATACATTTTGGTTGTTGGGATTCGCCATGGACGTCAGTTTGTTCTTCTTCGGGGCTTGTTTTCCCGTATCCGATCTCTACGCCCAGCTTGCTCTTGACCCAACCAATGCTCTGATACCACTTATGTTAGCTTTTGATAAAACTCTCTTTAGAATGAACTATATTTTGTATTGAATTTTTCTCACTTATTGATTCATATATCTTGCCAAAGGCTTACATCCTTTTATATAGAGAAGGTTATACATAAGTTCAATGAATAAGATCCATGAACCTAAACAGCCTTGCAATTAATTAGGTACATGAATATAAAAATACATGAATATGAACTCAATGTATCCAATGCATGCAATGTATCCAATGTATCTAATGTAAATATGGCATTAATTTTAACAAAATTCCTATTCACTAGTACTATTAATTCATTTTTTTTCTTTGGTTTTCCTCTGTATCTATCTCAATTTTCTATTTCTCCTTTTTCCTACCAGGCTAGAGAGTTGAATTGGGTTAGAGAAAAAAAGGGTGGTGTTCGATTGACATGAGGCTGTTGCCGAAGTTCTTTTGACCTGGTTTGGTTTTAAAAACCCTCTAATTTTCTTTCTTTAATAATTATTTTTGTTTTGTTTGTTGAAGTTTCAGTTTGAATTTCATGATTGATTTAATTCGTTTATGTAATAACTCGACCCTTTCATATGCTTTAATTCTCATTAGATGTGTGATTATATGCGTGTTTATATATTTGACATGAAATTCCATATTTTAATATGTGGATTATATAATTATGAAATTATATCCGGTGATTATGAGAAAATTTGTTGAAATTGTGACATTTGGATTAGAAATTGAAAGCTTTAGAGGCGCGATAAATCGAAATTGACT
This sequence comes from Camellia granthamiana, assembly GCA_036172215.1. Taxonomy (NCBI): domain Eukaryota; kingdom Viridiplantae; phylum Streptophyta; class Magnoliopsida; order Ericales; family Theaceae; genus Camellia; species Camellia granthamiana. The sequence continues at coordinate 62,930,619 of CM069908.1, forward strand.
TGACATTTATGATCAGCATGATTTTTAGGACATAATATAAATTTTTGTAAAAATTTGATTCGTAACAAATTAAATTGAATTATTTAGGCTCAAGACTTAAATAAACCAAATTAGGCTCATAACTCAAGCCTTAGATACATATATGAACCTAAAGAAGAAACTTAGACTCACCTTTTATAAAACTATCCCCTGGGAGAGCTCTAGAGAAAGAAAAGAAGAGAAAAAAAAGAGAGAGAAGGAAGAGATCAACCTAGGGGAGGAGATTGAAGATCTTAGAAGGGAGTTTTGAATAATAGAGTTGAAGGTATGTGTCAATTAACTAAATTTCCTAAATCTCTCTCCAATTGCTTAGCATCAAGCTTTTAAATGGAGTTTTTCCACTCACCCAAGCTGAGGTTTTGAAATAGTGACCATGGTTGGGGAAATATTCATGCAACCCATCAAGATTCATGGTAATTGTTTAATTTGAGAGTTGATCCTTGTGTTTTAAAGTATGTTGAGTAGTTTGTGAGAAACTACCTTCTAATCTTTAGTGTTTGCATATATGTTTGTGTATATGTTTGATAAATCATGGAAAGGTGAAGAAATGGAATGAATGTGACCATTTGGGGTTGTAATTATGCAATTAAAAAGAGTTATGATTTACTTGAGCATGAGAATCATGTCTATTATGTTTATATACTATGTTTTGGGGAATCGCACGTGCGGGGCTCATAGCCGCACGTGTGGAAAATAGGGGAGCCAGATTGAGCATTTTGAAATAAAAGCACGTGTGGAGCCGCACGTGCAGCACGCCTTCCTGGACGTGCGGTGGAGGACTTCCGCACGTGCGGCCAGTGGAAAAAATTTCTGTCAGTTTCTTTTACACTGTTTAACCCTCTGAATCTATTTATATGTACAGTTGATCCGTTTAAAATACTTAACAATGAATGGGAAATGAACGAAATGAAAGAATGAGGGAAGATATAAAAACAAAGAAAAGAATGCTTTACTTATCAATTGTTGCATGTGATGTGTAGGTCACTTGCCGGAAGAAACCATTGCACGCAGTGGCGGAGCCAAGAATTTATATAGGGGGGGCACCCATTAATTACAATCTCAAAATTCTTCTTTCTCAATCAATAACAATAACATAATAATAATTTTTCAAGCTAATGTTAAACATTAAAAATTAATATCCATTACAAAAAGTTTTAAATTTTAAACTTTTACAATTGACCTCGACGAGTTTTCATCTTTTGAAATCTTTCCATAATAGTATCATTATCACCATCTTTCAACCAAGCTATCATTTATCGTTTATCATTGTCACCATCTTTCCATAATTGTAAAAGTTTTCATCTTATCTAGTCTCTACCATTTTCTTAGCAAGATCGACAATTCCATTCAACATTGAGAACTCACTATTGGATAGCATGTCGATAATATATGTATCAAGTTGATCATTAAGTACCATGAGCTCCACTGAAAAAAATTCTTTGGGATAAAATTTAGCAATATGAATTAACTTTTTCTTATCAAAACTAGAGAAAGAGTTAGATGGATTCAAACATGTCACACAAAGTAACAAATTAGTGTTCGACTCAGTGAAGCGAGCATTTAGTTCTTGAACTTGCATATCCAAAACAGTGTAGAATAACTCAGCGCGATAGTGATGTAAGTTTGTAATTTCTTGAGCATTGCGCCTTTTTCTCCCTCGAGCTACAAACATATCTTCCATTTGGGGAACATCAATTTCATACTTTTCACAAAAAGACAAAATATCATCAAGTAAAGATGTCCACCCACTCTCCCTTATCTTTTGGAGCTGTACTTTAGAAATTTGAACTAAATTTATGGCATTAACAATAGCTTAATCTTTCCTTTGTAGTGCTTGCGATAACTCACTTGTAATAGCCAATATTGTTTTCATCAAATGAAGGTTGAATACAAACTCAAATGATTGAATTGAGTCCAACAATACATTTGCTTCTGTTCGTTATTCTGAATTTGAACCATCCTTCGAAATCATTTCAAGCACATTAATCACTGTTGAAAACATACTAGCCAAGCTGACTAAAGTACCATAGTGTAAATCTCAACGTGTATCACCAGTACGTTTAAGATTAGTTTCTTGATTTAAGCCTTGCCCACTAGATAGCTTTCCAGTATTAAGTGCCTCAGCAACTTTTGTAGCTTGCTTCTCCCTAACAATATCTCGGCGTTTACATGATGCTCCAACAACATTCACCACATTAGAAACCAAAGTGAAAAGTAAAGCAATTTGATTATGATTCTTTGCCACGGCTACAAGTGCCAATTGCAATTGATGAGTGAAACAATGAACATAATATGCACAAAGATTCTCTTTCAGTATAAGTGTTTTAAGACCATTGAACTCACATTGCATATTACTAGCCCCATCATATTCTTGACCTCGCAATCTGGAAATACTCAATCCAAGTCTAGAGAATAAATTTTCCATAGCTTGTTTAAGTGACGGAGCATTTGTATTAGCAACATGCTCAATACCCACAAAGCGCTCAATGACTTGGCCTTTTTTTTCAACATATCGTATTACAACTGCCATTTGCTCCTTGATTGATATGTCACGGGCCTCATCAATCAAAATAGAAAAAAGTGCATCACCAAGATCTCTAATAATCACATTGATAGTTTCTAATGCGGCCACATTTACAATGTCTTTTTGAATATCAGGAGATGTCAACTTGAGATTTTGTGGAGCATTGCTCAATGTAACCACTTTGACATCTTCATTATGATCAGTAAGAAACTTGAAAAGTTCAAGAAAATTTCCTTGGTTACTTGAATTTTCAGATTCATTATGCCCATGAAACGCAAGTCCTTGTCTGAGAAGAAATTTAACACAATCAACTAATGAATTCAAATGGGTTCGATACTCAATTCGAGCTTGATCAGATTGTTAAAAAAAAATCGCTTCAATATGTTGGTTTTGGTTTAACAAGTCATGACATTTACTCGAAGCTTGATTATGAGCACTATTGGGACCTCCAACATGAGTCTGAATTTTTTCTTTTTTCTTCCAATTTGAGAAACCCTCACCAACAAAAAAATCACCACCAGCTTGATCTCCAATATCGAGTTTGAAAAGATAACAACATAAACAAAATGCTGCATCTTTTGCTACGCTATACTCCAACCAATTAGGAAATTCACTAAACCAAGCCTGATTAAATCGCCAAATTTTTTGTCCAAATGATTTTTGTGGAAAGTTATGATCATGAGGTTGACAGGGACCTTTTTGTAGATATATCCTACGAATTCGGTCTCGATCATTAGCATTATAGTCCATAATCCGAGGCCGTAGTTCTGGATTTGCAAGAAGGTCTACTAAGTTGATTTCTATGCGACTTTGTTTTACAGAAGAATAGTTATCATATTTTTCTTGAGAAAGAGATGATTCCAATTTTGATTTTCTTTTGAAATATTTCTCCATGACTGTTTGGAAAAACTAAAAATCAAAATAAAAATTCATAATCAAAATCTTAAACACCCCACAAATCAAAATCTCCAATTTTAATACAAATCAAAAAATTTAAATTAGCACAAATCACAACAAATCAAAATTTTTAATCTTAGCACAAATTATAACAAATCAAAATTTCTAATTTAAATATTAATCACTGCAAATTAATATTTTTAATTTTAGCATAAATCAAATCCCTAATTTTAGCATAAACAACAACAAACCAAAATCCCTAATTTTAATATAAATCACCACCAATTAAGATTAATAATTTTAGCATATCAGAATCTCTTATTTTAACATAAATAATAACAAATAAAAAAAATTTACAAATCAAAACTTAACAAATAATTATAAATTAATACTTATAATTTTTATTTAAAAGTTAAAAAAAACAAAAACAAAAACAAAGTTACTTGTAAACAATGAAGAAAAGATATCAAGGTTATAGTGTGGTTTTAAATCTGTGTTGTGTGATCCTAATTTGGTGAATCGCGAGTCGATAAATTGCAAAGCAACAAAGGGAGACAAAGAAGACAAAGAAAATACAAAGATACTTCACAAGTACTGTGAATAAATAAAAAAAATAAAAAATTTCATACACTTCTAAGGTTTTAGAGTTTTAACCTTACTGTAATTGGAGTTGTGTGTACTCATTTAAAAAAAAGTTGTGTCAGTATTTAATTGGGATTCCAAAAATAAATAAATAAATAAATAAAATAAAATATACAAACATGGTGCATCGTGCGTGTGGTGTGTGTGGGTTAGTGGGTTTGAAATTGTGTATTAGAAGGAGGGGCACAAGGCAGACTACACTTAAAAAGAAAGAAAAAAAAAATTCAAAAGTCAGGGGGGGCACGTGACCCCCCTGAGCCCAATGTCCCTCTGCCCCTAATTGCATGACCAGATCACTGTGAGTAACAGTAGTGTAAAGATATACTCACTTGTATTTATTTTGATACGTTAATGCGTGATACTCGAAGTTATGTTATTCGAATGAAAGAGCTACAAGAATCGAAATATGGAATGTGGTTATGAGATGAGACTTGTTTATAGTTATTATTGGGCCTGAGGCTGTTATGTTATTATTGGGCCCGAGGCCGTTCTATTATTATTGGGCCTAAGGCTGTTTTGTCATTATTGGGCCTGAGGCCGTTCTGTTATTAGAATTGGGCCCGAGGTCGTTCCGTTATCATGATTAGGCTCGAGGCCATTGCGAAATGTATCGAAAATCAAAAGAGATATTCATGAGTTACGTATACGCTTTACGTTTTGCAAGGCACATGCTCGTTTACATGCTTTAGTACATTATTATTATTCACTGAGTTTGGCTCATTTCATATTCATGTATGATTTGTAGGTGGTCAGCTTGGAGGCCAACCCTAGGTCAGCTTCAGGCGCCTTTTTGTGGAAATTTTTGGTTAAGCCCAAGTGGAGTTTTTTGTTTCTTAGGAAGTTCAGTGCCACATTTTTGTATTGTTTTTGGTGGCTTGTTGAACATTTTATGCTCATGTAACTCTTGAGTTGGTAACCATTTGTATATATATACCTACCTTGGACTGTATTTATTTGAATGGCGCATGTGAACTTCTCCGGTTAAAGGAAGTCGTGTAATGATCCTAGCATATATGCACGGCTCGATGGACATTGTATTATTTAATGGCTTTCGCTTTAGGCCCCTGTGTTGAATTAATTATTCTTTGTTTTTGACTTGAGGCCTAAGTATAGGCCAGTCATGTCCTAAACTTTTAGGGGCAGGTATAGGTCGTGACAGTTTGGTTGTTGGAATTAATGGGGAATGAATAGAAATCGTAATTTGGGTAAAAAATTTAGAAAAAGATTTGTTTCTTTGGTTATGTCTTTGTTTAGTTTCTCGGTAAAATATATATATATCAATTCTAGAAAATATTCAAGATAAGTTAGTTGCTCTCCTTTAACTGGTTATATATGCTTCACACATTCATTATTTTGGCTTAGAACCTCTAAATCATTTGGAGTCACACATTCATTACTCTATGGCCTCGTTTGTTTTGGGGGATAGAGGAGGGATTGGATTCAGATAGAGGTGAGACCCATTAATATTGTGTTTATTTACAAATTTGGAAAGAGGATTCATAATACCTCCGGATTATGATGGGCCTTAGGTGTTGGGATTGATAGTCTGCCCAAAGACTTGGTATTAGAAAGAGTACTGCTATTAGCACTCCATCAATTATTTTGGATCCTCCATTTCTTTGGACCCCCACTTATAAATTGTAAAACTCTTAAAATTTCTTTTATCCTCCCAAATAATACCAAAATTATCCTTGTAAAAACTTTCCACCCATTCAAATGCACAGCCTCATACCCCCAAAACACAACACAATCCACTGTTGTGCTTTTCTAGTTGATTTTTTGTCATTGATCCATGGCCTTACTGTACTTATATACTCTTTGTGTGAGCAAAATTAGGCAGAATTTCATTCCTCGGTTGACCGACCAGTCGACCACCCAAGGGTTGTTCGATCTCTTTTGTTGGCTTGTTTTTACTGCTGCTTCGGTTATCTGTTTCTGAACAAATAAGAAATGTTCGGTTATCTGTTCCTAAACAAATAAACAATGTTCGGGCTTGTGTTCCCGAATTTCGGTCATATGTTCAGGAGTTCAATCCCGAAAAATGATGAATAGTTTTTATTATTTTTGTCATTTTTTTTAAGAAACGTAATCTTACAAGGTCAATCTCCTCTGAGTTAAGAACACCATCAAAGTTATCAACCTCTTTTAAGCTTTTATTATATGCCTCTTCTCTCATGGAGTTGTGGTTACCGGAAAAATTTCCACACATTGTCGTTACTAGAGGAGTGTATGTAATCAAATGGTTGCCACCATTGCCGTTGGAATATTGCTGCCAAAGGGTTTTCAAGGTTTTGAGGGTGGGTAGGTTTTGAAGGTAGGATTTGGGGAAGATGGATGGGTGGTAATGGTGCTCTGTGCTCTCATAAATCCTAACTCATAATGTAGTAGGTATGTGAGATTAATTGTGAGATGTGGTGTTTCAAAATTATTGATGTCATTTTAGTAACTTCACTTGAGGTTATTATTGTAATAAAAAAAAAAAGCTAAAAAATGGGAAATTCTATTTCCACACACCTACTTACCTCTGTGTACACACTTAATGATTTATTTTTTTATTACTGTTTTGTCCTAAAATAAAATTACTGAAGTGTCTTTATCTTCTCCACCAAAACCCTAATTTCTTAACCCTAACCTTAGGAGGCTCAGAAGGTTTTGTGCTTTGCTCAGCAGGTTTGCTCTTCGACCTAGAATTTGCTTCAACTTCAGATTTTGAGCCACCGTTTTCATCTCTTGATCCAGATATTTTCACTCGTTTACCATTTGAACTCTTCTGCCCAGAAAGAAAACAAAACCAATTCAAAGTTGACACCCCTGATTTTGATAAAGTGTATTATAGTTGGACTGAAAAATTCCCAATTTTTTGACAGAAAAAAATATGGAAAAATAGCATAATAAGTTATTCTTGGATCAAAGGTTTAAAAAGCACAAAAAATAATTAGTAGATAGAAATTTGCATAAGACGTCTTAATTTCCATGAGCCAAGGAAGAACTAAATAGATTAACAAACATAAAAATAAAAGGATATATATATGTATACTATGTGTTTGTATATATGTCTGTGTGAGGTTTTGATGTTAAAAGTTTGGATTTTTTTTAGTCTAGAGAATGACCAGCGGAGGGTAGAGGGAATGGCGGAGGCGGCAACAATGGTAGAAGGGGGTTGAAAAGGGGTGACTCAGAGCTGCCGCCATCGTTGATGCATGGTCATGGATGGCAATAGGCGATGCATGACAATGGTTGTTGGTTTAGGGTTTCAATGTTAAAGAGAGGGATATTTTTGACAAAAAGGATTGTGCATTGAGTAAAATTACAAAATTTAAAATTAGTTGGTGTGTGTGTTGAGAGAGGATGTGGAGTGAGATATTTTGGTGTGTGGAAATAGAATTACCCCTAAAAATAGGGGTCCAAAATAATTGATGGGGGTGCTAATAGCAGCACTCATTAGAGAATTAGTTCGTTGGTATTAGAGAGAGATTTACTATTTACCCATGTTGACCTAGCTCATCACTTTTGCGGACAGCAAAAAGCTCAACGACTCTTAGCTGAACATATGTTACATCGATAATACATTTTTTTTTTTTTTAAAGCAAGCTATCAATTTATTTAGGATTTTTTTTTTGTTTTTTTTTTTGTGAATGGGTTTTGATTTGTGAGTTTCTTTACCCCAATTTTTCCCTTGTTTTTTCTGTAGTTTGTGATTTGTAAATGGGTTTCTTTTTTTTTTTTCATTTTTTTTGGATTTTTTATCTGTGATTTGATCCATCTTTTTGGGGTTTGAAACAAGCTAAAACATTTTCTTGAATCAAGTTATCAATTTATTTTAGATTTTTCTTTTTGATTACTAGATTTTGTTGATAACATATCCCACGCTAACTCTTCTTTGTGATGATTACTAATAAAAAATGAATTAGTTGATCTCAGCAAAAAGAAAAATCTAAACAATTTCTTTTTGGTTTACGACATATCCCATCCGTAGAAGAAGAACAGAAAATAATGATGAACAACAAGAAAAAGATCAACCAATTCATTTTATATTAGTAAAAGAAATAAAAATTCACCAAGTCTTCTCTATGTTGATCTCTTTCTAATATAATATAATAAATTAACCATGCAATGCATGACCACCTATTCTTTAACTCCGCCCAGAAATTTTTACACAGATTGGTATAGGTAAAAATAACAATGAGTAAAAATTAATTGATGCTTGCATTTTTTAATATTTAAAAAAAAGAGAATAACATTGAGTAAAAAAATTTTGATAGTTGGATTCTTTAATATTAAAAAAAAAAAAAGAAAAAAAAAAGAAAAAACATTGTATAGATATTTATTTATTCTTTAGTTGGTATAAGCCCAAATTTGATAATAATGCAGCGGGTATTTGTGAAATTTTACATGGTTAATCTCACTTCTATCTCTCAAATCAAACATGAACTATTGTTAATCTACTGATTATCAAATAAATATAATTTTTCTTAATCTTCTCACTAACCATCTTCTCACTGATAATCCCGCCCAACCTACATATGAAAACAAACGTGGCCTATCTATTATTGTTTCATCAATAAATATTGACTGCTTTCCAGCTTTTGGTCATTGTAGAGCGATGCTGAGGACGTGGATTAATAATGATCTTGAAATTCTTGAACAGCTTGAAGCCTGTCGGTGACTGGTTTTCTTTATTTCTGCTATCATCCATGCCTGTCTGATAGGGGAAACCTTCTGATTTCTTTTGTTATTGCTCTGTATTATGCAAAGCTGTGCAATTTGGACAACTATTTACATGCTTTATTCAATCTAATCCGAGTTGTAGTCTCTTGGTAGAATAAAAGTATCGGCGCCCTTTTATTCAAATTTGTTTATTATTATTCTTATAGGCTGAAGAAACAAAAATTTTAAAATAACTCTGATGTTGAACAAGATCTTTTACTCAATGACCTTCAGCTCTACACTGCATAGAAGGATTGCTTTAAAAACTAAGTTCTAGTTGCCTCTGTTTGTAGCTAGGAGTTGCAGCTGGGAAAATTCGAGTTCACAGATAGCTGGCTGCCACTCAATTCCAGACTCCACAGTATGTGAATTCATCAGTGCGTTTAACTATTTTTGTAACCAATGGCACCTTATGATAGTTCATCCTTGGATTGAGAAATGAGATTTCTAAGGTGAAAAGGCCAACTGCATAGTTTGTATATATAGTTATATATCGTGTTATATTAGTTGATTGGTAGTGATTGATTCACCTTCCATATTAGTATATATACTCTCCTCCTATGTATAGGAGCTCAATGTAGTAGGTTAAATATACAATAATATACACACAGCTTATTCTCTCTCTACAATATATCAACATGGTATCAAACTAATAATTTTTTTTTTCTTCTTTTCTTCTGTTCATCACCAGAATACATCATCTTGTTTCTGGTTTTCACTTTTGGGTACTAATTGCACACTGTCAGGCTATCTTGTTCACTATTTGACTCCGAAAATATCATCATCTTGCTCGGAATTTCCTTACGATTCCAACGCCACCAAAATCATTGTCAACAAATTACTTACGTGCCCTCACGCGCCACCTCCGTTGTTGCGCGTCATTGGCTTTTGTCACCACTCGCCCACGCGCTTGCATGGACGTCTCTGTGCATCGTTGATGTCAACCTCTCCGTGTTGACATCAGCCCTAAACTACTTCCATCAGCTACTTTTGTTAGCCGCCGCTCTATGCTAGCCGCCTGACCAAGCCGACTGACGTTCACACTGATATCAGTCCTTTCTACTGTGCATCCAGTCCTCACTTGCTAACTTATTGTTGATGGTTCTCTCATGTCTGTGAGTCATATTGGCTTTGTTTCTACATCTCATTTGTCCTTATCCTATGTTTATCTTATTCTTGCTCTCACTTTTAAACCTTATTTCCATTAGTCAGCTATGTAAATATGGTCTAACTGTCACCTTTTCTAATAATGGTTGTTTGGTGCAGGACCCTCAAAGGGGACAAACCCTTGGGATCGGCCATAAGCATGGACGTTTCTATGAGCTCATTCATCTTCATGTTCCAATCTCCACTCCATTGGTTGCCCCTATATTTGCCTCATCCTCATCTACCTGTACCTTATCACGTTTTCATCTTTGGCATTGTCGTTTAGGTCATATTTATGTTAGTCGGTTGAAATATTTAATTTCTAGTGGTCAGTTAGGTCCTGTCTCTTCAGACACTTTAGATTGTTTATCTTGTCAACTTGCCAACAGCCGGCTTTATCTTTTAATGACAGTAATTATGTTTTTTGTGCTCCGTTTGATCTTATACATTCTAATATTTGGGGCCCATCTCCTACACCTACCATGGGGGGATCATGCTATTTTGTTATTTTTGTTGATGATTTTTCTCGTTATATTTGGATATTCCTTATGAAAAATCGTTCTAAACTTAAACAACTTTATTACAATTTTGCTAAAATGGTTCAAACCTAGTTTTCCAAAGCTATAAATCTTTCGTTCTAATAATGCTATGGAATATAGGGATTTCGATTTTTTATCTTTTCTTCAGAGTCATGGTACTCAGCCTCATCGTTCTTGTGCCACCATGTCTCAACAAAATGGACATGCTGAACGGAAATATAGGCATATTCTTGATACTACTCAGGCTCTTCTCATTTCTTCGTCTTGTCTTGAAAATTTTTGGAGGAAAGCTACTCTTATTGTTGTTTACACTATTAATTATGTACCTACCCCGATCTTTCATAATCAAACACCCTATGAGTGATTGTATGGCATTTCTCCTTCTTACACCTCACTTCGAGTCTTTGGGTCTGCATGTTTTGTTCTTCTCCAGCCTCATGAACACACCAACCTAGAACCTCGTTCTTGTTTGTGTTGTTTTCTCAGATATGGAATTGAATATAAAGGTTATCAATGTTGAGATCCCATTTCTAAGCGTCTTCGTATCTCTCGCAACATAGTCTTTTGGGAACATAAAATGTTTGCCTCTCTTTCGCCCTTTAATTTATCTTCTCCAGCTTCCGCTCTTCACTTTACTCATCCCTTTATAGATTTATTTCCTGATGATTTTGATGTAGGTCTTCCTTTTCTCTCTCTAGAGATGCCATTGCCTACACTTAATCGTGCCGAGACTGTTCTCCCTGATGGTCCTCTTGGTGTCTCTTTGGCCTTCTCACCTCTTAATGAGTCTTCACCATCTCGCTCATCTCCTTTTTAGCCTCCTTGTTCTGGTCGTCCACAAAGGGTAACACAACCTAATGTTAGTCTTCGTGATTATATTGTTGGTTTTACTACATTTTCTACTTATGAGCTTACCTCTTATCGTGAGGCTTGTTCTAACCCTCTTTGGCAGCTAGCTCTGACTGATGAATTGCAAGCATTAGACAAAACTCATGCTTGGAATATTGTTGACCTTCCCTCTGGTAAGACTGCTAGTGGTTGTAAATGAGTTTATAAAATCAAGACTCATTTAATGGATCTATTGAGACAAAGATCGTTTGGTTGCCCGAGGTTTCACTCAAGAATATGGTATTGATTATAAGGAGACTTTTGCTCTTATTGCTCGCCTCACTTCTGCCCATTACTTTATTGTTGTTGCTGCTACTCGTCATTGGGTCCTTTTTGAGATGGATATGAAAAATGACTTCCTCAACGGAGATCTTCTTGAGGAAGTTTATATACAACCCCCTCGTAGGTCTATTGTTCCAGTAAATAAAATATGCAAACTACAGCGTGCTTTCTATGGACTCAAGCAAGCTCCCCATGCTTGGTTTGCTAAGTTTAGTGCTACTATTCATGACTTTGGCTTCAACTCAAGCTCTTATGACTCTGCTTTATTTATTCGTACCACTGCTTAGGGCACCACTCTTCTTCTTCTTTATGTGGATGATATGATTATCACAGGTGACAATGAGGCTAATATTCTTAGCCTAAAACAGTTTCTTAGCCACCACTTTGAGATGAAGGATCTTGGTACTCTCAATTATTTCTTGGGTCTTGAAATCTCTCATGACTCGACTGGCTAGTTTCTTTCTTAGGCTAAATATGCATCTAACCTTCTCACTCAAGCTGCCCTTACTGATTGCATAATTGTCTCTACTCCAATTGATCTTTAGACTCGTCTTACTCCATCAAATAGCACTCTTCTCCCCAATGCTACACTCTACCGACAGTTGGTAGGCAACATTCTCTACCTTACAATTACTCGTCCTGATATTCATACGCTGTCCACATTGTCAGTCAGTATATGTTGGCTCCTCACACGCCTCATTATGATACCCTACTTCGCATTCTTCGCTATCTCAAGGGCACACTTTTTCATGGTCTTCATTATTCTTCTCTCTCCTCTCTGAAGCTTCATGCTTATTTTGATGCTGATTGGAGTGGGGATCCCACTGATCGTCGTTCTACTACTGGTTTCTGCTTCTTCCTAGGGGATTCTCTTTTTCTTGGTATAGTAAGAAACAAACTCCCACTGCTCGCTCTAGTACTAAGGCTAAATATCGAGCTCTTGCAGATACTGCCCAGGAACTTTAGTAGCTCCAATGGCTCTATCACAATCCCAACCCACCCCTAAAGGTTAGAGAGGTAATTGGCCAGTAATCATAGATTACCTAAGGCCTCTTTGACCAAATCTAAAAATATTTATTTAATATTGGGACTTGAAGCGGAAGCGGAAGCGGAAGCAGAACAGAAATATCATTGTCTATTGAGCAATGAATACATGACATGACAAACACATATTTGTAGTTACATGCACACATTAAATATATTACATCAAAAACAAGCATTCATATTACAAAATTCTGAATTAAATGACTTCACAAACTACTTCTCAAAGGAGGCAATAGGGGCCTTAGCTTGGGTGGCATTTCCAAAGGCTTCACAAAAGTTGTTGAAAGCAAAACTCTAAGCTTGATCTTCCAAGTGCTCACCTACATATATATAAGGAGAGGAGGTGAGCTAAAACCCAATGAGTAGTAATAAAGTAAGGTGGTAAATGAATGAACATTGGAAGCTTTAAACATTCTTTCAAAATAACATAATTTCTTGTACAAGACAAAGCGTAGCTTAACTTGTATATAAAATACATAGTGATGAGCATTCAAGGAAAACAGGGTGCTTAATCGGCCCAAGTATCGGCTAAACGTAATAAGATGAGCTCGGCCATAAGACATGATTGGATATAACCCCAATTGGATATACCCCAAATAGGCTCCAAGATTGCCATCTAAGTAGATGATACAAAAGTATAGAATGTTCATTCATAGAAAACATAATAAGCTTGTAAACATAATCAAGTTTGTCATTGAAAACATAATTTGTCAAACATAGTGTTACTAAATTACTACTCACAATGAGCTCGGTGAATAAGGATTAGCCTCCTCAAGCTTAACCTACACAAGACAAGAGCAAAACATTGAAACATTTGAATAATCCTTACATTCCTATATCAATTGGTCATGCTATTAAACATTAATTCTCTTTCCTATTTAAATATGCCTTAAGTGGGTTTCTAATTATGTTATCCTTGGGCCTAGATGTCAAAACATACCTAAAAGTGTCCAAAGAAAATTGTCACAACCCCAACTTGCCCCTAGAGGTTCAGGTCGTGACCGGCCAGCAATCTCGAATTACCTTCGGCTTCAAAGTCAAAATCAATCATAATATAACAATGGGGTTTAGAGGAAGTAATAGCATAATATAATAACAGACCATTGAGCAGTGCATACATGCCGAAATCATAAGCTTTAAAAATCTTAACTCCATACAACTTATATACAATATCTCGAAGTCAGACTTCTCACCCAACTACATTCATTCAAGTTACAAAATTGACCAAAGAACAAAGCAAAACAAAAGTTAGGTTGACAAGGCTTGACTTCTCTTGAGTCCAAGCTCATCTCTTCACAGAGGCACCTTCCAAAACGGCTTCAAAGGGGTAGACACTGCGGCGGCCTTAAACTTGACGTCCCACTTGCTCACCTACATATATAAGGGAGATGGGTGAGCTAGAGCCTATTGAGTAATATCAATATAAAGGTTTGTATGAATGAAGTCCAACAAATTGCAATCATATCTTCCATTTTTGAAACAATATATGTCAATAAGCAATTCAATAGAATTCAATCATTGTAATCCCTCCTTGCAATGGCGATAAACAATCATTCCATTTATGTGGTACATCCAACAGAGTTCAATAGACAATGTACCAAAGCCAATAGGGCCACAAGGGTCAATCCAATGAGACCGTGATAGGTCATTCAATAATTCAATGTGGACCTTTAAGATCTAACATCAGAGATCTCTGTGTTTCAATTAATCCAATAGGCCATGGTATTGTTTTCCCCGGGCGAGAGTCAATGGGCCATGGTATTATTTCCCTTAGGTAAGGGCCAATGGGCCATGGTATTGTTTCCTCCAGGCAAGGGCCTCACTAAGGATGCCACAAATATGTTTCAAAAATGAACATTCATTCATGAATAGCAAATAGAATTCAAAATACTAATCTTGCACAATTTCCATATACATTTTGAACATAACTTTAAAAAGACATTGCTCACAGTGGTTAGATCAATACTAGGCTTTGGATGTCCACCTACACAAATTACATAACACCGATACACGTTGAACCACACGTTTGAAAAAAGAGACGTATCTTAATTATTCTCTTACGTGTGTTTCTAACTTATTCCATGATTAAGGATGTTTAAATGATGCAAAAGAATGCCTAAATGGCATTAGGATGCAAACATGCACTTATAATTGTTAGGCAAAATTTGCTGAAAATATGGTATCCGCTCAAGCACACACTTGGTTGCTCAAGCAGTCCAAGAATATGCAGAGGGTTCGCTCAAGCTCACACTTGGTCACTCGAGCCGTCTATAAAGACTGCAAAAGTACTGGATGCTCAAATTTTACGCTTGATGGTCGCTCGAGCCAAGTGCTAAAACAAAAGTGGGTTCGCTTGAGCGCACTCTTGGTCGCTCGAGCCAATGATCAAATGTCTATAAAAGTACTGGATGCCCTCGTTTTTCATTCGAGCAACGGATTCTTCGCATGAGCGAACTGGACGAATTCTGAGTTTTCTAGATTTGTGTTTGAAGTTCAAAAACATTTCAAGTTCAAAGCTTGCATGGTTGGTCTCAAAAGCTTGGAAACACTTTATAAAACATGAATCTTTGGAATTATGAAGCCATGATCTCAAATACTCTTTCAATTCTTCAAAACAAACGTTAAAATATCAAGTTCTTGACATACATGTAAACTCATTTGTTTTCTTTACAAAACATGCCTATATGAAGTGCTGAGTGCAAAACCATGAAAAATCTCAAGAAATATCTCATGTAAGTCCCATGCATGTATCAATTTTGAAGAAAACCAAGTTCAAAGATGAAGAATTATGCATGCATGTACACAATTCACTCAAACTCTCTAAACTCTTGGTGATTCATGCTCATTTCTTTCAATTACAAGTAAATGGTCCTACAATTTGGTGGATTCATCATCCTATATGGATTAATTTCATGAATTATGGGCAAAGAGCATACCTACAACTTGAATTAGGCCTTAGCTGAGTTCAATTCATTCAATCTTCCTTTAATTCTCTTGAATTCTCCTTCTCTCACTCTAAGATGTTGAATTCTCTCTCTAGCTCTCAAGTTTTAGCAAAGAGTGGAAGCAAAATGAGTCCTAAGCTCAATTAGGATATATATATATATATATAAAGGTTGATTAAAGCTTCACTAATCACTAATGCTTAAATCTAATCAATTGAGCTTAATGCTAATCAATTATAATTAATTTATTCTAATTATTTTGATCCGAATTAAATTTCAAATAAACTCACCATATGGTGCTAAATATTCCAACTAGTTTATTGAATTAACCAATTTTGGTTTTTGAAGTCATTTGGGTCCTCAATTTTGAATTCTAGGTCGACAATTAAACAGATATCTCACAAACAAATAGGTAAGTGTCAAATAAATACATAATTATGAAATTAATGCCCAATAAAATACTATATAAAAATAATACGGAGGTCGGGGTTGTCACAAAAATCAAGTGGAACAAGATGCAAAAACTATGCTAAGAATGGCCAGTTCGTTCGAGCGGTGAATGAACCACCCCAGAAGTTCAGGCTTGCAAAATTGCACTTGAGCCACCCTTCAATGGCTCGAGCGATTAACCGACTCAGCCAAGTTTCAAGACGGTCTGTTCGAGCGGTGATCTGCAGAGCAGAATTCTGTAATTCGCGAACCTGCCCTATTCTTGGTGTTCTAGGGTCTTTGAAGCTTGGTTTCTTTCATTCCAATCTTCAAACATGATATACAAGGTCTAGGGAACATGCAAGCATGGTTGTTTATCAAATTACACCATTAAAACTTGGTTTATTTTCAAAGTTCAAGAATTAAACTTGCTAGTTTTTCAAGAATTGTACAAAATTATCTTTTCATGA
Source organism: Camellia granthamiana (assembly GCA_036172215.1). Taxonomy (NCBI): domain Eukaryota; kingdom Viridiplantae; phylum Streptophyta; class Magnoliopsida; order Ericales; family Theaceae; genus Camellia; species Camellia granthamiana. The sequence continues at coordinate 62,947,171 of CM069908.1, forward strand.
ACCCTCTTTTTTCTTTCATCTTTAACATGAATTTAATCCATAAACTTATGAAAATCAAAGGAATATCTATATATATAAGAGTCTATATGCATCAAACATGTCTCAAACAAGTGCAAAAGGATGATTTACTAAGACTTCTATCAAATCCTTCTGCCAAACCAATATGTTCCTAACTCTTTCATTCTCAAACCATTTTAATCCTAGTTTCTTCTTGATTTCAGATGTTAGGATTGATTACTACATGTTTTTGAGTAGAAATCTTACCTTGGAACACTTCTTGGTTGAGTTTTTGGTTGATTTCCTTAAGCTTTGCTTTTTTCCTCTTCTTTCTCTATTTTCTTCTCCCCTTTCTCTTCCTTTCTCTCTTCTCCATGTTGATTCTCAACTTCTTCAGGTTCTTCTTCTACTTATTTGATTAGAACAAGAGGTTTTATCCAGTGTGGCAAGGCAAGAGTGACATCGAGTTACTAGCTTCATTAATTCACTAATCTTGATCACCTAATTCAACTAATCTAGGTTAGGACTAATTAATTAAGGTTTATACTTAATCCTACTTAACTTAATTAATCTCAATTAAGGTTCACTAATCACATTTAATTAACACTAATCTCGTTTAACAAAATTTTTATAACCTAATATGGTCAAGCACATTAAGTGCCTGTTTGGTGCAGCTTAAAAGCTGCTTATTTCAGCTTTCAGCTTAATTTAAGCTATTTTGATGTGTTTGGTTTAGCTTATAGCTTATAGTTTTTTGGAAGTCAGAAATCAACTTATTCTTTGAGTGGGGCAGGAGATGCTTAATTTATAAGTCAGAAATCAGCTTATGTTCATAGTTATAAGCTATAAGCTGTTTAGGCATAAGCTATAAGCACTTTCCCACAGCTCTACCAAACAGGGCCTAAATTAGGATCATTAAGCTCCTCAATTAGTATTAAGGCTCATGCTATGACTTTCAAATTAAGTCTTAGGTTTTCCCTTAACTCTTTAATAATATTTATACTCTTGGATCGTCTTATTGAAACATATTTCTATTTCAAATTTATCTTAGGTTTATTTATTGAACATAAATATTTCAAAGTTGTTTCTTCTTAATTTTTTTCTCAAAGCTTTTCTAGCTATTTACTTTTATTTTTCATTTTAAATATTCTATATACTAAAATAGTTAATTCAACCTAAGATATTGAAAGATGACTATTAATATGGTTATGGCATGCAAAATTCTTTGGAATGTCACATCCTCCTTGTTGACATGGGTGTAGCTTCTACTGACACTACTTCTCTCTATTGTGACAATCAAAGTTCCATTCAAATTGCCCATAATGATATCTTCCATGATCGCACTAAACATATTGAGATCGATTGTCATTTTATCTGTCAGCAAGTTGCTCGTGGCATAGTCCATCTTCATTCTATTGTTTCTGCTGATCAGCCTGCTGATATCTTCACCAAGGCTTATCCTCCTAGTCATTTCAGTGACTTAATTTCCAAACTCATGTTGGTTGATATTCATCCACCTTGAGTTTGCGAGGGGTTGTTAGTGTGTATATATATAGTTATATAGTGTTATATTAGTTGATTGGTAGTGATTGATTCACGTTCCATATTTAGTGTATATACTCTCCTCATATATATAGGAGCTCATTGTACTGTTTGGTTGATTGGAGTTGTTCATGTCTAATACTTTTGCTTAGTTAATAAAAATTATAGGAAAAGAATCGAGTTCTATAAATCATCACAATTCAAAAAATGAGCTTTTTTAACAAAAGAAATGAAATAGTATATATCATGATTTTTACAACAAAAAAAAAGAAAAGAAATATTTTATATATTAATCATCACGATTATAAATAAAAGTACGATTGTAACTTTAAAAAGTATCAAGCTTGTCTCTAGTCTAAAATCGGATTGGAGCGTACTATTGTGCCAGTGGGACCCACCAAACTGTTCAATATGTAGGACTCGTCGAGTATTTCATCCTTGCAAAAAATCACTTTGATCAGATATCGATAGTCACTAGATCAGATCATATTTTTGTCAATGATAAATATGATTTTAAAAATAAAATTGTCGACAAAAATGTGTTCTGATCAAGTAGCTATCGATATCTGATCAACATGATTTTTTGTAAAGATAAAGTACTCGACGATGCCTACACATTAAAGGGTTTGGATCATTGAAATTGGACACATGGTGAGGTGAGCCCACTTTGTGGGCTGGAGACAATTTGGATCCCTTTAAAAACAATCACGTTTTTTCTTAAAAGTGAGATGGAATCTTTAAAACAATCACTCTTTTTCTTAAAAAGCAAGATGATATTTTAGAAACAATCACGCTTTTATCAAAAAGTGAGATCTTTATAAGCTTTACTATCTCGGTTTAAAAAATGTGATGGAAAAATTAGACAAACAATCACACCTTAATAAATCACTTTCTGTGTTGAAAAAACTAAGATTAAAAATTTAAGATCTCGGTTTTTCAATTGTGATCTTTAAGTAGTATTGTAGAAGTGTTGTGTGGTGGAAAGGTGTTTACGGATGGGAAATGGTGTTGTGCCATCGGAAAGTTGACCATAAGACGAGGTTTGTTGAAAGAAGAGAATGAAGGGGTATGCCGGTCTTGTTCTTTAATTTTTGGGATTTACTTTTATTAATCTAAATTGTAGCCCCCCAAGCCTCCTGATGTCTTCATCTTGAAGTTTTGTTGCCAAGATCAAGAAGGCCTTCATAATGGTTAATTTATTATACTTGTTCGTATCTCTGAAAGTTTTGATGGTAATTGAATGACTTGTTTCACTAATGGATTGTGTTTGAAGACATTGTGCATTAAACTTTTCTAACATGTTCCGTTAATAGATTGTGATTTGATCATTTTATATTAGTTTATAAATGAATAGATTAGATTTTTTTTTGGATCCTAAATTGTTGATGGGAAAATGAAAATTAAAATTACTACTTATATTTTGAAAATAATGATTGGTAATGGATTTTGATTTGAATGAAAGTCCAAACCTTGTTGATATTATATAGTTAGATTTTGATTTTGAATTTTTTTTAAAAAAAATATAAAGCAAGAAAAAGTGGCATTTTTTGAAAAACGCCACAATATGCTGTCACAATGACATCATGTTTAACATAGACAGAGATTCAAGGTAACTGACATCGTGGAAGGTAGAATTCTTCTTCACAGGAAAAGCGAGATTACGTGTCCCTTCTTTTACTTCGCCAAAACATTATTAATCACCCCATACCAAGATTGGTCTAGAGGACACTCCGACGGTAAAGTCAGCATACTGTTTGGCCATGAGAAATTGTATTTAAAAGAGGGCTCTTGGATTACCTCTAGTGCCCCCCTAGCTTTACTTGTTTCGCCCTTTTATAGTTTTCTTGACTTGAATCCCATTTGTTGGATCAATGTTTGATCCAAGGGTTCTGCCCATTCCTGAATCTAGTCTTGCAAGTGGTATAGCGGCCAAGGTTTGGACTTGACCCTTTTTACTCTTGATTGAGAATTTGGTATTTATTGTTGTCATGGTTGTTATTGTTCAAACCCCTTCTGGTCTTGTTGTTGGTTAAGAGTGGATGTTTGGATTGTTGAGTTATGTTTTTAATAGGTTGTGTAGAGACCCTAATTTTTGAAATTACCATTAAATCCCTAACCTTTAGCTTATTTCAATAAAGCCCTTCAATTTTCACTTAATTGCGTTTTAATGACTTGAAGAATTTTATTTGTTACTATTATTAATATTTTCTTTTAGTGTAATTACTTATATTTTGTGCTTAATTCCTTTTATAATGTTGTGTATCTGCCAGTTTAAACCCTGGTGTATTGTCGTATTATATTACCTTGATGTTCTCAAAATTTGGAGCGTCACAACTTGGTATCAGAGCTTAGGCTCAACCCTTACCCATGCATTTCGACTTGTGATTAGAAAGAACCTTGGCACTGACTATATTATATTATGATAACACTACTTATTCTGGAAACTAAAAGATGTCAGAAATGAAAATTTTCTTGACCAACCTTAGGACGTTTCTTCAAATTTTGAGTATGGCAATGTCGATTCATCAAAGTATATAGTCGGGAGCCAACGATTCTAGTATTGGTACCGGGCACTGAAGAAAGCCATATAGATAAGGGTGGTGGAACTAGAATTTCATAATGAAGAAAAGTTAGGTTCAATCAGCAAACTGAAACACGCAGTTGCCCCAAAGCGACCGAGAGTGGTGATGGAGTCAATGGTTGAGTAAGACTACTTTATGTGCTTATTAGGTGTTACTTGGACTGTGTTTTGATTAGAGCATTTCACCTTAGTAATTTCCTTGACTAACCACATTAGTAAAGCCCTAAGTTGATTAACCACACTAGCAAAACCCTAACCTACACTTAAATGCGCGTTTGGACAGATGGTGAACCATACAAGAGCAAACAAATACATAGGCAACAACAACGCCGCCAACCACAACGATGAAGCCAATATAAACAGGAACAGGGCACTTGGGGTGAACAATCACGATCACGCCCCTGCACCATCTACCGACGTACCTGGGAATGTTAGAAATCAAATTTTGGAAGAATTAGGAAGGCTGAGGAGAACACGTCAGAATGAAAAGACACATCTATTCTTCGAGTTTCACAAACAGAGACCGCCGATCTTCACTGGCGAACATGATCCTAAAATTGCTGAAAACTGGATTCGACAAATTGAAAAGATGTTCAATACGATGGGAATAACTGAACACATTGATAGGATTGCTCTAGCAGTTTACTAACTAGAAGGGGAAGTAGATCATTGGAGGGCCCTGATTTGGGAATCCAGGGACATCACCACAATGACATGGGCACAGTTTTCCCGAACATAGTCAAACAAGAAACAATCTGTGAATTTCAGAACCTAGAACAAGGCATGATGACGGTGACCCAATATGTGGCAAAGTTCGAGGAGTTGGTGTGTCATGCGACTCGATATGTAGCAAACGATGAAGACAAAGCACGAAAATTTGAATGGGGTCTAAACCCTACAATTTGAGGAAGAGTTTTACCTATGCGACTTCCTACTTTTGCAGATGTGGTTGACATAACACTCAATTCAGAACGGGAGGTGGCAGATTCCAAAAGGATTTGGAGTTTAAGGAAAGAAAACAATCAATCCAATATGGGACCTGAAAGGAATAGTCGAAGGCATGTAGCACAGAAACTGTATTTTAGGGATCCCTAATAACCTCAACAATTGCAGCAGCATAATCTAAAAGAGAGTTTTCAAGCAAGACCAGCTAGGTTGATACAGTGCTATCATTGTCAACAGATGGGACACAGGAGGTTCGAATGCCCCCAACTGGTTAGAAATCGAGGAGAGTGCTCGAGAGCAAATACGTATGTTATCGACAGGCAACAACCATGGGTAACTAAGTCAGGAACTACCAGGCAACAAAATTACAAGGTGGAGAGCAATAAAAAATCTAGACCAATTAACAATTAGATGCCAATAGGTAGAATATTTGTACTGCAAGGAGAAGAAAATGAACATCTTACTAAGAAGTATCTTGAGGAAGAGCAATACTCCACATATAAACCCAAGGAACCACAGTACGAGCCATGGCTAACTTAGGAAAAATGTAACTAGGATATTAGTTATAACTCTTTTGGATGACTTTTTGTAATATGAATATAGATGATGTAAATTTCCTTTTGTTAATATAATTTTAGAACTCTTGAGTAAATGCTTTATTCATCGTATTCTTTCGTATCTTCTATGTAGATGCAACCCCTTAAGAATTGTTTGTGCGTTTGATTTTCAATCTCCAAGGCATGAATAGGTCCAACTCCAAAATCATCTTGGACACAGATTGATCGTCTGTACACGAATCATGATCGATGGCAACCAGAAGAATGAAACGACTTACACATTCATTGGGACACTTTTATTGTTTAAGGGGAATAGACCAACTTCCTTGATTTCCACAAATCAACAAACGTAATGACACCAAAAACCTAGAGAACAATCATTAGGATACATTCATAGTGAGTACATGGACTACTACATCAAAAATTGGCAACAGGGGTTTTCACGTTAAAGCAACGACATCATTACCTATACAACGAATAGTTCAGAATTTTTGTGAAAAAAAAAACTAGATGATTAAAATACATTCACAGAATCTACTTGGAAGCACAATGATGCAATGCGGGTAAATTATCCACAACTTTTCAATGGCTTAAAACTTCGAGGACAAATTTTTTTTAAGGGGAATAGGTTGTAGAGACCTTAATTTTTGTAATTACCATTAAATTTTTTTAAGGGGGATAGGTTGTAGAGACCCTAATTTTTGTAATTACCATTAAATCCCTAGCCTTGAGCTTATTTTAATAAAGCCCTTGAATTTTTGCTTAATTGTGTTTTAAACCCTAGAATCGGGAAGCAACGCTAATTAATTCGAGTAAACCCTAATCGATCCTGATAGATTAATAATCACCTTTAAAACCATATTATTAATATTTGACCCTATAATCACTTTAAAATCTTAATTCCTGGTAATACCGTTTTCGCTCGGTTTCATGCATTTCTTGCGCTTTAATTTAATGGGACCCGAATTTATTATTTTAACTATTTTCTAATTTAGTATAATAATAATAAATATCAAGGTTTCATAAATTTAAACTTGGTCCCTATATACTTCTATTTTATTTCATTCCAAACCTTAATTGTAATATTTTATTAATTAGTGTACTTGTGCCTATTATTTTATGTTTATAAATAAAAATATCTCATATATATATATATATATATATTTCTTGGAGCCCAAGTAGCTAGCCATGTGATGGATGAAAGGGCCTTGATGGCACTTTGACAAATTTGCACTTAGGGAACTTAATCCCTAAGAAACCTCCCAATCTTTTCTCTATATATATGCACACTTCTCCCCCTCATTTTACACATTTTCATCCATGCACTAGAGGAGTGAGAGAGAGTGATCTTACAAAAGAGAGAGAGAGAGAGAGAGAGAGAGAGAGAGAGAGAGAGAGAGAAGAGTCTATCGCTGAGGATGCTTCTCCAAACTACAATTCGAACAGTGACTGGGACGTGCGTGACACGACGCAACAGTTTGTCAACCACCACTCGTCGCGATGCGTCGTCCACTACGGAGGGGCTCCGAGCACACTCCCGACGAGGAGCAATAGAAGGGAGCCGATGGCCCGCCTTATGCTTGCCCAATAGCAATGACCAATTCGCGGATCGTTCTGATGGAAGTTAAATCACTACACAGAACGGGCGCAAACTCTTTATCACAAATATATTTATGTTGTTCTAATAATGGAGGGGGAAAAAAAAGAAAAATTGTGTTGAGTCTTGTACAACAAAGGTAAACCTACATCACCTCTTCTCTCAAGTTCTTTTGCCACTTGTTTTTTTCCCTCCTAATACATGCCATTTGTACATATATGTTGTATTCTAGGCCTACACTCTTGTATAAATGTGTATTAATTAAGAAATGGTGTGTTTCTCCTTCTTTCTTAAATTTTCAGCAGCAAATCTTTTCCCTCTCTTGAATTTATTTTCCTATCAAAGCTCCATAAACTCAAAATCTGTTTTTTAAGGGTAATATTTGGTATGTCTAGAGTATGTGATAATTTTGGTAGGACCTAAGGATGTATTTTTATAACCTAAACAAGTTTTCTAAATTTGTTACTCACAAAACCAGAAAAATAGTCAACTTTCTATATTTTTAGAAAATTCCAAAAACATAATCTTGAGTCCACTTTTATGTCAAAATCTTAATCTTGGTGTTATATTTCAACTAAAATTTGTTTGAACTCAAGAGAGTTAGGGGGTTGAGAGAAAACCCGATTTGCTTAATGGTCAATGAATCTGGATAAATCTTGGTAATTCTGAATTATTTTAAAATCTAAAATACCTATCCTACTTTCGTAAATTGAGTTTGAAAGTAGACTCATTTATCTACAAACTCACATGATTCCAGGTACTTGGGGCCAATAAAAGTATTTTTCCATAATTGTTTCCTAACTAGTTCAAATCTGAAAATCTTCAAATTTGTGTTAATGTGCTCTTAATTAGCTTGCAACTCTTATATGCTATGTTTCTTGAATGTGTAAGTCTTGATATGTAAACTATGATAAATTGTGAAATTGTTTTACAATGCATAAATCACTTTATGTTTAGTTTGGCTTCGTAATTATCTTGACCATGCTTTGCTATAACCGAGAACATGATGCACTTAATAAAGGGGAAATCAAATGGAGTGGTAATGGGCTGCGATCATTGTACTTAATTTTATGGGATGATGAATGATGGATTCAAAAGTACAATATAGTGGGAATGTATTCCATTTTGGTGAAGTCTTGAGCAAGTGTGTTTTCGAACCCTAACATGGCACGAGAGGTATTCTGGCTGCTTAACAGAATTAGGAGGTATAAGGGTGGCAGTGAGGGTCTCACACATGGAGAGTATCCTTGGAAACCCGTTCCCTTGGAGCAGACCGTGATGTCACCACTCGGGTATGTAACCTAGGTGTATGGACATCATTGGTAATTGTACAGTAAGCGACGCACTGGTGGTTATGCGAGAAGCAATGCATTGGTATTGTATTAACCAATGAGGAGTCATAATTGCCTATGACCAGTGTTAGTGGTTACGTAGGAATAGCATCCCACGGGGAGTTGGCTAGAACTAACTTAATTGACTATTATTCTTGAGAACCGAAATTTAATTATAAGCTCTGCTTAATTATTGCTTTTGCTATATGTTATGATCGTGTCGTTATGTTACTTGTGTATTTGGAATGGGAAAAGGGTCAGGGAGTGTGTGTTTATTGGGCATTCCAAGCTCATGGCATTTTATGCCAGGTGGAGGCGAGTTTTACACCAAGAACGGAATCCCTAAAAACTTTGAAGAACCATGGTTGCCTTAAAGAGTAGATTTTGTATTTCCTGTATTTTGGTTAATCTTTTTGGTATCAAGGAACTGATCTGTTGTTAATGACTTGAAGAATTTTATCTGTAACTATTATTAATATTTCCTTTTAGTGTAATTACTTATATTTTGTGCTTAATTCCTTGTATAATGTTGTGTATCTGCTAGTTAAACCTTGGTGTATTGTCATATTATATTACCTTGAAATTTCCAAAATTTAGGGCATCATAGGTTGGGAGTTAGTATTTCAAAGGAAATTCTATCTGTTTGTTGTTGAGTTCGCTCAAGCGGTCTTTTGTTTTTCCCAGAATCTGTATTTGTAGATTGAACTTTTGGAAGTATGTTATTCGTTGCTTGAGCGGTTGTTTGCAGTTCAAACTTCTATGAGGAGGTTATTCTTCGCTCGAGTGGTGTTTTATTCATTCGAGCCATTTGTTCTATAGGGTTAGTGTTTTGGGAGTTTGGTTTCCTTGCTCGAGTTATGGTTTTGTCGTTCGAGTGGTGTTTTGGATGCTTGAGCGATGTTTTGGTCGCTTGAGCGGTCTGTGTGTATAAAGGTATAGAGAAAAGATATTTTCTTTCACTTTTTGGTTTCCCCTCTTTCTCTCTCTCTAAACTTTCTATGCCATTTTCTTCAGTCTCTCTCTCTCTCTAAGTTCTTATATAAATCTCTCTATACACTCAAATTCGGGAATCTCGTTGCCTTGTGATTTGGGATAAAAGATAAAGCGCAGGGAGGTGGTCGTTTCAATCTGAAAAGTTCAGATTTTCGTCACCATTGATTTTAGGTTCATTCTTTCATCTCTTTCTTCTATTGATGTAGGGATTTCTTTAATATTTCTGCATGATCCTTAACTTTGTTATATGGTTTTTGTTTGGTTCCTCGATAATACAGGATTGAATAGTTTGTTATTTGTATTAGACTTCCTCCTCCCTTTAGGGGGCGGTGATAGAGTTATTGTATTACTTGGGGTATGTCCCTTGTAAATGTGTAAATACTTTGCATTTATTGGGTTGGATTTGGTTGATTTGGATTTGGATTTGGGATTATAAATAAGGGGTTTTCTTGGGAATGATCTTGGAATGGTTTCTGGTGTTGAGAATTTGGGAAATTGCTTTGAAAATGTAAATTGTGGAAAGGAATATCTGTTTGGGGATATTTGGAAGTCCTTAATTGTCTATGTATTGAACTAAGGAAAAAGGGAAGGATGTTGAGATTTTGAAATGATATTATTATTATATCTATTGGTTTTGAAAGTGGAGTTAAACATGTGTTGTCACTCTTATATTGGAATTATGAAGGGAAATTATCTTTTGTATAGAGATATCTGTTTTGGGCTATCGGTGGAAGATAACTTTGATTGTTGTAGAAATCGCATGAGCATTAGTTTGATTAAAACTATTTACTTATACATCTTGCATTTGAACATCGTTTCATGTGTGTCCTTGGTGGAAGTCCAGAAACCCATGTGGTTAGGTGCCAATCCTTCCGGGTAGTACTAGTAAAATGGATTTGGTAGTGCTTGCATAGCCTACTAGCAAACATGTACCTAGAGATTCCCAGTGTTTTGTATCTACTGCCCTGCTTTTTTATTTTAAAAGTATCGATTTATAAATTGGTTTATAAACATGGCATGGCATCATTTGAAAGAGAAAAGGCATTGTTTTGGTAAATGGCATTCATGTGCATTCACCATATGACATTGTTAAATATTATATAGTATGTTAAATTAATCTCTATTGGGCTTTAGCTCATACTATGTAGAAACCAACTTTTAGGTGCTAATGGTATACCTCCTCCAAAGACTTAGCTTGGGAAGATCTCGAAGCTGAAGGCTTATTTATTTTCTTTCTGTTTGTAAATATCTTTTGTACAATCCTAGGGCTTTTATATGTATTGGGCTTGACCCACTTTTGTTGTAACCAAGTATCATCTTGGAATTATATAGCCATTAGGGCATGGACTTCTCATTTCTTCTTTTCTTTTCCATGTATAGATATTGGTCACATGTTATAGATTCATAGCTTAGGGTTAATAAACGTATTAAGGCATGTGACATCAATCTTGTAATACTTCATAGAAATCAATGGAATGGATGATAATTATGAGAAATGCTTGCAAAGTTGTATGATTTAAAGATTTATGTTAATAAGCTTCTGCATATCTGTTGAGAGTCATGAAGGTGAAAATAGTTTTTTAAGATGACAAAGTATTATAGCAATACAATCCCAAATGTATTCCAAATCCACACTACGATTTGCTTTAGAGCACAATTGTCTGAAAAAATTGCCCAACTCAATCAAGGGTTTAACTACATTCTTGGGCAAGGATTTTCGCATGGCCAAGGGTATGAACTGTTGCATCAAAATATGATTGTCATGACTCTTAAGACCTCTAATATTTCTATCTTGTAAACGCACTCGTCTTGTTATATTTAATGTATACCCATTCGGCACTTGTAGTTGGTTTTTCATGCTCCTCGGAGGCATTTAGTCTCCTTGGATACGATAGCCCTACAATTTGGACTCCCATGGTTCTAAATCTGGTTTCACAAGTGCAATGTGAAATAGAAAGACACAAATGAGAGTCCAAATCCGGCAAATCTTAGAAAATCCATTTATCATCAGAGATGCCAGAAATAGATTGCATTGTCAGATATTAGAGTAGCCACCTAAATATTTTTAGAAAATTTAGGAAACCTGTGACTCATGCCAAATGCCACTTGTCCGTCATAACTAAAGTGTCTCGGCTTGGGAACTTAGGTATGAGAGGGGAAGGTCATGAATTGAGCACCTCACTCACCTTATCAAAGATCGGCCTCTACTAATCATGATGTGATTTTTGTCAACATTATATGCTCTTGTTCTATTTATTTAATATGCTAACTTACTATGTGAGGCATACAAGTATAGACTATGTCACCCACTTTGAAATGCTTTGATTTCATGTTTCTTGAAAAGATTTTTAAATGTGTGCAACTTGGAGGGAAAACGAGCTCATATGTACACTAATTAAAGTCATTCCAACTTCAACGAAATAGCCTTCATCCACAGGCATTCAAAGAGGTATTTCAAATTATCATGTAGCCTTTTGGTAGTATGCTTGATATGGAAACACAAACACACGTGTAATATATATGCTAAAGCAAAAATGCTCACCTAGTACTCAACCGAGGCAAGCCAAAAAAGAAGAAAATAATTAGAATAAAATGCATGTTCCTAAATTTGCAAAGTGACTAATGGAACACATACAAAATGCAACTACTAGGTTTGGTTTATTTTAACATGTCATACGGATCAACTCAAAGCATGCGGTAACGCACGTATTCAAGTAAGTAGGAAATGACAACAATGTTTGAATGATGAACCAAACCCAATGCATGCAAAAATGGATATTAAGAATGGCAGAGATATGAAACGAAAAATATGATGCTACCACGATAAGCATATAAATAAAAGGGAGAAAGAAATGGGGATTAGAAGATATACAAAATATTACAAGCGTTACAAATTTTCCCTCGCACAAGAGAGTCCGAATGAATGTCCTAATTAAACTAATTATTACAAACTTAAATGAATAAACTAGACTAATTAATTATCTATTATAAGTCCAAATAAAAGTAAAACAAGTAATTAATTACAACAAACTAATATTAAAGCACTAATTTAATGGACTTGAACGGGAGGCGAGGAGCCACATATGCACAACCGAGAACATTCTCCCAAAAACATCTCTGTTTGTTGCCAGAATTTGCTCTATTTGCAGTCAAAAAATTATTCTATTTTGGCCTCAGATTCTACTCTATTCTGCTGTAACCATGCCACTGCTTGTATAAAGTAGGTGGTCGGCTGGCCTTGAAAAGTAGTCGACCATACAGAATGATGGCTTGCCGGCCATTGCTTCTGGACGATAACCTGCTGCCACAGAGCTAAAATAGAGCAAAAATAGAGTGTTTTCAGGAGATATTTATCCTCTCTGCCCTTCCCTATCATGAAGATGATCAAGGGAGAAGTAGATTCGTTTCTCAAATCATTAATTGTCGCAAATTTGTTGCATGATGATCTTAGAAATGATAGGATAAGAGCTTAATAAATTAAACAAAAGATAGGCAATTCTTCCTCCCTATCATGGAGTTACCTCAAAGGAAGGGATAGACATTGCTTCATGAATCATTAAACATCACGAAAAAGTATGCAATGATTCAAAATGCAATAGGTTCAATATAACATCTGACTGAACCTAACCTAATTTTATTACCTTTTTACTCTAATTTTATTAGCCCCTTTTCACATTATCTTTCCATTTCTTATCTTTTCTTCATTTTTGTCCAAAGGCGATGATTACGTCCACTAAGTCTAAAAACAATAAAGAGTAGCAAGCATTGACTTAGCCCGAGAAATGAGCTTTTCAAGCCCTTTTCTATAGGGAAAATTACAAAGGAAGAATCAAACTCATTTACAAGCGATAATGAATTCTACGTCAAACACAAAATGAGTGATAATGACTAATCAAACTTGAAAAGAGCAACAAAGACTAATCAAACTCAAAATGAGCGATAATGACTCCAAATTCAAACTTGATAATAAGCTACAATGATACTTTCCTTTGTGATTTCCAAGGGTCTAACTAGAAAGTTAGTCCCTTAGAAGTAATGCACCGGCGATAAAGAGAAGTATCAAATGAGAGATCATGCTTAGCATAAGAGAGATGTAATGCCCTGGTAATGAACCTCTAAAGAGATTAAACTATTTAGCATGAGAGGTCTCTTTCTTATGCTTTGAGCAATAATCTTTCATTTGGTACAACTCTTAACCAAAGAAGCAAAGAAAAGAGGGAGATTGCAGAGTGCTAATGGAAAGTGGATGATTACAATGATATGAACATGTATGAAAGCTATAAAAAAGTGAAAGAAAAGACTATCAACTCAAATAGAGTGAGAGCTATATCTATGAGGACTTACAATAACACATCTATAGTATTTAATGCATAATTGAACACACTAAAACGCTCTGAAACGGCACAAAAATAGTGCTGAAAATCAGGTTTTTGAGGTGAAAAAAGTGAGCAAAAATGGGATAAAACCAAGGGGTTTCAATCAACCAACAAGCCTAAGGAAGGGTGGCTAACCCCTTCTCTTTTTGTGACTAAAAATCAAATATTTAAGCTTAAAAACACTCTGAAAAATAGTATGAAAAAGAAAGAAAGAAAAAAAAAAAAAGAGATAGAAAAGATGGTACAAAAGCGAAAAGATTACCCCTTAAAGAGAGGATGCTCTTCTAGTTCATAAACTACAAGTTAAAGACTCTCAAGAGGCTAAAATTATCTTCACAAATCTCATCAAAAGGCCTTAAGTTTAGGCTTATGAAGTGTATGTATGGTGTATGCATATTGCAAGAGAGGAGGGAAGAGTGTTTGTCAAGTTATGGCTCTTGGCAAAATTTTCTAACCCCAAACCCTTAGGGGAGGCCTTGTATTTATAGAAAAACATGTTCTCACATCGGAAATATCTGTATAGAGACAGCTGGTGCAAGGCATGCACATAGGGACATTTGGTTGTCTTAAAATATCTAATGTCACTTTACATGGCTGGCCGGCCATGAAGGGGGACGGCCGGCTAATCAAAAATGGCCGCCGGCCACTTGTTGGCCAGCTCTTCTCTGGGTGGTTAGGCTAGAAAAAAAAAAAAAAAAAAAAAGGTTTTGGTCCAAAAAGGGTGCAAGGTTTAGGTTTTGAAGCTCAAAATCGAGGCCTTTTGCTAAAGAAATCGAATGTTTGCACAATGTAACATTTCATCGTCCAGAGTTCAGCGTGAGGTGCCCAAGTCTTAAAGGCGGTCAAAATGGGGTGTCTACAGCACTCTAACTTCTTTTAGTACTTTGAGGAATATATCTTTTTCATTCTTACTCATTGTAAATTATGCAAGGGGCGAGTACACTTTATTGAACCCTCTTGACTGCAATTGTAATGGTTTTCTAATATTCATCTCTTGTAAATCATGCCGAGCACTCACGTTGTCTTTAGATTTTCCCACAACTCTAAGTATTGTTCACAATACATTATCACATAGATTTTTCTTTATATGCATCACATCTAGGTTGTGCCTGATTAAGTTGTGTTTCTAGTACGATAATTCGAAAAATATACTCTTCTTCTCCCAATTATGGCTTCAAGATTTAGTGATTCCCCTCTCTCTTTGTGTAGCATGCCTTTCCTTAAGGTAGTCAATCTTGTATTGGGTCAAGATATTTTCTGAATCCAGCTGATGCAATAACTCAAATCTAGACAACAATTTAGGTTTGCTTCCCCATTCTCGTTTACCATCAAATGATACTCTATTTTTTCAAAATTTATAATTACTAGGCAAGAATCGAAGATGACCAATGTAGGAATTTTTTTTCCATGTTTCAACCAACACGATACATTTTCTGTATTGAAACAGGGACAAGCATATTCACCTTTGGTACTCCAACCTGACAAGTTAGTATATGTAGAGAAATCATTGATTGTCCATAGCAAAGTTGCATGCATTTGAAACATTTCATTGGCTGATGTATTGTGACAACCCTCACCTCTGATTAGTGCTAAACTATGATTGAGCATGATAAGTAATTGATTAAGCTGAAATTCTGAATTGATTGTATGAGTGTGTTGTTTAATTGCATTTCTATCTGTTTGTTATGAAATGATCTTTTCATGTTTTAATTCCGAATTGCGAATTGGAAGCCTTATCGGCGACCGATTCAGGAATTGATTAGTGTTATATGCTAATTAGGATTTATGTGATTTTATGGTAGGTTTAATTAAAAATTGATTTGGAATGATTAATTAGATTAAATTATTCTAGATTAATTGAACCTTGGTAATTACCCTTTTGCCATTAAGTGGCTTCACCCATTGGCCAACCTTTATTACACCTCATACATGGTTGATGCATCATTTTGTTCATCTTCTAGACCAAAACCGAGAGAGAGAGAGAGAGAGAGAGAGAGAGAGAGGGAGAGTAGGAGAAAAGCTTGATTTCAACAAGAATTGGCTTGGAAAATTTGAGGAGATTTGCAAAAATTGAGCTTCTATACCTAGAATTCAAGACCTAAGGTAGGGAATTCATCCTTTTATTTATGTATTTGAGTTGTTACATGCATGGTTCATGAGAAATTAGTGATTTGAGTCAAGAATTAGCTCAATGTGTTAAATTAAGAGCCCATTCATGCATGCATGTCCATGTTATTGAGTTTTGAGGCCATTTTCATGAGAATTCCTACTTGCATGTTCATATTTTTGGTGGTAGTCCATGAATTCATCATGTTCTTGAGCTCAATCTTGCATTTGATCTTATTTTGGAACATTAGAGTTAATGGGAACTCATGCATGTATGATTTTGCATTGTTCTTGCATTATTCTTCAAGTCTCTTCAAAATTGTGTTCAATTGGCTTACTTTTGGGTTGGGCCTGATTTCATAAATCGATTTTTGAAACATGTTGTAGTATGAGTTTTCAAGTGTTTTCCAGAAAATTAGCCTAAAAGAATCGGGTTTGAAGCTTTAAATGTTGAGTTTTGTGCTTAGGGATCAATCTGGAAATTCCAGATTTTCGATCCACGCTCGAGCGGAGAACTTCACGCTTGAGCGTACACTCTGAGTACATGCACTTCCGCTTGAGCATATATAGTCACGCTCGAGCGTGAAATGCATATGTCCAGAAGTTCATGTGTTTTGCAGTCCACACGAGCGAGAGAATTCACGCTCGAGCGAGGACTGAGTCTCACGCTCAAGTGGAGGTCGAGCTTCCGTCGAGCGTGAATATCATGCATCCAGTACTTTTCATGAGTTTGCAGCCCCGCTCGAGCGAAGGAAGTCATGCTTGAGCGGAGATTCATTGTCTACATGTCCGCTCAGAGCATAGAAAGCCACGTTGGAGCGTGGACCCCCTGTTTCAACAAATTTTGAAAAGTGTTTTAATGTACATCTTTGCATCCTCATTTCATCCTAGGCATTCCTAGGCCAAGTTTGAGGCATCTTAATGAGAATAATGTTATAGAACCACACCAAGTCAAGTTAAGGGGCTGAGTTGTTGATTCCCAAGTGTGTAACTTAGTGTGTATTCGTTCTGTAACTGTGTAGGGTGGGCACCCGAGGACGCTGAGTAGCCTGTCTGTAACCCAGTACTCTGTGAGTAACAATGTTGTAAAGATACGTTCAATTATAACTATTTCTGAACGATTGATCATATTGCTTTCTGAAATGGCATCGTTTACTGAATGAATGTTTGTCCTATCTGTAAACTGTATTCGTGGCATCCTTACCAACTTACTGTTACTGTACTGTTACTGCTACTGTTACAGAGATCTCTGTCGGTTCCAATGTTGGGACCACTACTGTTTACTGTTTGATGGCCATCAACTGACTGTTCGATCTGTTAAAACCTACAGTACTGTTTTGCTATTGGATGTACCACATATGACTATTATGGTTTCTAAATAACTGTTATGGCATGAAATATGAGCCACTGATTGAATAACCGATTTACTGATATAAATGGCTGTTTTAATTACTGAAAGGACATCCATTCTTAACCCCTTTACGCATACGTTATTCACTGGGCTTTAGCTCACTGTTTATATTTATATGTAGGTGTCGAGGCACCGGACCGAAGCCAGGAGCGTCAAGTTGAGCTCCCGTTTTGTCAAGCCAACCTTTGTGCCTCACTTCGAGGTTCCAAGTCTGTTCAAGCTAAGGCTTTTTGGGGTGTCTCAGTTTCACCCTTCTGTCTCAGTTTTGTAATAAGTGTTTTGACTTGACTGTACAGTTACGGTGAAGGGATTAGGTCCCCAACTGGGATGTTTGTGTATATGACGTTTGTATATATGTTTTGGTTATGAATGTGGCTTGTTTACAAAAGTCTTTTTGCATTCAGTTTGTCACAGCTCATTGGACATCTTTTATTTACTGTTTGGCTTCCGTCAGCCCCCCCTTACTCTGTTTTACTATCCTCACTGTTAAGAAGGCCTTTGGTAATCACGTATTACTGGCCGGTTGCGATGCTAAACCCATAGGGGCGGGTTTGGGTCGTGACATGTATCAAATGTGCTTACACCTTCATTCCACAATTCCTTTAACTCCTCAATTAATGGTTGTAAATATACATCAATCTTGTCCCCAGGTCCTTTTGGACCATCAATAAGCATAGAATCAAAAACAATTGTTTCATACACATCCACGAGGGTAATTTTTGAGGAATCAACACAACAGGCCAAGTACTATGAACTATGTGCATCGATCTGAATGGATTAAATCCATTTGACGCTAACCCAAGTCTTACATTTCAACTATCACTAGCAAAGCCTATATTTTGTCGATTGAAATCTTTCCGTGCAAGAGAGTCAACAGGATGCCTGAACACACCATCATCAATTTGTTCCTATTCATGCCATCTCATAAGCTTCAACGTTTTAGATGACATAAACAATCTTTGCAACCTTGGCTTTAAAGGAAAATATTTCATCTGTTTTGCTGCTTTACGTTTACCATGTTTTTTACTATCATTTGGCTTCCATCTAGAACTCTTGCAAACAACACATTCATCAAAATTTGCATAATCATTCCTAAACAACATACAACTATTGGGGCATGCATCCCAAGTCTCATAAGTAAAGCCCAAATCTTCAGTTAATTTCTAAGCCTCATAGTATGACCTTGGAAGTTTTACACCTTCAAGGAAGGCCTCATTCAATAGTTCAAATAACATGTCAATTGACTTGTTCGTCCACTTATTAAGCACCTTCATATGCAAAAGTCTAATAACAAATGACAATAATGTGAATTTCGTATAGCTCAGATATAATTCACTTTGAGCATCCTCCAAAAGTTTGAAATACTTTGAAGTTTCTTTATTTGCTCCTCTTCGGGGATCATGTGCAGTTTGATAATCGTTCTCAACACTTGTAGATACATGTGGATTCTGTGAGTGTCGTTTATCATTCCGACCATATCATCCCCAACATTTAAATCCACCAAAGTTTCAATATCCACATTTTCATGAAAAGAAACATATGATTCTCCATGATTTGACCAATTTTTATACTTCTTAAAGAAACCATTACTATAAAGATGATCCTTCAAAATTTCTTGTGAAAAATATAGCAATTCTCACAACTTCTACAAGGACAGCTAATGAATGAACCATCAAGCCTATCGGTGTATACAAACTCAAGGAATCTATCAATCCCATTCAAGTAGTCTCTTGACATCCTAGTTGGTAAATCAATCAAACTCTTATCCATTGTCTTACTTTTCTGAACTTTTCCTGTGAAAATTACATCACAATACTTAGTCATGCAATTCTAAATGATATTTGACATCGTTTTTATGGAAGCAATTAGTAGTATTTTTTTTTTTTATAAATACATGTTCACACAAAGAGTGAGTATAGTTAGGTTTTAATAAAAATAATGATATACTAATTGAACAAAGATTGCATTGAAGTACCTTTAATTACACAATTAACACTAACACATATTTCTAGTGCAAAATTCTATGAAGAAATTTTGTAGAATGGCATTTTCTTTTCTAAAATTAAAAAGAGACATGCTATAAAAACACAATTCACCCACAATGAAATGAGTTAGCTTTAGAGCATCTCCATCAAATTAGTTAATTTTTTTTTGTTATATTTTAGCTTAAATGTTACTCTCTCTTTTTTCCTTTTTTTTTTTTTTGGGTATTTGATTATGTAATTTTTAACACACCATCCAACAAACTCTATATTCATGCCATTATGGGTACATTAAGAGACTTTTTAGAGTTCTCATTCCTTCTTCTTTTTTTTCTAATTAAAAAATAGAAATAAATAGTTAACTACACATTCAATGAATGCTATATTAGTTTAAGACAACTAAAAAATTACCTCATAACATATGAAAGTTCAACAGTTGGCCACTACACAACCTATCTAGAAGAAAGGAGAGGGGAAAAAAAAAAATCCTAAAAGCATAATTTACACATAAAAAGAACACATATTTTTATCTTTATTAAATAAAGAATTGTAATTCTATAGTCTTTTTTGGGTAAACAAGGTTCATCAATATACACTGTAATATTTATATATTCACATATTTATTAGTTGCATTGTAAATAATAATCTGAATTTTTTATTGAAATTTAGTTGATATATTTGATGATCATTGTTTTCTAATTTATTTGGTAGTGACAAAACATGGGAAAGCTTTTTAAACTACATACTAGATGGCTAGAGACGTCTCATTTTTTCAATGACCAATCATTGATGCCTGTGTTATTTCTTTCTTCAATAAGCAAATATTAGCCAGATGTGTACTGCACACTTTTTTAGTGAGATTTTCTTCAGAATAGGAAAAACATGCTAAGAAATTTCAAGAAGAATACAATGTCACCTTTCACAGTGAAGCCAATTAATTATAGATTATATATATATACATCATTAATCCCTCATGTACAAAAACAAAGCATTTCACATACAATATTGTGTTTTTTTTTTCTCCCTTTAACAGAGGTCAATTTTACCGTTCCCAAGTTTGGTTCCAGAGAAAGCTCAAAAAAATAAAAAAATAAAAAATAAAAAATAAACTAGGACGAAAGAAAACAAATTGAACACTAAAAGCATCTACTTTTTCAGTTCAACATTTCAAAATCAATGTGGGATCTCTAGTTTCATATTTAAATTTGAGAGAGGAAAAGGATGGAGGAGAATAAAAAAATTAAGGGAGACCGAGAGAAAGAGAAAGAGAGATCTGGTTTCATATTTGACAAAGGAAAATGATGGAGGAGAAGAAAGAAATTAAGGGAGAGAGAGAGAGAGAGATTACTTACTCGCTGGAGAATAAGAAAGTGATTTGAAAGAAATAGTAGAATAGAGAAAGAGAAAGTGAGGGAGACTAATATATATATATAGAAAAAGTACCCACAGAAGGAGTACAGTCGGCGGGTCAGTGAAGGAGGAGAGTCGGTGGTGCTGGTGGAGATGGAGAGTCGGTGGTGCTGGTGGAGATTGAGAGTCGATGATGCCGATGAAGAGTTACTTGCTTGTTGATTAACCAAGATGGAATTTAGGGCAAAAAGAGAACAAAACAGATGAAGGACTATATATATATAAGGTTTTAAGACAATGCCGTTTTAAATTTTTTTAATTAATTTTTGTGACAGCAAACAATGTAGGCACAAAAGCAACCTGAAATAGGCGCGAAAAACAGGCGCTTGAGGGAAATTTTGGAGCAAAAAAAAATGGATACAAGATTAAATAATTTTTTTGAGACAGCAAAAATCTTGCCGACGCAACTAATATATTTTTGAGATAGTAAAATCTACCGACTTAAATAATAAAGCGAATAATACATTTTTTAGTTGGCAAATGTTCTCGTCACAAATAATTTGACTCAAATAGTCCCTTTTCTTGTAGTGTATACCAGCCAATGTAGTCATTGAAGCTCCTCGCCCTAACGACAACTTCCTATTTCCTTTAGTCGATAGGGTCCCTTGGCTGGTTTTGGCCATTGTAGAAAGTGGAGTTAGATTTCCCCTTTACCCCTTTTTGTGTGAGATTCTCTTTCGTTATGGAGTCCCACCCTTTCTTCTTAATACGAACTTTTTCAAAATCATAAATGGGATGCTTTTCTTGAACAACCTACTAAACATCTAGTTAGGTTTGAAAGATCTCCAATACTACAACAATCTTTATCAATCCCAGACTAGGGCATTCTTATTAGCATCTAAGAATTGAGATTGAGATTGATTTCTTGTTCTGGTACTTCTTGGATCTTCCTTAGTAGAGGACGAGGATGTTGTTATGATTTTAGGGAATTGGGAGTTCTCGTCCCCTTTTTTCGTAAGCGGTGCCGCCACCGTGCCTTGTACGCTGGGAGCAAGT
This sequence comes from Camellia granthamiana, assembly GCA_036172215.1. NCBI lineage: Eukaryota > Viridiplantae > Streptophyta > Magnoliopsida > Ericales > Theaceae > Camellia > Camellia granthamiana. Next base: position 62,968,995 of record CM069908.1, read on the forward strand.
AATCAATTCTTGTAAAAAGCCTCCATTTTGACTTTTCGGTAGTATCGAACCTAACTGATTTCTTCTTATTTTTTTCAGCTCGTCGGTGGGTCAATATTGATCGTCAAAATGAAGCGTGGGGTGATCGGTTGATTTTCAATCAAAAATAATAAAAAAAACTAAACAGAGCACTAATTTAGTAGAACAGTGGCTTGTCTAGGTATCTGTAGACGTCCCCGAACGTCCCGAGAGGGAATCTCGTTTTGTTCATTGGGCTCACTACAGTTCAGGACTCAATGTCACGATCCTGTATCTAATCTCGCAGGGTGCAATGCAAGATCGATGAATCATCAAAGAGTCCAGATCCGGCAAATCGTTTTTGAAAAACAGATTTTTAGAAAGAAGTGCCAAACATGGACTGCTTTGCCAGATATAGAGTCGCCACCTAAATATTTATTTTGGGGGGATTTAGGAAACCCTGACTCGTGCCTAAGGCCACGTGTCCGTCATCACCAAAGTTGCCTCGGCTCGGGAACTTGGGTACGATTGGGGAAGGTCACTTCGTGAGCACCCCCGCTCGCTCGATCAAAGATCGGCCTCTACTAACCATGATATCGAGTTTTGAGAACATTATGCATTCTTATTCTGGTTGAAAACCCGCAAAGGGCGGCCTTGGCAAAAGTTAGAGCGCAAAAGGAGAGCGAAAATACTCGAGTGAACCCAAGCCTGAACTACGTAAGGCTTGATTCCCATCTTTGGGATACGTAGGCAGCTTCATCCTGAAGTTCAGCCATAAACTTTTCCCTGATCAACTTTGTCCATTTGATCATCTCGGTCATCTTTGTCCATCAGCATTTATCGCAATCTCCGGTACAGTGCTATTCGAACTAGGGCAACTTTCCGTTGCCGTACAGTGCCGCGGTACCATTCAAACAAGGGGCAACTTTCCAGTTGCTAGGATCCGGGGTTGTGCATCTCAGTGACAAATTTCAGGCATGTCCAGTTCTGATCCATATTGAAAATAGTTTTGAAAAGTTTTAATGAAGATGACTTTGTTCAAATAAATCTTTTTACAACTAAGACCATTTCTGGACCAAAACGGAAAATTTTCAGTACCACAACCTTCAATTTCATTGATTTCAAATAGAGCTCTCCTGCTCTTGCATACAATTGAATTTGCTTTTTATTACATTCATAAAGAAAACTTGAAAGTACTAATAAAGCAATAAATCCGGGGCATGGTCAAGTCAAATGTCCCTGCGCCCCCTCCCAGAGCTGGTCGAAGCCTCTGATGCCAAAGTGGGCCCCTCCTGTGCCTCTTCATTAAGCCAATCCAAGCACTCGTCAGACAAAGCGCAACTGAAAGTGGGAGCGGGGGCCAGGAGTTCCCTCGCCCTCCATGCCGTGGCATATCGGGCCAGCTGTGCGCCTCGAATCGGGAATGTGGCCGGGTACTCTATCCCTTCCGGCGGGCAAGTCTGATTGTGACCAAACTGGCGCAGGATACGGAATGGAAAGTAGAAGACACACTGAGTCAAGCCAATCAACTGGATCCCGGGTTGACGGGTCATGCTATAACTCATCATTGGGAGATTGAGCCAAGGGCACCGCCAAGCAATGCAGTCTGCGGACAAACTGCACATCCATTCAAACCACCAACCCTCATCAAGGGCATCAACTAGGCGTTGCCTAAAGAAGTAGCCACGAGCTAAATACGTTGGGCAAGAATCTACGACCTTCAATTTATCCATCAACCACACCTGGGGAGGGATGAAAAATGAGAGAATAAAGAATAGAGAGAAGTACGATGAGAGAAAAAGTGAGAAAAGGGTTTTTGTGAGAAAAACCGAGCCTGAGGGCCGAGTGATGTAAGTAGACATAAAATGTGAGACGGGGTGGGAAACATTACCTGCAGTAATAGTGGACTCCCTGCTAATCTGATCGTCTCTCGACGAAAAAAGGCGTCTAAGCCCAACAGTGTCTCAGCCAAGACCATGGCAATGCAGCTTTGGCCCTCCTTCAAGCCTCGGGCAATTTCAATCAACCGGACACTGGGTCTTCCGGAACCAGAAACGAACAGAAAATGAGATAGCATGCATAGACAGAGGGCGTGCCGCCGAAAGCCTTGCCAGTGATGGTCGCCACGATCACCAGTCTCAGAAAAACGACAGACCAAGCTCGGAACATCTAATGTCCCGCCACAAATCAGAGAACGAGCATCGGGTATTGAGAGCCCACACATTTGTCCTAAGGCTTGAGCATGGCCAAAACGAAATTGGGGCAGGATCTCCTCGTTGCGCCCAGATTCCATCAAAGCTTGGAAATCTTCGAACGTAGGACACACCTCTTGCCCGCTAAAGCTAAAGACATGTGTCACCGGATTCCAAAATCTTGCCGCGGCATGGAGGAATGGAAAATGCAGCGGGGTACGGCGCAAAGTGAATAGTGCGTTCATGCCAAAAGCCCGGAAATTCAGCTTTTCCGAGCCATCCAAGTTGTTAATCCAAGTTGCAAGATTTTGGGCAAGAAACTCTTCCATTTGGAGCAAATCAGTGTAGAAATGAAGGAAACCCCGAAGTTGAGACTCTTTTGAAGAGGATAGGGTTGAGTGGAGGACACTTGTCAACATTCTGCTGATGCAGGCAGTCTACAGCCGACCGGCAGTAGATAGTGCCGACCGGCCACACTTTTGTGCCGACCGGCCAAGTTTTGTGCCGATGAAAAGTCCTCGAGGCCGGTGGATTTTCTGTCGGGCCGATGGCTCTCCCCTGTGTTTTCTAAGCTGTTTATGCTGAATATTGGGGAATTCCACCACTCCCAGCACTCTCCGGTGATTTGATTCCCACCGAGTCGCGCGTATTTGTTTATCGAGTTGTTGTTTTGCTTATCGAGTTGTATGTCACTCTCTTTAAGTCTTTGCTTTGTCTATCAAGTCGTATTTGCACTTGGCTAGTTTGTCGAGTCTTCGTTTTGCTTATCGAGTTGTAAGTCGGTTCACTACCTGATTATTACGATGCGATACTTTATTTTCAAAAAACAGTTTCAATTTCATTCGCATTGTTATGTGATGCCTTGTGATGCCTTGTGATACGATGCACACAAGTGCAACACCTTTTCAAGTGAATAGCGGTTTCATTTCCATCATGTGTTTTTGTGAAAACCCGCAATTTCAAAAGAATATAAAACCCGCCTGAGGCAGTGCAATGTGCTTAAACTCCTAGAAAAAAGGAAAGTAAAGCAAGAAAATTAGCAGGGTAGCAGAGTGCTGGATTAAATACCAGGAACCTCCCCTTTGTGGTCAGAACACCTCCCGCGCCCGTCCCTGGGTCGGCTGTACGGTCCGACACCTTTGTCATCCAAGAACAGTGCGGGAAAGCGCACTTCTGGAATGTTAACGGAACTTCGAGTTGATTTCAAGCCGTGACTTTCGTGAGCGATGCTCGGGTGGCGCCTAGGGTGTCCCTTCTCGTATCCTTTTATGTCTCGTAAATTTCAAAAGAAATTGTTTCAATTATACTGTGTTGCAGTACGTTGCATTTCAACATCATGTTTTATCGTGTTCAATTTCAAATTTCTCTATACACATTGCATTGTATGCGTGCATTGCTTTACTGATATGTGTTCAATTTTCTCTATACACATTGCATTGTATGCGTGCATTGCTTTACTGATATGTGTTCAATTTTCTCTATACACATTGCACTGTATGCGTGCATTGCTTTACTGATATGTGTTCAATTTTCTCTATACACATTGCATTGTATGCGTGCATTGCTTTACTGATATGTGTTCAATTTTCTCTATACACATTGCACTGTATGCGTGCATTGCTTTACTGATATGTGTTCAATTTTCTCTATACACATTGCACTGTATGCGTGCATTGCTTTACTGATATGTGTTCAATTTTCTATTATACACATTGCATTGTATGCGTGCATTGCTTTACTGATATGTGTTCAAGTTTCTATTATACACATTGCATTGTATGCGTGCATTGCTTTACTGATATGTGTTCAAGTTTTTTTATACACATTGCATTGTATGCGTGCTTTGCTTTACTTACATGTGTTCAAGTTCCTTTTTTATATACACATTGCATTGTATGCGTGCTTTGCTTTACTTACATGTGTTCAAGTTCCTTTTTATATACACATTGCATTGTATGCGTGCTTTGCTTTACTTACATGTGTTCAAGTTCCTTTTTATATACACATTGCATTGTATGCGTGCTTTGCTTTACTTACATGTGTTCAAGTTCCTTTTTTTTATATACACATTGCATTGTATGCGTGCTTTGCTTTACTTACATGTGTTCAAGTTCCTTTTTTATATACACATTGCATTGTATGCGTGCTCTGCTTTACTCACATGTGTTCAATTACAACTGCCTATACACGTTGCATCTGCCACACACCTCCAATCGTGTAAATTACATATTGCTAACAATATCGTACCCGTTAAGTTTGCTTTCTTTGCAGGCACGATATTGTATGTACGGTTCATTCGAGGCCGGTGCAACTGGACGAGCCGCACAGGTGTTGTATCCTCCGAGTGAGACGTATTGAGGATTGCATAATTCTCTTACACCCTTTCTGCATTGTAGTGTAGTTTGGTGTATGCTAGCTTATAACTGTTGCATGTGTGCTTCATTACAGTTTTCTTTGCATGATCATAAGTTATGTCCGGCTTCTTGCATTTTCAGTTGCATTTTGCCCCTGCCTTCGGGCACATACCTTGTTTGTCTTGCATGTTTGTCTAAGTCTTCGGCCTTGTCAAAAATGGGTCGTCTCTGGGCTTTGACATTCACTCCCGTCATCATTATGACTTCCGAGTTCTGTCAAAGAGGGGCAACTGTAGACACCCCATTTTTGACCGACCTCAAGACTTGGACGTCACTGATTGAACACTCGGTGATTATCCATGATTGTGTTTGTTTTGAGTTCCCGGAGGTCCCGGCTGCGCGTCGCGCCTCAGGATCTCTCAACCGACTTGCACTAGGCTTGGTTTTACACCAAGACTTGTGTGTTTTTGCACCAGAGGGTGGGGGAAGGCTCTTTGGCCACCCCTGATCACCACCGGCTTCCCTTGCACACCACCGGCCCTCTTTTTATTCCACCGGCACTGATTTCTCATAATCTGTGGCCGGTCGGCACTATATGTTGCCGACCGGCACTTTATTGTGCCGATGACCCTTTTGGCTGGCCGGTGTGACCCCTTTGAAACCTCAGATTTGGTGCATGCCAGCTGTGCCAGCTGGAATGCACCATCACCACTCCCTATACCCGGGAATGCACCCTTTGGTCCCTTTGACCCCCTCTCTCCTCTTGGAGCTTGAACCCTTGGCCAAGCTTCTTGGAGAAGCTTGGCCAGCTGTCCCAGAGGCTTCTAGAAGCCCTGAAGCCCCTTGAATCCTTTGCACCCCTTGAACCCCCCCTCTTGCTTAGCCACCAAGTCTTTTATTGCCTATATAAGCTCATCTCTCTCCCTTTGTCAAGGGGTTAGCCATTTTAGGTCAAAAACCAGAGCTTATATCTATATATCTGTGTGATATACCTTCTCTCTCTATATTCTCCCTCTCTCTCCTCTTGTGTGTGTGATTTTAGGCCTAAAAGTGTAGTTTTACCTTACTTTTGCACCATTACACACACCTTTACACCTTAGCTCGAGATTGAGAGACTTGGGAGGTTGATTGCTGTGGTTTTGAGCTGGTTTTGATCACTAGAGAGTGGCTGGAACCTTTGTTCTTCAAGGGATCTTCAAGGGTAAACACTTTACTTTATATTCCCCATTCTTGCAACAAGTTTCTACCCCATTTGCTTTGTGTTTTTGGATTTGTATTTAACATAAAAAAAGTCTTGTTTTTACTTGTTCTTGAACCTTCATTAAGGTCCTTTTGTGGTTTGGGTAGAGACTCATCCTATTAGGCTTTGTTTGGCCATTTTTGGTCTCTTTTCCTTAAGCCTTCTTTTCTTGGTTTTCTTGGCCTTCTCACCACTGAAAACCAGTGGGTTTTCAGTGGTGAGGGAGATGGTTTTAGGTCACATATAGGGGAGGGACACCCCTCTCCCCTTGGCCCTTTGCTTGCCTTGGTTTTGGGCTAAAAGGGTAGCATGTGTGCATGCTTGCATTTAGCTTCATTTCAGAAACTTTTTGTGTGTTTTAGGTCATATTATACCTCTGACCAAAGCTGGTTTTGTAGCCCTTAACATGTATCTCATGCTTGCCTTGTAATGCTCTTTTATGCCTAGGAGTATGCCATATGTCCAAGCCATAATTCTGGCATGTTTTAGCTTAGTTTTATGAAGGTACTAGCATCATATTGCCATGTGTAGGGGCTGTGAGCCACTGTTTTAGTCCCATTTGGTGTGCTTCACATGGTTGTTTTGTATGATGGCTTGTAAGCCTTGAGTGTGTGATCCATGCATGTACATTGGTTAAGTCATTTAAGCAATTTGGAGCCTTTTGCCATGCTATTTCAGACCCTAATCCATGCTTACATGCTCAGATTTGTCATCTCTTTTTATGCTTTAAGGATGTGTCCTTTAAGCCTTGAAATGTGCATAGTGTATGCCTTATGCTCTTGGGTTGTTTTGGGGCTGCCATATGTGGGATTTGGGTGTATTTTTGCATGATAAATATCTTTTTTTTTAGTTGTCCAACATGTGCCATGAGTGGCCATGTTAATGGCATTTAGATGCTCTCTTTGTTGCCTTAGTTTAGGCCCATCAACTTGCATGCTTGCATAGCATTTTATCTATGTTTTGGGGCACACTTTGCCACTGTTTTGGGGAGGTTTGAGGCCTCCCCCATGGTGGTTAAGACCATCATTATATGCTCATCACATGCTAGTTGCATACTTGGTTGATCCCGTTGCATACTTAGCTCATTTTTGTATCACACTAGCCTCTTTTACATTCTAGCATTTTGCATGACTAATGTGTTAGTTGTGTGGTACTTAATTTGCTAACATCCTAGTTTGCATGTTTGCATGTTTGCATAGTTGCATTTCATCACTTGGTTTGGGGTGTCAAACCAAGTATGGGAATTGAGGGGTGTTTGTACTCCAAGTGACTAAACGCACCTCAACTCCCATGTCACTAAGGCCCTTGATATTGTCATGATAGAGACTTAGTTAGCATTTTTGTGTTGCATGCATTTTCACATCAAAATGCAACCTTGGTTCTTTAGGCTATCATGCATCAAGATGCACTATTGATGGCCCAAGAACCAAGGGTCATGCCTCCTTGAGTCCCTAAGCATGATAGGAGGCATTGACCATGCTTACATACCCCCAAAATCCATGCCATGCACTGCTGTCTTGCTGCTGCTGTCAAACTGTCCTCTGCAGGAACTTTCTGCCGGCCGGCAGAAAATAGTGCCGACCGGCACTATTTTTGTGCCGATAAACCTCACGTGCAGCCGGTGGCCAATTCAAACAGCCGATGACCATTCCCCCCAGCCGGTGTGGTACTACAGATCATTTTGAATGTATTCTGAGATTTTGGGAATTTTTGGAGGGGCAGGGCAGCAAAAACAGAACCAGCAGTGGCACGGTACGGGTTTTCCGGGCAAGTTGGATCGAACATGCATCATTCGCGCATCCCGAGGCAGGGCTGAGGCCCCTTTCTCTTATGTTGGCATTTAATTTGATAATTAGAAATTTCTATAATAATTAATTTATTTTGTATTTGGACTGTATTATTTTTTTTTTATTTATTTTTTTTTGGACCGTATATTCTTTTGGTCCCTCCGGGTGAGGGTATATTTGTAATAAGGGTGTGTGAGTGTGTGTATGTCTTCCAACCCCCATTTCTTTCTCCCTTTTATTTACCTGCTTATGATGGTAGATTAGGGCATATTTAATTTAGCATACCTTATGCAATGCATGCGTGCATTCATGCATTTGTTTACATGCACCGGGCTCGGTACATCATACAAACTGCATCGTATTTTCGATTTCCAAATTGAATACGTGCTACTCGCGCATTTTATATGCCATGTTTAGGGTTAGCCGAGCCTACTCTAGATTGCATCTATGCTTGTGTTGCATTAGCCATTTAACATGAACTAGGTCATGCATGTTTTGCTAACTAGTTTATTGTTTTGGCACGGAGTACGATGTAAGTATTTTTGCTTTAGCATACCACATGCGTGTAAATGCTAACATGACAGTATGCTTACCATGCGGCTAAATGCTTATGTGATATTACTGTTTGAATGCCTGTGGGTGAAGGTTGGATTGCTTGAGTTGGAACAACTCATTGAAATCCGTATTTTAGCCTACTTGCGAGTAGCAAAATCTAACACGTTTTTCGAGACAAAACGGATATGCAATGTTTATTTCCAAGTTAGGCAATCTAGTCTATACTTTTGTGTTGTACGCATCACATAGTAATTCTAGGTTAATAACCGGAATAAGAACGCATAAAGTTTTCAAAAACGGATATCATGGTTAGTAGAGGCCGGTCTTCGGACCGGGCGAGAGGGGGTGCTCATAGCTGACCTTCCCCGATCGTACCCAAGCTCCCGAGCCAAGTCACTTTGGTGATGACGGACACGTGGCCTTCGGCACCGAGTCAGGGTTTCCTAAATTTCCCATTTTAAAAATATTTAGGTGGCGACTCTGTAATCTGGCAAAGCAGTCCATGTTTGGCACTTCTTTTCAAAATCTGTTTTTCTTCAAAACAATTTGCCGGATTTGGACTCTTTGGTTCAGATTTAGAACCGACACAAAAGGAGACTCCGAACTGTAGCGCGAGGTCCCCCCCGCGGACGTGTTACAAAGGCACTCAGCTGGAAGTCCCGAAAACTAGTCTACGGGCCACTACAAGTGGCCTGCAAGAGGGAAAGGTAGCCTATGGCTACAAAAAGTGGCCTACAGGCCTCTGTCTCCCTTTAGGCAAAGACAACAAGGCATGGTCCAAAAACCAGGCCAAAAGGAGAAAGTTAAGAGGTCCCGAGACAAGGCGCTCAGCCAAAGGCTCTGGAAACTCGAAACGAGCACAAATATGCACAATCATCGAGCGCTCAATTGATGACGTCTAAGTCTTAAGGTCGGTCAAAAATGGGGTGTCTACACCTGTTATTTGTTAAAATCATTCCATAAACAAAGATTCATCATTATCACAACATAGATTCATCATCATCATCATCATCATTAACAACAACAACAACAACAACAACAACAACAACAAAAACAAAACCCTAATCAACAACAACAAACTATAAATGTAAGGCGCAATTTAGTAGAAAACACCATGAACATAAACTGTGTAGTGCTTACCATTTATGAACCTCGGTCCAAAAGATTAAGATTTGTATACATATATATACATATACATATACATGTATAAATATACATAGATATATACATACATTCAAAGCTAAATACTTGTATATCAGAGAGTGAGAATGAGGGAGAAAGATAGAGAGAGAGAGAGAGAGAGAGAGAGAGAGAGAGAGAGAGAAAGAGAAAGTTTTGTGTTGCTAATCGAACAGCTTCAGATCCGCCTTGTCATTGGGGCATGTCGATGGAACCTTGTTAAGGATTGACTCCGACCTTCGATCTAGATTTGAGTGGTAGATGATGTGTTGGTGGGGATGTGAGGCGAGATGGGGACGATAGCTGGACTACGCATGCGGCGCCAGAGTAGAGGTGAGGACGGTAGTGAACCATAAAAGAGACATTGATCAGAGTAAGGATTTGCAGAAGAGAAGATGAGAGTGAGGGTTAGAGTTAGGGGTTTATCTTAGGAAAATAAAAACAAGGATTTGCAAAAAGGAAGTAGGAGAGGACGGTGAAGGCGGTGGTGGGGTTGGTGATGGTGATGACAAGGCGAGATGAGGTGGTGAGCGGCAACAGTAAGACGAAGAGAGAGAAGGAGAGAGAGAGAGAGAGAGAGAGAGAGAGAGAGAGTGTGTGTGTGTGTGTGTGTGTGTGTGTGTGTGTGTTTGATTTTCATGTTCTAATTCATGTATATCATATATACATGGATGTTTTGGGAACTTCTTAGAAAAGTTAGCTTTTTGGCTTTTTAATTTTTTTATACAAAAAAGTCACAAAAAGCCAATTTTTTTACACAAAAAAGTCACAAAAAAGCCAAAAAGTTCGTTTTTAACCAACTTTCCAAAACACTCCATATATAGAAGATATTTTTGTCATTTTGTTTGAATTTGTCCTTTTGGACAAAATGTTTGCCAAATAAAATTATAATTTAAACTTTTAGACCGAGTGTCCTAAATTTTATTATAAAATATAAAAATTCTATATAAATTTTTTATTTATATATCATTAATGTTTTTCCAAATACATGCATAGTCTACATATGTTGCTTGTGGGAAGCCACCGATGCCAACTAATTTCATTAAATGTAAGGGTACCCTAATTATCAATTATTTATTTATTTATTTTTTTATTTTTTGGAGAAAATACATCCTAGCGGTACAGAAAAGTTTTGTTTTATACAAATATGGAAGGGTGCAAGTTCCACGCCCACAACAGAATCACTTGCACCTTACATGTTTTTGTAATTTTTTTTTTTCTATCTCACTATACTGTAATTCTCCATTTTTCTCATCAACTGATATATAAATAAAACAAATATACAGAATGGTATATCATATGCCTCACTTACCATCGTTATAGTCTTTAATTATAATTTATTGTAGTATTAGTTATGACTTAGTTATTACATGATTATACATATTGTGGTGTTAATTATAGTACATATTGATTATTATACTAATTTAATTATGATTCAAAAGTCTTTGGTTATACCTTCATGTGATTGGTTATAATTTTATTTTTTTTAAATGACTAAAGAGTATATAATTATCACACCACAAATATCATAATTTGTACCGTAGCATGCCCTCGAAGTTGTGATCTTCAAATAAAGTATTTAAAGAAGTTCTAATTACAAGAATATCGCTTTGTCATAGTTAGTCAACTCATATCCAGTAGATATATAGCATGCACACATCAAAGATAATTTATTTGAGTTGACTAATTATGACATTGTGATATTCTTGTAATTAGAACTTATTAGTATAAATTAACGCCCTCCACAGACCAGGTCAATGCCCTCTAGTCGACTGGAGGAACCAACTCCAATAGAAATATAGCATGCACACATCAAAGATAATTTACATGAGTTGATTAATTATGACAATGAGACATTCCTGTAATTAGATCACTTATTTAGGGGTTATTTAGGATGATCTAAATAAGTGTATTTTTTATTATTTTATAAAAAGATGTGCAGAAAAGTAGAAAAGTAATGTGATAGAAAAAAAGATAAAAAGATAAATTATTTTGTGTATACCAAACTTAGCCTTAAAATAAGCTATGTTACAAATTAACGCCCTCCACAGACCAGTTCAACGCCCTCTAGTCCACTGGAGGAACCAACTCCAATAGAAATAGAGCATGCACACGTCAAAGATAATTTAAATGAGTTGACTAATTATGATATTCTTGTAATTAGAACCTATTAGTACAAATTAACGCCCTCCACTGACCTGGTCTGCGGAGCTTATTAGTGAGATTTATTGTAAGTCTTATTTTGCTAATCTGAATAATTTTATAAGGGTCTTTGTATATATTATATATATAGAAAAAATTAGGTCGATTAATAATCACAATTTATTCAATTTAGGAAAATTTATGTGTAGATCTTAATAGATGGACTTATTATTCAATAGATCATGTGATAATTAATAGTGTTTTTCATCAAACACTATTAAAAAAAAAAGTCACTAATTATTAATTTTCAGTAATAGTTTGAAAATTTTGTCAAAAAAATGTTACTAATTATAAGTTTTAGCAACTGTTTTAAAAATCGTTACAAAAAAGTCACTAATTTTCAACTTTCAACGACAGTTTGAAAAATTTGTCACAGAAAAATGTCACTACTTGTAAGTTTTAGTAACAATTTATAAAAATCATGATAAAAAGGTCACTAATTATCAATTTTTAGCAACAGATATAAAAAATCGTCACCAAAAGTTATTTTCAGCGATAATTTTATTAAAACTTATTTTAAATAGAACTTGATGAGAATTAAGTTCAACTATTAATATCTATTAGTAGTTTACCCTTCAATTTATCACATTTGTATCAAAAAATAAACGAAAAATGTGTTTCAAAAAATAGACCATTCATTTTTTAAAATTTTTTATTTTATAATAAACATGATAAACTGAATAAGTTACAACCATTAGATTGACCTAATTTTTTATCTACATAATATATTTGAAGAAACTCATAAAATAAATGATTTGAATCACTAAATAAAATCCCGTGATAAACTCTATGAACTCAAAGAACGCCTTCTAATTTAGATTATGAACTTAGAAGAAGCCCGGTCCATTTCTATCACGTTTGTGTGGGAAAGAGAAAAATCCAAAATGGTGGCAGATGTTGTATACTCCTTCCGTTCCAAAATATTAGTCCCTTATTTCATTTTTTATTGTCCCAAAATATTAGTCCCTCTTCAAAAATCAAGTACAAAAATAATATAAATTTCCTATTTTGCCCTTCTTTTAAATTAATAAACAATATAAAAAGTACAATTATGACATTGATATTCTCAAAAAATGTACTATCAAAAGGATAATTTTGGAAAATTAACTTTTTTCAAATGCAATAATTATACTATCAAAAAAAGTTGAATTCCCCAAAATGGACCATTATTTTGGGACGGAAGGAGTATAAGTTTTGTATAAACAAGATTTATTTTCTTTCCTGATTTTCAAAGTCAACAATGTTACACTCGAGTGACTGGAGGATGTCCAGTCATTTTCCTTTCCCTATGTTATTGATTTTTATAGTTGATTATGCATACTTTCCCATCCATATGGATCAACTCTTCTCAAACAGTCAAAAGCATTTACACATCCAACTATACAGATGGGGAAGTAAGATGAATGGTCACTCTTTCGAAAAATTATTAGGTGATCTAGGGACAGTGCGTGTCTCTGTCTTTCATTAATCATCAAAGGCCAATCCTTCTTGTTGCTTTCCCCCATTCCCAAAACGAAAATGTGAATTTCACATTTTCACCAATCACAACACTCTTTGAGCACTACGACTTAAAACTATTAAATAATTTCTTCACTCTAATATGGTATTAAAAAAAAAAAAAATCAAAAAAATTACAATTTACGATTTTTTATTTTGTATTTTTGTTTTTTATAATGAAATAACGAAACTTTAGAAACTACAATAGATCTTACTACAATGAAATGATATCATATCAATAATCAAGAAAAAATTGTAATAATTGTTAGTTTGTATAGCATTACTCTTTTAAGAGTTCTATATTACTAATATTAATTCCAGTCAATCTTTGAAAGTTCAAAGTCTAATTGCAATTTTTCAAAGTCTATCCGAGTTTTAGATATGCATATACTAAATTTGATACTGACACCATACGGTTAATAACATTATCATACAGAGAACAAGGAAAAATTATTAAGTATTCTCATAGTATCACGTGTTCATATTCTTTTACTAATCATCATTCATCATGTCCCTTCATATTTTTCAATCATTTAATACAAAAACTTAAGTTTCACATTTTCCATCAATCATAAATATTTGAAACTCTACGTGATGGTGTTCTAGGAGTACCCAATAACTTTCCGAGAACTAGAACCATATGGTCCATGCCAAACGTCTTCCAATAACGTTATAAAATCATGAATAAACGATAAGTTTGCATGTTTGGTGTAATTGAGATCAGCAAATGATGGTTTTTCCACTCACTTTCATCTGCATTTTCACTCTTATTCTCTCCCTCTTCACCAAACTCTCCATGGCAATCGACACCCTATCTCCAAACGAAACACTCACCGACAATGGTAAACTTGTCTCCTCTGGCGAAGCGTTCGAATTAGGCTTCTTCAATCCACCATATTCCAACAATCGCTATATCGGAATATGGTTTAAGAATGTCAAAATACAAACACCCATCTGGGTGGCAAACAAAAACAACCCAATATCAGATTCATCAGGCCTCCTCACAATCACCGCCACCGGCAACATCATCATCACCACTACCACCACCACCAACCAAACAACCACCGTTTGGTCTTCCTCAAATTCATCACCACCAACTCCATCAAACAACCCAATCTTGCAGCTGCTAGACTCTGGTAACCTTGTGGTGAAAAATGGTCGCGGTAATTATCTGTGGCAAAGTTTTGATTACCCTTGCGATACATTAGTACCTGGTATGAAGCTCGGATGGAACTTGAGAACCAATCAAGAATGGTTCTTAACATCGTGGAAAACCTTGCAAGATCCATCGTCTGGCGACTATACGTACAAACTAGACCGTCGTGGCCTCCCACAAATAGTCCTTCACCAAGGATCAACAGTGAAGTATCGAAGCGGTTCTTGGGACGGTGTTCGCTTCGGTGGAGACCCTCCTCTACACACAAAGGCAGTGGTCGATCCCAACTTCATCTTCAACTCAACCGATGTTTACTACTCCTTTAAGAACATGGATGACACTGCTATTTCAAGGTTTGTAGTGAACCAGACAGGCTCGCTTCAGCTCCTCACATGGAATGAAAGGCTTGGCGAATGGTTCAATTTAATTACAATGCAACGCGATGCTTGTGATGTCTATGCAACGTGTGGCCCTTACGGCTTATGTCGCTTCGACGTTTTAGCTGCTTGTCACTGCCCAAATGGGTTCATACCCAGATTGCAACAGGAGTGGGACAGGGGTGAGTGGTCAGGTGGGTGCGTGCGGAGGACACCAATGAATTGCAGTGCCCCTCAGGGATTCAGAAAATTGCCAGGGCTGAAATTGCCAGACTCATCGTATTTCTTAGTGGATATGACCAAGATGAGTCTGGTCGACTGCAAAGAGGCTTGTTTGAGAAATTGTACTTGTGTTGCTTTTTCACTAACTAGTGTGAGTGGTTGTGTGGTATGGTTTGGAGAGTTGCTTGATATGAAAGAGTTTAGTGAACATGGACAAGATTTGTATATTCGGATGGCTGCTTCTGATCTCGGTAAGTGTTTGCCATATTAATCATCATTTTTCCCATTTTGATTTATGTTTTTGGTTAATATAATGATGCTGTTATATGCATTTCTTAAAAAAAACAAAAAAATGTTACTTTTGTCATTTTTATTTATTATTCATGAGTCAATATCATATAAAAAATAGACATTTTTGCACTCGTGGTGTGTCAACAATGTTGGGATTGTTACATATCTCAAATATATATAGTAGCATAATCGCACACATAAAGTAGAAAAATGTACAGAAAAGTTGCAGCAAAAATTTTCCTATGTTGGTGAGAATGAAATTCACTCTCTTTAGAGTACAATGACGAGAACAAAAACTCAATACCAATATCGTATTTTTCCACTTAAGAGTAACTAAATCCCATGCCAACTGGCTTCCTGCTCAGATCCGGTGCCCTTAGTATTTTCTTAATTTCGCCCATATAGAATTCTCACAAGTAACCATATTTATAGGCAAACTATAGAAATATCAATCCATACATAATGGATTCTTTGTGGATTCTAGACTCCACAAACTAATCAAAATACATGTAAAAAAAACCAATAGCTGTATGGATCCGGTAGACTAGAAGGCATACACTTAACAAACACGGTATATATCTAACGTGTCATGATAGTATTCACTCATTTTTATTTTGAATACAGTAATAAGATAATAAATAAAATATGATATTTTTACATTATTGAGTAAAAAACAATCAATTTTGAATCGACCTTTGACTTAATATACAGAACAGCAATGCTAGGTATCATGAAAAACCTTTCATGAAAATAATCATGAAAGCTTTGTGACATTTGGATTACACTTAGAATAAATCACCACACACTAATCAAGGTAATCCAAAGATCATAAATTTTTCATGATCATTTTCATGACAAAATTTTCATAATCCCTAACTTTTCCCTATACCGAAACCATCCATTAAGAGTTGTCTTTTGCTCCTTTCGATACACTATTTAGTCAAAAAAAATTAGTTGTTGTTTATTAATTTGTGACAATGTTAGCATGGCCCGGACAGGGAGTGCATTAAATTTAATGGGTAAATTACAAATACACCTCTGAGATTTACTTAAATTACAAATTATCTTATGTGATTTTAGAAATTACATTATGCCGTAACAAAAAGGTCCTTTTATTAATAAATCATCAAGTTAATTAATAGTTTTTAATAATGTTAAAATTTGATTTCAATTAATAATTTAGATAATTTTATTATTGTATAGGTGAACAGTTAGAAATTTCACTTTTTCAATTAATTCTGTTAAATAAAAAATTCTAACAGGAAGGTATTTGTAATTTTTCAAACCACAGGGAACGATTTGTATTTTAAGTAAACTTTAAGGGGTGTATTTGTAATTCATCCAATAACATGGTCGAATTCAAGTACTTATTTATTTTTTTATTTTTTTTTAGCGAGTGCATTACATATAATTTTTAGTGAGTACGTTACACTGTATTTTATTTTCTATTTTTTATTTTTTTGGACAAGTAGATTACTTGTGCCCGTTGGTTAATTCAAGTACATACATCCAGAATTATATTAACATGTTTTATGAATAAATGTTAATCTCATTGGCTAATGTTTTATATTATGTTTTCTTGTGTTTTTGGTGGATACTAAAAAGGATCCAATAAAAAGAACAAACAAACAGCAGTGATTACATCAACAATAGTCATTTCAGGGGTTCTTGTCTTGATTTTAATCGGCTGGTATTTTTTGAAGGAGCTTCACATGAGAAGAGGTAAAATTTTATGCTTGAGTTAATTAATTTATTTATTTTTGAAAAATTGTTTCAGTAGTTAATGTCATCCAACTATTTGACATAATGTTTATTTGACAAAATTGATGTTCCACAAAGACTTCCATCTTAGCAACCCAAGAGTCCCGCACTCCGGCCAAATTCACTTGTTCAAAAGTCTTTGTATGTGGACTTTTTATTATATGCACTTTCATTTAGAATGTACATATTTTTAAACTTCTTAACGTATGTACGTCGACAAAATTCAAATTTTTTCAAAGTTTTGAAGTCTATTTTGTGAATTTAAATTTACCATTCCGTCATTAATAAAAAAAATTTCTCAAATTTATGCTTAAATTTGACTTTTTCGATTGAATTATTTTATAACAACCAAAACATTTACTCAATTTTTTATTTATCAAAAAAAAAAAAAAAACATTTACTCAATTTTTTTTACATTTAAATTTGAATATCAATCCTTTTTCTCATCTGAAAGGTCAAGGATCATCGTCACTTTGACCAATGAATAACATTAGGATGAAGAAAGAGAAAAGATAACTTGTTCTTAAAATGAAGAAATCTCAAGGATCATTCTCACTCTAATACTCAAACATGTCTTAATATATGGTTATAATGACAAATAAGATTTTAATTTGTCTATTCTAGTTTGATTTTACGTTGTGTAATGAAAAAAGAGTAAAAAAAGATAACAAATAATTAACTATTTGAGCCTAAGGAACTTCTATCTAAGAGATCTTAAGTTCAAGTCTTGATGTCATATTTAGTTGATATGTGAAGCTAGTGGGTAGTCACACATATCTGAGTTTGCGCTCTTCTCTCTCTCACGATGCATGTTTATATGTATCTGTGCAACTACATCTAACAACTTAGCCTGTGTCGCATATTTATGGCTCCTTGCTTTAGCAATTTTGATTAGTGATATTTTAAGATCATTTGGACTATAAAAGTGAATTGCATGATATTCAATTACCCTAGCAACTAAATACAAAGACAAATAGCAAATCATAATAAATGTTTATTCTTTTTTCTCTGCATCAATTTGGACTATATCATTTTATAAGTTTCTATTGATGATAAGAAGAGAAGATAATTATCGCATATAGTGTAATGTAGGATTGGAGGGACTATTGGAGTGCTTTTTCTTTTATGTATTAAATATTTCTTGTGTAAATAATTTTCCAATCATTACAGCTCGGAGATTGGATAATATAAACCAAAAGGTTCAAGACAACAACCAAAGAATTGTGGAGGAAGAGGACTTAGCATTACTTTTATTTGATTTGGCCACCGTTTCTAGTGCCACTAACAACTTCTCCTTAACAAATAAGATTGGAGAAGGTGGTTTTGGTCCTGTTTATCGGGTAATTTTCCATAATGTATGCAAATTTAACAATCAAATGTTGATTTTTTTTTTGGCTTTAGTCATGGTAAATTGTTAGTCTTTCTTGACTTGTTGAGTAATATCAAGGTTCATGATAAACCATAGGGTGAACTCACAACTGGAAAAGAAATAGCTGTGAAGAGACTCTCCAAAACTTCAGGGCAAGGCCTCACAGAGTTCAAGAATGAGGTCATCTTAATTTCAAAGCTGCAACATCGCAATCTAGTTAGACTTTTGGGATGTTGCATTCATGAAGAGGAGAGGATGTTGATCTATGAGTACATGCCAAACAAAAGTTTAGACACATTCATCTTTAGTTAAGATCTAAACACTTGAAATCTTTCACAATCTTTACCTAAAATATACTGAGTTTTTTTAACTTAATTTAAATTTAAATTGTTTCAGATCAAACAAGTGGTACATCACTTGATTGGAAAAAGCGCTTTGACATAATAGTGGGAATTGCTCGAGGACTTCTCTATCTTCATCGAGATTCAAGATTGAGAGTAATTCATAGGGATTTGAAAGCAGGAAACATTTTGTTGGACAGTGAGATGAATCCTAAAATTGCAGACTTTGGGTTAGCAAGATCTTTTGGTGGTGATCAATTTGAAGAAAATACAAATAGGATTATTGGGACTTAGTAAGTACATACTCTTTGTCTCTCACTTCTCTTATATTTATGTATAGAGCTTTCCATTTGATATATTTCCCTAATGATTGTGTGTAGTGGCTATATGTCTCCTGAATATGCAATAAATGGGCACTTTTCAGTAAAATCCGATGTTTTTAGCTTTGGTGTAATGGTTTTAGAGATTGTGAGTGGCAAGAAGAATAGAGGATTTTATGATCCTGATCATGGCCTCAACCTTTTGGGACATGTGAGTTCAAAATTTAATGTTACCAATTGTATGAGGTTAGAATTTGTTTTATGGTGTGAATCAAATTATGAATTGTTTTTTGATGTAGGCATGGAAGTTATGGAACGAAGGAAAGCCTATAAAACTATTTGATGTTTTCATGGAAGATCCAATTCCCACATCAGAAGTGTTAAGATGTATCCAAGTAGCCCTTTTGTGTGTGCAGCAACGTCCTGAAGACAGACCGACAATGTCATCCGTGTTGTTAATGTTGGATAGTGAGAACCAAGTGTTGCCTATGCCTAAACAACCTGGCTTTTACTCTGAAAGAGTTATAACTGATATAGATTATTCGTCAACTGGGAAACATCATTGTACAACAAATGAAGTAACCATAACAATGCTACATGGTAGATAGATTTGTTGTTCTAATCTTTGTAAAAAATTATTTGCATAGCTTATATTGCTTTGTAAATGTAAAATCTTACCTACCAAACTCGTAAATTTGTAATTTGTTTGGGGAAAAGAAAAAGAAAATAAATTAATTTTATTACATGATTTTAATTATTCAATGCAAATGTTATTGTCATTTTAGTTGAAATCATTTGGGATAATATTAATCATATAAACACTTGGCTTTGTACCTACCTCTTGCTCTGTCAGTGACTTCAAATTTATTTTATTTTTTTTTTAATTTTTTGGGAGCAAGATCATACTTAACTAACTGTTGTCTGTCTTGTGTTTTACTAATTGCTTTTTGTAATTATGAAATTCATGCACTTTGCTTGAAGACCCCTAGTGCTAATGTTTGGTTAAAGGAGAAAACTAAGGTGTTACAAAAAGTACAAATTATAACTTTTTATTCTTATAGTTTGACCCAAATATAATTTTGATTCATCTTATTTCAATTTCAAAAATTTAGGACCTAAATTTTTAAGTTTTGATTTGATCATTCCAATATGACAAAAGGTCAAACACTTGGGCAATACAACAAATTGCACTTTTGGCGACTAAATTTATTTAGTCGCCCAAAAGTTGTGGAATTGGTGACCAAAAATTACATTAGTTGGTGAAAGTATAATATTTAGCTACTAATTTTTTTTAGTCGGGGTATATTGATTATTGGCGACTAAAAAGAAATTTAGTCGCTAAAAATGCCACAATTGGTGACTGAAAATTTTTTTAGTCGCTGTATATATAGCGATTCTGGGTTTGGACTCCAGCTTTGTTGTATTTCAGACTCGGGTCTCGTGGCTTAATATTGTTAATTATGTCTTTTCTCCCTTCCACTTTTTGAATTTGAGTTTTGGAATGTGTTGGGCATGTTTAGAACAGTTGGATTGTTAGTTGGTCTAGAATGAAGTTGCCCAGATTTTGGCTTCTTCACTCGAGCGAAGCTTTCCTTGCTCGAGCGAGCTTAGTGATCTCCTAGTATTTCTTTCAGTTCTGTAGAGTTCTAGGAGGGTATCGTTCGTCGCTCGAGTGAGTACTCTTGCGCTTGAGCGACGGTCTTTGTCTGCAAAACTTCTGAGGATTTGTATTCTTCGCTCGAGCGAAGATTCTTGCGCTCGAGCGAGGTCACTTATTGTATCTGGTCGCTTGAGTGACAACTCCTTCGCTCGAGTGAGCCTCGTGTATATCAGTTTGCAGCAGAGCAATTTTATATCACTTTTTGATTTCCTTTTTACTGAAAACCCTAATTCGGCACTCTCTCTCTCTAAAATACTCTCTCTCTCTACAAATACACCTAGATTCAGGGATCTCTTAACCCTAGTCCCTTTGTTAAAAAGATAGAGCATCATGTGGGCTTCCATTTAATCCAAGTAAAAATGAGTTTGGGCATTTTTTAAGTTCTTCTTTTTCTCGATTGGGCTTCTACACTTGAGGTAGGGATATTCTACACTTTAATATATTTTTTAATCTAGGTATTTGTTGTATGTATACATGATGAGATTTGGGAGTGATTTTGGGTAAACTAGGGTTTGGGTTGAAATTAAAAGAGGCGTTTTCCATGTTGGGTTACAAAATGAACATGGGGCTTTGAATATGAAGTTGTTCTCTTGTGATTAAATGGTGAAATTTAGTCTTTGGATTGATACTTGGAAAAATGAGTAAATTTGCCCTAATTTGTGTTGAAGAATTATTTTTGTACAAATAATGGAATTGGTATGAAAAATATGAAATAGAGAGGATGTATGAATGAGTAGTGTAATTGGATTTGTTAAATCACTCAGCTATGGAAATTTGATAATTTATTTGTTATAAAGATTGTATATCTGTTTAGAAATATATGTATTGGGCTATCGGTGGAGGATAGCTATAATTGTTGTAGAAATCGCATGAGGATTAGGTGAATTGAAACTAATCACTTAAATTGAGTCATTGAATATGACGGCATCATAGGGCATTGAATATGCATTGTTGATAGTCATTGAATGTGACGATATTTAAGATACATTGTATATGTATAGTTGTTTGGAAGGAGAAAGGGGATGTACTCCATGTTTTTGGAGGAGATAGAGAATGGACTCCATTGAAAATTAAGTTGGCCGGAGTGTCTAGGGTGAAAGTCCCGAAATCTTATGTAAACATGGGTGCCGATCCTGCAGACGAAATTTTCGTAAAATAGCAAGATTAAAGTGTTTATATGTTTGTTGTATTGATTGAAAACCATTGAGTTGTAATCTCAGTTGGGTTATTCGGAGAATTGTAAATTTGGCCTATGAGTCGAAATGAAATAAACAAATATGAAATGAATAAATTTGAATGGATCTAGATGTGAATATTGGAATCGTGTTGTCATGTGAAGTAGATGTGCTTTGGTTATAAGTGTTGAACATATATACACTTGACACTCATATCTTAGTTAAACCTCATTGATTGTGATAGATTGTTTCTACTGGGTTTTGGCTCACCCTAATTGGGAAACCATTTTCAGGTACATGTGATATGCTTCCACCAAGGACGTAGTTTGGGAGGACTTAGGAGCTAGAGGCTCTATTTTTGTTACTCTTGTGTTTAATTGTTTATTCAAGCAAGGGCTTTAAATGTATAGAGCTTACGACTCTCTTTTTTTTGTAACCAAGTTATATCTTGGAAAGATGTAAGCTCGTAGGGCATCCATTTTGTTGCTTTTAACTAGTGTTATATGCTATAAATTCAGGATGAACATTTATGAATGTATAATGAATGTAATACCTTTTGTAACACGAACTCTGATGTATGGAAGTATACTAATTCTATTATGTTCATAA
This sequence comes from Camellia granthamiana, assembly GCA_036172215.1. NCBI lineage: Eukaryota > Viridiplantae > Streptophyta > Magnoliopsida > Ericales > Theaceae > Camellia > Camellia granthamiana. The sequence continues at coordinate 62,991,279 of CM069908.1, forward strand.
CTCTTTTGAGTTTGTTTATTTATATTATTTTAAGGACGTTACAACTTGGTATTAGAGCGTATCGGGTTTGAATACTTTGGGTATGTGGGAAGTGGTTAGTACCACAATGGGGTTTGTCTCGCTTGTTAGAGACTTAAGTATGGATGTTATGTGCTTATATGATAACATGCTTAAGTGATTATATGGGTATGTGATTTAGTTCCTAAGATGTTGATTGTGTTTATGGGTTTCTAGAAGTCCGATTAGAAGAGCACTTGATCACTACTGTTTCTAATTGGAACTCTAGCAACGCCGCGGGATAGTCACTATCTAGGAAGGAAATTCGTATGTGTTTATATGATCATGCGCTTATGTAGAGTGAGTTATTGTTGTCCACCGTATTAGGATGTGAGTGAACTAGTTTCAGCATATTTGTAAATGTGCTAATCTCTTTGTTACCTTCATTAGGATGTTAGGACTTGATCGTGGTGGTAGGTGTAGTAGGCCTAGAAGGCATGAGATGCCTATACCGGATGAAATTTTGGCGGAGGAGGAGGGAATTGGTCAGGCCAATGTGACCAAACCGGTTGATCAGCAGGCCATGGGCACCTTAGCCCGTGAGATGGCCGGAGCTTTGCAGGAATCCATGGATATTCTCAGGGCTAAGAATCAAGTCCAGGCCCAAGTGATTGAAACAGGGCCGTCTTTTCAGAAGAGGGAGTTCTTTCGATTGAATCCGGACGAGTTTTTAGGTGATCCCAAGGAACCACTAAAAATTGATGAGTGGCTGGAATAGATGGTGAAAACTTTTGAGATGCTTGGCATCGAAGACAGGGGTTTGAGAGTGACATTGGCATCTTTCCAGTTGAAGGGAGAAGCGGGTCAGTGGTGGAAATATGCGCGGGGTTGCATTGGAGGAATGTAGGAGGCGTTTGTTGATGCTTTCCAAGATAAGTATTACGTGCTATAGTAAGAGAGAAGTTGAAGGATCAGTTTTTCTCAGCTCAAGCAATTGAACAAACCAGTGGCTAAGTTTGAAGCCACGTTCACTAGTTTGTCAAGGTTTGCACCAGAGCTAGTGGCGACAGAGGAGTGCCGGTGTTTGGAGTTCGAGAAGAAATTACAGACCGGGCTCATGTTTAGAGTGGCCGGATCCATGATGAGGGACTATGGGCGCCTTGTGGAGGCTACAACCCATCTTGAGACTATCATGCATGAGGAGGAGGAGAGGGTAAGTGGCTCTAGGAGGAGTCATGATGGACAAGGGGACAGTAAGAGGTAGAGGGGTTCTAATCCCTAGCAGTCCCAGGGAACGCATTTGAGGTCTACCTTTCTAGTGTCGAGTTTAGGTTCTGGAAGAGGTGGTTAGGGGAGACATCACTTGTTTCAAGTGTGGCCAGTTAGGCCACAAGTCTCCAGCTTGCCCACAGAATGGAGGAGGGCAGCAAGCAACATCATCTTCGGCTCGTTCTCAGGGCCAGAGTCAGGAGAGAGACCAGCCGCTCACTTGTTATCAGTGCGGGCATGCGGGGTACTTGAAGAGGTTTTGCCCACAGTTGGGTGGCACACTTGGTGCGGCTGGTTCGAGGTAGGCATAGAATTACCAGCCAGCACAGGCCTCGAGGGCCAATCAGGGAGCCTCTTCGGCTCAGTCAGTGCAGTAGTCTTATGCTCCGAGGGAGGTGAGCAGGTAGATCAGAGGTTGTTACCGCGCCAGATCTTGTACTGGCTCCATCTGTTGTGAGAGGTACCTTCTTGTTTTACAATTTAATTGCTAGTGTGTTGATTGATACAGGTGCATCCCATTCCTTTATTTCTTCTGTATTTGCATCAGTTTTGGGGTTGGAGTTGGCATAGTTAGCATCTCCTATTTGTGTAGAGTCACCTATTGGTTGTGAGATGATTCTGAAACAGGGGTGTCGGGGCTATGACATAGAGGTCACTGGTCGTTGACTTCTATTTGCATTTGGTTTGCTTGATATGACTAGCTTTGATGTTATTTTGGGTATGGATTGGTTATCGTCATACCGGGCTGTTATAGATTGCTACCGTCAAAGGGTTACTGTATGTACCTTGAACAGTGATTGCTTTTATTTCTTGAGGGCAGGGTGGATAGGGTCTTATCATCGGTATGTGATCTGTGTAGGCGGAGTGAACTTAGTTGTCTCCTTACTAGCTTCTTGAGTAGTGAGTGTGGTGAAGTTCGAGTAGAGTTACCAAGAGTAGTTTGTGAGTACTCGGATGTCTTTCCGGAGGATCTTACTAGTTTACCACCTCACCGAGAGATCGAGTTCTCTATTGATTTAGTACCTGGCACGACATCGATTTCTATGGCACCGTATCAGTTTGCGCCTGCTGAGTTGAGTGAGTTGAAGATTCAACTCTAGGAATTACTAGATAAGGGTTTTATTGCCCCAGTACTTCGCCTTGGAGAGTACCGGCCATCTTTGCTAAAAAGAAAGATGGAGCCTTGCCACTTTGTATCGATTACCGGAAGTTGAACCGGGTTACTGTTAAGAACAAGTATCTAATGCCATGTATAGATGAGCTGTTTGATCAGTTGAAAGGGTCTCGTTGTTTTTCTAAGATAGATCTAAGATCGGGTTACCATCAGTTGAGGGTAGGGGAGGAGGATATCTCGAAGACAGCATTCCGTACGTGGTATGGCCACTATGAGTTTCTTGTGATGCCTTTTGGGTTAACCAATGCTCCAACTGTATTTATGGACTTGATGAACCGAATCTTCTGAGAGTTCTTAGACCCTTTTGTAGTCGTCTTTGTGGATGATATCTTGATTTATTCACTCTCTGAGGAGGAGCACAATGAACAATTGTGAGTGGTGCTTGAGTTGCTTAGAGCCCATAAGCTGTATGTTAAGTTCGGGAAGTGTGAGTTCTGGCTAAAAGAGGTTAAGTTCTTAGGCCATGTGGTATCCGGGGAAGGGATGACTGTAGATTCATCCAAAATAGAGGCAGTGCATGATTGGGCATAGCCTAAGAATGCCTTCGAGATTCGTAGTTTCTTGGGGTGTTGGCCTGGTATTACTGTTGGTTTGTGAAAGATTTCTCCAAATTAGTTTCGCCTCTGACTAGATTGACGAGGAAAGGGGTCAAATTTGTGTGGAATGAGACTTGTGAAAAGTCGTTCCAAGAGCTTAAGGTTAGACTTACCACCGCTCCAGTCTTGATTATTCCGGAGAGGGGTTTGGGCTATTCAGTGTATTGTGATGCTTCACGGGAAGGTTTGGGTTGTGTATTGATGTAAGAGGGGAAGGTAGTAGCCTATGGCTCACGGCAGTTGAAACCCACTAGAGGAATTACCCTACTCACGACTTAGAGTTAACGGCGGTGATTTTTGCCTTGAAAATTTGGAGGCACTATCTATATGGTGAGAAATTTGAGTTGTTTTCTGATCACAAGAGTCTGAAATATCTGTTTACACAGAAAGACTTGAATTTGAGGCAGAGAAGGTGGATGGAGTTCATAGAGGATTATGATTTTTAGTTGTATTATCATCTGGAGAAGGCCAATGTTGTGGCCGATGCCTTGAGTAGGAAGTCAATTAGCAGCGTAACTTGTATCGCCATCTGGGAATGGGAAATGTTTGGGTACTCTTGGGAAGTTTGACTTGTATTTTGGGCGAGTTTGTTGAATCTGCGGCCTTATTTTCTATAGTTGCACAACCTACACTTATGAACCGAGTGTTAAAAGCGCAGAAAAGTGATCTTGAGGTAGAATCCCTGCGGGAGAAGATCTTTAATGGGAAGGTAGAGAAGGGTTTGAATGTGTATCCCGACCAGAGTGTGAGATACCGTGATTGTTTGTTCGTAGCCGGAGTCTTGCCGAAAGGAAAGTACTCCGAGAATTTCACCATTCACGCCTTGCGGTGCATCTGGGAGGCATGAAGATGTATCATGACCTTAGTCGCCAGTTTTGGTGGAGGGGTATGAAGAAGGATGTAGCTGTGTTTGTATCGAAGTGCCTTACTTGTCAACAAATGAAGGTTAAGCATCAGAGGCCAGCTGGTTTGTTGCAACCCTTGCCTATAGCCGAGTGGAAATGAGAGTATGTTACGATAGATTTTGTTATGGGCCTTCCGAGGACTCAACGAGGTAATGATGCCATTTGGGTGGTAGTTGATCGATTGATCAAGTCGGTGTATTTTATTCGTATGCGTGTAAGTGATTCGGTAGATTATCTTGCCGACCTTTACATTAGGGGCATAATGAGATTGCACGGGAGTCCCTGTGACGATTGTCTCGGATAGAGATCTCTGTTTTACAGCTCGGTTGTGGCAGAGCTTACAAAGTGCCTTGGGCACTCGGTTAAGCTTTAGCATTGACTTACCATCCTCAGACTTATGGGTAGTCTGAGCGTACTATTTAGATTCTTGAGGATATGCTTCAAGACTGTGTCCTTGATTTTAAGGGGTCGTGGGAGAGACACTTACCCTTAGTGGAGTTTGCCTACAATAACAGCTTCTAATCGAGTATTGGCACGGCACTGTTTGAGGGCTTGTATGGCCAACCATGTAGATCTCCAGTGTGTTGGGCCGAGGTGGGTGATGCACCTCTGTTAGGTCCAGAGTTGGTGTAGACGTCCCCGAACGCCCCGGGAGGATGACTCCCGTTCGGTTCGTTTATGGGTCTACTACAGTTCAGGACTCAAATGTCACGGTTCTAAATCTTGAACCAAAGAGTCCAAATCCGGCAAATCGTTTTGAGAAAACAGATTTTTGAAAGAAGTGCCAAACATGGACTGCTTTGCCAGATACAGAGTCGCCACCTAAATATTTTATTTTTGGGAAATTTAGGAAACCCTGACTCGTTGCCTAAGGCCACGTGTCCGTCATCACCAAAGTTGCCTCGGCTCGGGAACTTGGGTACGATTGGGGAAGGTCACTTCGTGAGCACCCCCGCTCACGCCGATCAAAGATCGGCCTCTACTAACCATGATATCAAGTTTTGAAAACATTGTGTGCTCTTATTCCGGTTATTAGCCTAGATTTACTATGTGATGCGCACAGCATACAAGTATAGACTGGATCGCCTGAATTGGAACAAAACATTTCATGTTTGTTTTTGAAAGATGGTTTGCTACCCGTAGGTAGGCTTAAAATGCAGATTTTGCCACCCTCAGGTGGGCTTGGAAAACAATGGTTTTGCCACTGATCTAGTGGGCTTAAAACCAACAATCAACACTTTGTTCCAATCTAAGTAACCCAACCTCCACCCACAGGCATTCAGGCAGTTATATCACATAAGCAGTTAGCCTCATGGTAAGCATGCTATTCATGGCAACACTCACACGGATGCAAGGATGCTAAAGCATAAAACTCACTGAGTGCTCCGAGCCAAAACAGAAACTCATTAGAAATCCATGCATGATCCTAGATACACAGAATTGCCTAATGCAACACATGCAAAGATGCAAACTATAGCAGGCTCGGCTATTCTAAACATGGCATATGGAATGCTACAACTAACACGTATTCAATTTGGAATTGAAATACAAATGCAGTTTGTATGATGCGCCGAGCCCGGTGCGTACAAGACAAATGTATGGATGCACGCATGCATAGCATAAGGTATGCTAATTTAAATATGCCCTAACCTACCATCATAAGCAGGTAAATAAAAAGGAAGAGAGACGTGGGATTGGAAGACATGCACACACTCACACACCCTTATTACAAATACGCCCTCGCTCGGAGGGACCAAATAAATATTACAGTCCGAATAATAAATAAATAAATTATTATAGACCCTCTAATTAATTAATAAATTAATAACAAAAGAAGGTGGCCACAGTCCCGCCTCGGGATGCGTGAATGATGCATGATTGATCCGCCTTGCTCGGAAGTCCGCACCATACCACTGTTGCCTCTGTTTACACTGCCCTGCCTCTCCAAAGATTGCCAAAGTCCTGGGACATGTTCCTTGCACACTGTAGAATATCATCGGCTGGAGGAAATGCCCACCGGCCATAGCAAATGACCATCGGCTGTTGATGAAGTTATCAGCCATTCACCAATGGCCGGTCGGCACTAGATGTTGCCGGTCGGCAGAAACTTCCTGCAGAAAACAGTTTTGACAGCAACAGAGGACAGACAGTGTATGGCATGAAATTTTGAGCAAATGTATGCACGGCCACACTCCCTATCATGTAATGGACTCAAGGGAGCATGGCCCTCGACCCTCGGGCCACCAATCACGCATTTCGATGCATGATGGCCCAAAAGCCAAGTATGCATTTCAATGTCAAATGCAATGCACACAAAACACACAAGGGACCCAACCTCAATCATGGTTGATCAAGAGGTGAGGGATGCATGCTTAATGAAATGCAACCTAGGCATAGAGGCTAAGTATGCAACATAAACATGCAAATGAACAATGTATGCTAGGCGCGCAACCTAAACATGCAACAACACACAAGTATGCAACAACACACAAGGTGAGCATGCATCGACATGCAAAGGATGGTCTTACACTAACTTGGACAGCTCTCTACTAGGTCCAAAACAGTGGCCATAATGAGGCAAGTAAGGCAACACAATACATGGAATGCATGCACAATGCATTAACCAAACCTAAGGCACAAAAATGCAACTCTACCAAAGCATGGCAAGGGATGCAAGATGGCATACAAGCATGTGAATTTCAGCGCTGGAACATGATGCCAAATGGTCCCAAAACATGGAAATATGTCACCCAATGCATGCTATAGGCCCCGAAACCCAAGATTAGGAACATGAAATGACTTACATCCATACAAAGCATGCGTAATTTGAACATGGAGTATGAAGACAGAAGCAAGACAGCCCTAAAACAAGCATTTTTACAGTTCAAAGCATGGTCAAACAGTGAGCATAGATAGGGCAAAATCAGAATGCAAAAATGGCTCCGCAAGAGGGGTAATGAGGTAAGTCACAGCTGCTAGTCTCAAACACAGGAGGCCCCTTTTACAATGTTGGAGAGGGGCCAAAAATATGATGTTTTACAGTTTATGACAAGCCCCAAAAACAGATACAAGTATGGCCAAAGCATCATGCAAAATGAGGCCACCAAGAGGGCTATAACATGAAGTATACCAAGGATGTCTCAAACAGTCCTAGACCCTTAATGAAACATGAAGAGGGGGTCATTTTAGGGCCATTTTAAGTTCAGACCAGAGTCCAAAAACAGAAGCTTCATAAGCTAATAAATCATGCAAAAATGGGGACCAAAGAGGGGTACAATGGCAAGTGATACATGGAGGTCCCAAACAGTGGTGAGCCCTTCTTCAATGTTGAATAAGGGCTCAAAATAAGCCTATTCTCAGTTTACATCATGCTCCAAAACAGATTACTCATAGGCTAAAAATACTACTCAAGAAAATGGCATACAAAGGGATAATGAAGGAAGTGCAAGATGGGGGTCCCAAACAGGGTAAGACCCTTAATGAAAGATGAAATAGAGCTCAAAAAAATGACACTTTCAGTTTTGGTCGGAGCTCAAATGTGCAAGAAAATATGGCTTAGATATGAACCAAGAAAATGCTAGTTTAGGGGAAAAGTGTGCTTACCCTTGTAGACCAATAAACCAGCAGGTTTTGATCCAAGGAAATGAGCTCCTAGCCTCTGCAAATGGCCTCCAATGTACTGAAATGAAGTGTAGAGGTGTGGTGCTATGGATTGGTGAGGAAATGGCCCAAGAACAAGGGTATTTGATGGTTGAATGAGAGAGATATGGAGAGGGAGGTGAGATATATCAGATATATATCTATATATCTCTGGTTTTTTGCTCAAAAATCCAACCCTTTACAATGGAGGAGGAGAGCTCCTTATATAGACAAATGGAGAGGCTCTAAGCTTATAAGACAAGCTAAAGAGAAAGGTTCAAGGGGAGCAAGAGGGCCAAGGCTTATTAAGGAAGCCAAGACAGCTGGTAGGCTTCTTGAGGAAGCCAAGACAAGGGGTCAAGGCTTCCTCAAGAAGCCATGGGCAAAGGGTCCAAAAAAAGGGGGCAAAGGCTCCAAATAGGCACACATATGCACGGGGAGTTGGGTCTGTGCATCTCAGCTGGCACAGCTGGCATGCACCATGCCTGCAAGAGTCAAAAGGGTCAAATCGACCATGAAAAGAGGTCATCGGCCAAATAAATTGCCGGTCGGCACAATAAATTGCCGACCTGCAATTTGTACTGGCCGGTCGGCTAAATAGAGTGCCGATGGGTGGCTGATCAGGTCAAAAAGTTCCGGTGGATATCCAGATTGAAGCCCCGGAAGTTAGCTTTCCAATGGCGCAAACCTTGCATTAAAATTCCTTCTGTGGAAAAAGTTATGCCCTTTTTGGTGAAGCCGCGCAGACTCGATCCAACCGGGATGATGCCCAACTTCAACCAATCATACCTCCCCCACCCGGACTTGGTTTTGAGAGATTCTTGAGTGAAAAATGAAGCCCCGGAAGTCTTCTTTCCAATGGTTATGGCCTCATAGCTTAACTCCAAGTGTATAGATAGATGAGCTTGATTTAGCGAGGACTGCTCGACTCTCTTCTACCCGGATTCATGCCGAACCTCTTCTCCAACTTGTTTTCTCCCCCTCTTCTCCTCTTCTCTTCAACTTCAAACCCCGAAGTAAGGTGTTTTGAAAGATTTTTCAAAGATTTCATCTCTCTTTCATTCATCTCCACTTTGTCCTTGCTCGGTTTACCGAAAGGCGCACCATTTACCGAAATGCGAGCGTCGGAACATCGTGGGAATTTTATTTCAAAAATGTTTTGAAAGAGAGGGTTTTAAGGTCTCAAAACCATCCAAAATAATTTTGGTTCAAAATGGGGTGTGAAGTTGAGATTCGCCTCTCTCCTTGCCGAAGAAACTGAACCTGCGCCCTGCACACCTTTCTCCACCAAGTAAACCATCAGTAGTGCCCAAGTCTTGTGGGTGGTCAAAAATGGGGTGTCTACAGTTGGTTCGCAAAACGACGGAGAAAGTGACATTTATCCATAAGAGGTTGGTTACAGCCCAGAGTCGCCAGAAGAGTTATGTTGACCATAGGAGGAGACCTTTGTCTTTTGAGGTGAGAGACCATGTCTTTTTGAAAATATCACCTAGGCGGGGTCTTATGAGATTTGGGAAGAGCTGGAAGTTATCCCATCGGTTTATTGGCCCTTTTGAGATCCTTGAGCATATTGGGGAGGTTGCCTATCGTTTGGTGCTACCGCTATAACTTTTCGGAGTGCATGGCGTATTTCATATTAGTATTCTTCGGAAGTATGAGCCGGATCCATTGCACGTGTTGGATTGGACCGACTTAGAGATGGACGAGGATGCCTCGTATGAGGAGAGACCGGTGAGAGTCTTGGATAGACGGGACCAAGTCTTGCGAGACAAGACAATTCCCTTGGTCAAAGTATTATCGAAACATCACGGGGTTGAGGAAGCAACTTGGAAACGTGAATTGGAAGTCCGAGAGAAATATCCGGACTTATTTGTTAATGTTTGAGCATATGTTGAGATTTTAGTTTTGTTTATGAATTGTAAGAACATTGTATATGTTTTGAATTATGAGAACATTATATATATTGAATATATTTTGGGAATGAAAGCTTAATATGAACATTGCATATGTTGTTTAAGCTTTGGAAATACGAGTTTATCATAAACATTGGTTACGTTTTGGAAATATGAGATGTATGTAGTAAAGTTGTCTAAAACTATGAGAGATGAATACTGGTGATATATATTAAGATCTATATTGTGAATTTGTTCATCTTGTGAAAGGATTGAATGACCGGTAGGCGGATCATGGGATTGAGAATTGATTTGTAATCATTTTGGAAATTGGCTAAAACATGGTTTTGAAATATGATTTGAAATTTCGGGGATGAAATTCCTTAAAGGGGGGAGGTTATAGCGATTTCGGGTTTGGACCCGACCTTTTTGTATTCCGGACTCGGGTCTCGTGGCTTGATATTGTTAATTATGTATTTTCTCCCTTCCACTCTTTGAATTTGAGTTTTGGAATGTGTTGGGCATGTTTGGAACAGTTGGGTTGTTAGTTGGTCTAGAATGAAGTTGCCCAGTTTTTGGCTTCTTCGCTGGAGCGAAGCTTTCCTCGCTTGAGCGAGCTTGGTGATCTCCCAGCATTTCTTTCAGTCCTGCAGAGTTCTGGGAGGGTATTGTTCTTCGCTCGAGCGAGTACTTTTGCGCTCGAGCAACAATCTTTGTCTGCAAAACTTCTGGGGATTTGTATTACACGCTCGAGTGAAGATTCTTGCGCTCGAGCGAGGTCACTTATTGTGTCTGGTCGCTCGAGCGACAACTCCTTCGCTCGAGCGAGCCTCGTGTATATTAGTTCGCAGTAGAGCAATTTTATATCACTTTTTGATTTCCTTTTTACTGAAAACCCTAATTCGGCACACAGTCTCTCTAAAATACTCTCTCTCTCTACAAATACACCTAGGTTTAGGGATTTCTTAACCCTAATGCCTTTGTTAAAAAGATAGAGCATCTCGTGGGCTTCCATTTAATCCAAGTAAAAATGAGTTTGGGCATTTTTTAAGTTCCTCTTTTTTTCCATTGGGCTTCTACACTTAAGGTAGGGATATTCTACACTTTAATATGATTTTTAATCTAGGTATTTGTTGTATGTATACATGATGAGATTTGGGAGTGATTTTGGGTAAACTAGGGTTTGGGTTCAAATTAAAAGAGGCGTTTTCCATGTTGGGTTACAAAATGAACATGGGGCTTTGAATATGAAGTTCTCTTGTGATTAAATGGTGAAATTTAGTCTTTGGAATGATACTTGGAAAAATGAGGAAATTTGCCCTAATTTGTGTTGAAGAATTATTTTGTACAAATAATGGAATTGGTATAAAAATATGAAATAGAGAGGATGTATGAATGAGTGGTGTAGTTGGATTTGTTAAATCACTCACCTATGGAAATTTGATAATTTATTTGTTATAAAGATGAGTGAATTACACTAATAGTCCCTATAGTTTGGAGCTTGTATCACTTTAGTCCCTAACTTTTCAATTGTGACACATTTGACCCTGAATTTTGAATCTTGTTCCAAATAAGGACAATTGAAAATATTATTAGATTTTTCAAGGATAAAATCGTTAATTTGATAAAATATAAACTAATTTGACAAAAATAAATGTCAAACAAATATTTTTAAATTTTAAAAAATTATTTTTACTCACTAAAAATAAAATTATGTAAAATTGATAAATCTTTTAAACATTTATTTATTTTTTTACCAAATTAATTTTTATTATGTGTTTGGATGATGATCATGTAAAATTAATTTAAAAAAATTAATCATGTAATTTTTATTAATTTTTATCAATTTTACATAATTTTATCATTGGTGGATAAAAATAATTTTTTAAAAATTAAAAATATTTTTTGGACATTTTTTTTGATCAAATTAGTTTATATTTTATTAAATTGACGATTTTGCCATTGAAATTAAACAATGGTAACTTCAATTGTCCTTATTTGGAACAAGATTCAAAATTCAGGGTCAAATGTGTCACAATTGAAAAGTCAGGGATCCAACTGACACAAGCCCCAAACTATATGGACTATTTGTGTAATTTGCCCTATAAAGATTGTATATCTGTTTAGAAATATCTGTATTGGGCTATCAGTGGAGGATAGCTATAATTGTTGTAGAAATCGAATGAGGATTAGGTGAATTGAAACTAATCACTGAAATTAAGTAATTGAATATGATGACATCATAGGGCATTGAATATGCATTGTTGATAGCCATTGAATACAACGATGTTTAAGATACATTGTATATGTATAGTTGTTTGGGAGGAGAAAGACGATGTACTCCATGTTTTGGGAGGAGATAGGGGATAGACTCTATTGAAAATTAAGTTGGCCGGAGTGTCTAGGGTAAAAGTCCCGAAATCTTATGTAAACATGGGAGCCAATCCCACGGACGAAATTTTCGTAAAATGGCAAGATTGAAGCATTTTTATGTTTGTTGTTTTGATTGAAAACCATTGAGTTGTAATCTCAGTTGGGTTATTCGAAGAATTGTAAATTTGGCCTATGAGTCGAAATGAAATGAACAAATATGAAATGAATAAATTGGAATGGATCTAGATGTGAATGTTGGAATCATGTAGTCATATGAAGTAGATGTGCTTTGGTTATAAGTGTTAAACATATATACACTTGACACTCATATCTTAGTTAAACATCATATATTGTGATAGACTGTTTTTTCTGGGTTTTGGCTCACCCTACTTGGGAAACCATTTTCAGGTACAGGTGATATGCTTCCTCTAAGGACGTAGCTTGGAAGGACTTAGGAGTTGGAGGCTCTATTTTTGTTACTCTTGCGTTTAATTGTTTATCCAAGCCAAGGGCTTTAAATACATAGAGTTTACGACTTTCTTTTGTTGTAACCAAGTTATATCTTGGAAAGATGTAAGTCCGTAGGACATTTATTTTGTTGCTTTTAACTAGTGTTATATGCTATAGATTCAGTATAAATATTTATAAATGTATAATGCATGTAATACCTTTTGTAATATGAACTCTGATGTATGGAAGTATACCAATTCTATTATGTTCATAACTCTTTTGAGTTGGTTTATTTATATTATTTTAAAGGCGTTACAGTATAGTTAGTTTTGGCTACTAAAATTTTAGTCACCGAATGAAAAACAAAAATTTACTTTCTATCATTGGCGATCAAAAGTTTGGTCGCCAAAAATTTATTTTCAACGACTAAAAAATATTTTAGTCGTTGTATAGTTAGTTTTGGCTATTAAAATTATTTAATCGCCAAATGAAAAACAAAAATTTATTTTTTATCTTTTGATCGTCAAAAATTTATTTTCAGCGACTAAAAAATATTTTAATCATTGTATAGTTAGTTTTGGCTACTAAAATTATTTAGTCATTGAATGAAAAACAAAAATTTACTTTTCATCTTTTGGTCGCCAAAGAACTAAAATATTTGGAGGGGGACATTTCAAATTCTAGAGGGATTTATAAAATTAATTGGCAATCAAAATGTTTAGTCGCGAAATGTTTCAAATGGCGACATTTCAAATGTTTAGTGGTTTTTTTGCTTCGCCTCCCTCATCTCTCTCACTGAAAGCCCAAACCAAGCTTCTGGTTTTAGAGAGAGAAAGAGAGCTAGATACAGGTGCTTGTAAAGAGAGAAACAAGCTGTTACATGTTCGAGAGAGAGAGAGGTTTTTTGGGTACAAAATCTGAAGATCTCTCTTGTACTCAATTGCAGAGACCTCTCTTATGATGGCTGAAGCTCTTATCACACCCAATTCACACCTAGATAAGTCATCGGATCCTCCGACTTCATTGTCAATCGAATCTCTGTTTAGCAGAAAAGTCGATTTCTAGCTAGTGAAGAAGCCATTCTTTGGGTTCAGCAATGGTAGCTGAGGGTTTTGGTTGGAGACTCTAAATCCGACTACTATCTCGGATCCATGGAGGTTTAGTGGGTCGAGCTAGGGCAGTGGTAATTCGGGTTTGGCTGGTAGGCATGTAATTGGTTCGGTACTGTCGGTATTTAGGTAAAAATTTAAATTGAACCGATAATATCGATTTTATTATTTTGAACATTGATACAGACCGTTTCTGCCATTAAACCACACCGAACCGAACGGATTGAAACGGTTCGATTTGGTGTGGTTTAATCGGTTTAGGATTTTTTAAACTTGAACCACTTTTAAATATAATCACTAATCTATATAAAAACATTAAATTAGTTAGTTGTCTATCATTTCAAACATATCCAATCCATCCATTTAATACATACTTCTCAATTCCTAAATTAACAAAAATAAAAACAAAAAAAAGTTTAAAACTACTAAGGTTTCAAGAATAATGAGTTAGAGTTAAGATTATATATAATAAGAGTTTATAAACTTAGGTTATAAAGATGATACGATTAATTAATTAGGGTTAATAATTTATTCTACTTCTTAATATCATTATATTATTAGATTATATATATATATATATGTCTATTATAAATACAACATATGTTGAAGTGGTTAGTTTCGGTTTAGGATCGGTGCAGAAGGTGCTTAAACCGATACTGAACCGAAAATCGAAAAAATTCAAATTTAAAAATCGCACAGACCGATTCTTGTTAAAAAAAACAAACCAAATATAGCCAGTTTGGTCCAGTTCGATCAGTTTGGTCAGTTTTTTCAATTTTTCTTACATCCTTACTGGCTGGGAAGAAACTAGATGGGTTAGAGTTTTTGGATGTTGGGTTGGATCCTGAACTCAGTTTTGGGATTACTTTTCGATGAATTGTGAGTAGTTGTTCAGTTGATATGTATATATGTGTGTTGTGTTTTTGGTAATTTCTGCTTTGTATTGTTCTATATATGGTTTAACAGTCTTTTGCACTTTGTTCTAGATTTTGATTGGTTTAGTTTGTTGTTAATTTCTATACATTTTTCACCGTTTGTATTGCATTTTGTATACTTTCTCAGGTTTCTTTGTTTGTTTGTTGGATTGGGTAGCCTGCTAGTTTTTCAATTAGATTGTATTTCTTTACAATTCTTTCTCTAATTATTGGATTTGCTTATAGATTAGGCTTCGGTTGATGGATGCTGTAGTTTGTGTTTCATTTTAATTTTTTTTCAAGGGTTCATAGTGATTTTGCTATCTTTATTTAGTTTGATTTGGCTTATTTATATAATCAGGCATTACATTATTAATTTGTAGGTTTTGATTATTTATATAATTGTATAATTACATTTACTTTTATTAGTTTGAACTTTGTTGAATGTTGACTTGGTTTGAAGTTATCGGTCTGCTTAACTATGAGGATGGTATGCATAACTTACAGGGTCACATATATGGAGTCTTTACTTTTATATGAAATTTGACATTAAAAGTAATTCTTTTTTCGATGGTTTGAAGTGAAATGGATGCAAATTGCGAAATGGTTGATAATATATGTATTGTTTTATTTATATATATGATACAAATTGCATGGAATACGTATAGGTTGTGGACAAAATAATTAAAAATAAATAAAATCATGTTTTTGGCGACTAAACAATTGGTAGCAAAAAAAGTAATATTTTTAGCGACTAAATAGTTAGTAGCTAGAAATTTTTAAAAAATGAAAAAAAAAAAAAAACTTTTTGGCTACTAAATATTTAGTATAAAAAAAGCAAACTTTAGGCAATTAAAATATTTAGTAGCTAAAAAAAATTAGATGAATAACGAAAATTTTTTGGCGATTAAAACTTTAGTCGCCCTAAATAATTTTAATTTTTGGCGACAAAATTTTTTAATCTCTGAAAATGCGATATTAATTTTTTTGAATAGGTTTTGACGACTAAAAAATTACTCGGTAATTGATGACTTTCAGCAACTTAAATTTTTTTTAGTCGCCAAAACTTTTCCCCACAATTGGTCACTAACTAACGTGGTGATAGAAAATTTTAATCGCTAAAATATTTCGGCGACTAAAAAACTTTTAGCGACCAAAAATTAAGCCGCCAATTTGTTGTAGTGGAGTTTGCTTTGCTATAAGTTAAGGTGTTTGAAAAGTTTTAATGTGACATTTGAGAGGACTCTGTCCGAGATGCTGTTGGGCCGTGGACAGACTACAGATTCTATTCTCACTGTCTTGGCAATGGGCCATGCTTACCTTAAAAAAAATTTAAGCCCATGCCCGGCCTAGTCTCAAACTCTTGGGGTTTGCTTAGTCAACGGCCCGGGCTTGGGCTGATATATCATGGATTCTTAAGGTCCATGCTCTACCCACAAGCTTAAAAAAAAACCTGTGGGCTTTGGCCTGGATTTGGCCCATGTACACCTAATTTGGTCTTTAATTCAGGGTTTAATGATCAAAATGATCTATAGCTCATAAGTCCTATTGACCATACTTTTTTACTTCAATATATATATATATATATATTTTGAGAACTTATGATCCGATTCTATTAAGTAAATTTATTTACTTACAAGTGCTATTCATTTTCACTTTACCAATATTTCGAAAAAGTGTTGAGGCTTTAGGACTTTTTAGTGCATTAAAAAAGTATAGAAGACTTATGGGCATCGAGAAACCTTTTTACTCATTTAAAAAAATAAAAAATTTAGCGCTTAAGAAATCTTAATATGAGCTTGACTTGATTTGTGAAAACTATACAAAAGGCTAATATTTTATTATTATTTTTTTTCAATTCAAAGACAAAAACATAGAATCATGGCAGAATCAAATTTCTTTTTTTAAAATACAGGTTTTTTTTATCACATAAAATTATGGTTGTTAATTTGATTTTTTTTTGGGTCATTAGTGAAATTTTTTCAAATTTAAAAGTTTTAAATAGAATTAAGATTGTTTGTCGACTTTACAATAGGGTTTATATATGTACTAGGTGTGTGGGCAACGTGTGTTGCACGATATAGCATGTGCCCATTACAAACCTAGTGAAATTCATAATATAGATCAAAATGTAAAAATAAAATAGAGGCTATAACATTGCACATAACAGAAGTCAAAGAGCAAGAAGTCCTTCAAAATAGGGATGCAGATATTTTAGATCTTCAACATTAAACAAGAAATCATAAACAAGTTTAATTATAAACAGTGATGGTACATCAGTAGGTGGCTCGCCCACAACATTATCACCTTCGAGTTTTTTTTTTTTTTCTTTTCTTTTCAAGTATCAGTACCAAAATCTCTTGAATTTGTTTCTCTTGTGGATTGGTTTTGCTTGAGGAGATCTCTGTGTGTAGATAGTAATCCTGGAAAACCTTCAAATTTAAAATTTCATCCAATGGTCATTTTATTCCTACCAAAACCTAACCATTAAACAAGGATACATAACAATAAACAGGAAAAGAAAAGAAAATGAAGGAGCACTTCACACTTATTAAGAAAGCAAGCAAATTTTTTCAGTTTCTGCTATTGTGAAATGTTTCCACCTGCAATAATGGCCACTACCAACACTGACTAGCATATTGGATATGCAGATGAGATATTGGCATTAATAAAATATAAGCTAAGAAGATTAAGATACAGCTATGTGAACAGGAGAGAAAAAAATCCCCTGCTGGTCATACATGCTAGCAGAAGGAAGCCAACAAGAGGTTCCAGTTTTAGTGATCATATTACCTATCCCATTTGATGTTGGTTAGTACTCACTTCAACATGAAAGAAGTCATGCATGTTCTTATCTCTACTAATATTATGGTTCGGTACTAAAACCTTAACAATACAATACAAATTGTTTCATAATCTAATAAAAACTTTTAGGTTATGTTTGATTAGGCGGACTGGATTAAATGATATTAGCATTTTATAAATCCCTTTGAATTGTGTATCTTATCCCAATATTTGGATTGTTTCAGGATTATGAGAAGGGATTG
This sequence comes from Camellia granthamiana, assembly GCA_036172215.1. Classification (NCBI taxonomy): domain Eukaryota; kingdom Viridiplantae; phylum Streptophyta; class Magnoliopsida; order Ericales; family Theaceae; genus Camellia; species Camellia granthamiana. The sequence goes on from CM069908.1 coordinate 63,008,644, forward strand.
AGAAAATCTATCAAATTTTCAATTTAACTAATTAATCTAAACACTTTCTTAGTTAGAACATCTTCTATTATGGGGAATGCTATGTTCGGATGAACTATTAGTCTGGATCCCAATTTTCTTAGCCAAACATCAATTATGCATTTTGTTGGATTATTAATCCACTCTCAAGGTCATGTCCACCAAAAAAACATGGGCCTTAGTGTTTACTTAGAAAATTCAAAACTAATCAAGTGAAAGGTAAATTACTTGTCAATTTGACAATATCAAGCATTTTAGCTTCATTGCAATCATGCAGTACTATAAAGACAAAATAGTACATTGTCCTTCTAGTGGACCAAAGGCCTTTTGGAACACACCTGGAGATGTAAATGTGCGCACATAAGGATCGAAGATCTAACCTTAAGATCACATCTATGTCTTGATTAGAAAACTTTAGGCAGTACTATTAGCAACTAATGGCTGACTGTCTTTGGACTTGGATTTTATTAGGCAATCCCTCTTTTCTTGAACATCATTACCTGATAAATGACATTCAGCAAAGACATTAAAAATTTCAAAATTATAAAACAAAGAACGAGGAAGAGAGTCAAAACTCATAACTAAAAAGTTAAGCCATTACCAATTGTCAAGCTGGGCAGGACAGTATACAAGTTGAGTATTAGAGGACCAAATATGATTTATTTTGTGAATTGGTAAATATAGGCAGCAACAGACATGAAGTGACACTGATTTTCATAACCAATGTAGAAAATATACCACCCCAAAGTAACTGTTTAATCGATTTTAACAGAAACCACTTGGAAAATAATAAATTAGTTCAGTCAAATTCAATATGATTGCATGAATTTTTTATTTTTTATTTTTTTGGTTGAAAAAAAAATAAAAAAATTACAGATTGTAAGAATTAAGTCTCAAGAATTAAGGACCGATTTACCAAAATAGGTTTTTATGTGTAACTTGGACCATATAAAGATGTTGGCCTTTAGTTGGTTTAAAAAGAATTGCCAACAAAATATTTTCCATAAAATGAAGCTGCACTTTAACATGCTACCTTTATTATTCGGTATAAATTCTTTTAGCCAATGGCACAGCAGGGTATGGATAAAAGAACAAAAACGAAACGAAAAGTGGAGAATCAAACGTTTAGTAATTGGAACATTGAGAGGTAAATATGGTTCTTCATTTCCATTCTCAAATTGGAACAAAGAATGAAAAGGACAAGCAATCCATAACTAAAGAGAACACTTCTTATTATCAATTTTCAAACTCCTGCAATTCAATTGGTATCCAAGTAGCAGACATTTATATATATATATAAAGAGGAGATTTACAAGGCAACCATGAGATAATGAAAGTTGGACGGTCCTTCGCCACAAATTTTAGAACCCTAAAGGCTATGTTTGGTTCTTCAATTTGATTAGCGATTTGTTGAGGGAAAAGAAAAAGAGAAAGACAAATGATAAAAAGTGAGCTTTAAAATCCTGAAGACAGATGATTCCCCCTCATCTCATGCTTTTTCATCTATTAGAAAACCCTCAAACCCATTTTAGAGAAACCCATAGAAACCATTTGAAATAAAGAGATCAATCTAATTTTGTATAAACCTACTTTAAAACCACTTGAGAAGATCTCTTTTTATCAAAGTAGAGTACTCATGCCTAATATTCACAGGGTGCATATTAGGCATGAAAGCACTTGGATTCACAAAGCATGAGAGCATTCTTCATAAAGCCATTTCAGAAAACAGAAAGCATTTCACTCAGAAAAGAGATCAAACCATTTCGAATGTTGTGATGATGGTGGTCCGACAATGATGGTGGTCTGATGACCGAGCGAGAGAGAAACAGGGTGAGCTTGAAGAGATGTCTCCTGTGAAAAACCTCAGAGCTGGCTTACTTCTTCAGGTAGAAATCTTCTCTTTGATGTATTACAAGGTGGAATTGGCTTTGTCAGCACCTACTCATCCAAGGATTGAAAGTTGTCCTAAACTCCAAACAGCATCACTTTCATAATTTCAATAGTTAAATCAAAGCAAAATGAAGTGGATTGGCCTATATAAGATAGCAAAAATGCAAAAAATGAAGAGCGGAGGAAAAACAATGAAAGAGTAACAAAGTCTATATAGACCTAAGACTAAGATTCCCTATAAGTAACACATAACAAAGCACAATTTACAACAAAGAGGGAAGGATAAAGTGTAACTAAATTGCAGGTACAATAAGCAGGTGTCTAAATCCAATATTTTATTTAATGGGCTAATAGATGGAAAAATTATGAGCCCAGATGAGTGAAAACTTTGTTCTACCCACATCTGAAATGTTTCTACTAAATGTGTGAGACAAGATGAGATGATTTAACTCATGAGAAATTGTGTATAATTAGTTGAGTATGCAAAACTAAAATGTGAATGGATATTCAATAAGATGATAAATGCTTTCAATTTTGATATTTGAATCAAAAGCTTGTGAAGACAAATTCTGCAAAGGTAAATTACCTAAATACTGAGCAAGTATGACTGAAAATAGCCATTTATACTTTGATGCTGAAGTGCTTACCATTACCTTGAGCAATTCTAAACTTTATGATTGCTGCACAGTCCACTTGTCGATATCAATTATTTAAAATTAAAAAGGTTTCAGTATATAAGTAAATCATATAACAATTTAACTTTTTGTTGCAAGTAATTTGTGCTCATATATTATTTGAATCAATCAACTTCGGAGAACCAATGGCCTTCTTCAGGATGGACTATGATTGTTAAAGTCGTCTAAGGAAGCTACAAAAGCACAGCCAAAATTCACTTGGTTCCATGAGATTTGAAACTATATATTACTACCCAAAACCATAACATATTTATGGTTTAGTTTTAGATGAGTTGTAGCTCCATTGCAATTTCTTCTGATCCTTCTTTTCTATTCTTTTATCTATCTATTTTAAAGAAATTTTATGTTTATATTTTATCTTTCCCCTATCTTCTCCTTGATCACTGATCTCCCATCCACTGCCATGGTCACCTCCTTGTCAATTTGTTTGTGAAGACAACGTGAACACCTCAGGAAAAAGAATGAATGATGCAGAAGCACAGGTTGGAAAAAAGAAAAAAGAAAAAAAAAAAGGAAAGAAAAAAGAAAAGAAAAGAAGATGAAGAAGAAAATACAGTTCTAAATTTTGTTCTAATAAAATTTGAGCAAAAACCAACGAAAAAGTATCACCACAACACAAATGCATGAATGTATCAAAAAACTAATTGGTTAGCACAATAAAAAGTTGAGATCTAGCAACCCAATTGAAATTATATGCAAAATAAATTATGAACACTGTAAAAAAATAAAAAAATAAAAAGAGTGCATGTAACAACAAACATTAGCATTCTTCCTGATGCATAATTAAATGCATGGATGCTTGCGAAAAATATAACCGAAAACTTAAAAAATAGGGGGAAAAAACATGCATGCACGCTCACACAAAACAAATAAACTTTGTGATTATCACCAAAATAAAGAAATACCTCACTTTCAGAAACAACTCTATCAAGATACTTTTAAAATAATAAAATAAAATCTAGAAGCATTATTTACCAATTTCTGCATCTCATCAGATTTTTCTAATAAATAATTTACCAAAATTTCCCTTACTTTGTCCCCACCTTGAACAACAATGTAGTCCAACATCTGCTACAAAAGGGGAAAATGTTTAATAAGGAATAGATACCTTAAACACAAATACATAAATAGGTACCAAATAAATGTAACAGTTAAATTCGAAGTCCAATTAAATTTGTTGAAGGCACTCTTATCACAAAACTCGTGAGATACAAATGTAGTTTTAATAATTTTAAAAACAAAGACAAATTTATCACAACCCAATATGCAAATTGAAACATATGGGGGAAAAAAGATGCAAATATAGGAAAAATATTCCAAAGAAAACCTAGACAATCTGGGGAAAAAATAAAATAAACTTGAAGAGACAATGAACTTGATTTGTAAATCAAACTGATGAAGTGGGTCCTCCAATATCTGGAAGGCCCTTGGTGAGAAGAATCATCATCGGTGGGAAATTCATAGCTACCGCTTCCACAAGGCTGGACCATGTTGATGGTGATATTCTAAAAAAAGTTGCAAAGGGATTTAAATCCCCCAAAAGAACAGCAGAACAGGTACTAAAATATAGCAAAAAACAGGAGAGAAAAAAAATCAACTGAAATAGAAACAATCTGCAAGAGCAAGGCAAGAAAGAAAATCAAACCTGAAGAAGAAGCAAGACACTATTTAAACAGAAAAAAACCAGGAAACAAAAATCAACACAAACTCAAAATCAACAATTTTGAAAACCCTATAAAATTATAACTATACCATTTGAAGTAAAAAAGAAAAGGAAATAATTGCATACATATATAGAGATCAAAACAAGTAGAGATGAAAAGTATTAACAAATTACTTATTGCAACTTTCGTCAAAAGGAAAAATTAATTAGATTTGTCTACAAAACTAAAAAATAATCAAATAACCCTACCAAGGACAGGAGGAAAAAAAAAAAAAAAAAAAAAAAAAAAAAAACAATAACAACAACAACAACAACAACAACAACAATTTTCTTGAAAGAAAAATAGAAACATAAAAACCCTCATTTCTACTTCATTACCACTCATTTCATGCCTTCTCATCTATTAGATTAGAAATCTCTCAAACCCATTTTTGAGAAACAATATCGTAGAAATTTCATGGAAACCCATTCCAAAACCATTTCACATAGATAGTGTTTGGTTGAATGAAATGAAGTGAAATAAAATGATCATTCTATCAAAATATGTTTTCCCATATTTGGTTGACCAAAAAAAAAAAGCATTGTAAATAAAATCATCATTACTGTGGGAGCCAGAAAATTATAGGTACTAGCTTATTGGGCCTAACCCAAACAAAGCCTACAAAGGTCCAGCCCAAATAAATATCACATCCCCCATCTATATAAAGGGTTGGCATCCCAAGTGAAAGGTATGTCTGTTCTCCCTCCACTACACACACACACCCCTTCTAATATACATATACACTATTTCTTGATTCAGGGACTGACTTCATCATCGGAGTACTCCCGGTCGGCAACCCCGGTTGGGTGGCACCGACTATGTTCCTCATTGCAGATCTACAGGGATGAAGCCCTTCTCTTCGTTGGATCTCTACAACATCCATGTGAGAGGATATTTCATGGTCTCACAATTGGCGCCGTCTGTGAGAACGACTGAATGAGATCAACGAAGAACACAACAAATATACTGCTGTAAGTAAACATATATGGGTTGCTTTGAGGTTAGTACACTTTCCACAAAAGCAAAATCAATCCCAAGTAATACGGCCCACGGCTGGGTCTCGTTTTCATTTTGATTCAACTTGATTCACAATATGCATATCTACGTACATATAATATTATATATATTTGTGGTGTAAGTAAATGTGTATTGGTGGGTTGTTTTTTGAATATCAATTTTTGCCTGCTAAAACCAACAAGAACAAAATCAGAGTAGAGCATCTTTACTTTCTCTCTCTAAAAGTTTATTAATCAGGATATTCGGCACCACTATCTTCTAAGCGGGATCGAAATGAGATCGGAATAAACTGTTAAAACTGAAAGGCTCATTTAATTCGGCACTTTATTTAGCTTGTCTATTAACCAACCCAGCAACAATAACTCTTTATTGGGTTGTTTGTCAACTCTCTTGTTATTCTAAATCTCATTTCTATATTGATGCTCATAGATTTGGTCCAAACATTTGTTTAATATCTATCTCGACATTCTGAGAAGAGTAGTCGGCACATATTATGTGGATCTACGTTTATATCTCCATTTTCTCTTTCTAAAAATGGTTTTCACACTTTTATTGGTACGAACATCTTTTCGGCAATTCAATAAAGTTATTCGGCTACATTAATACATGCGTCTATCTATTTATTTATTTAATCTTTGTTTCACAAAACATATCTTGAAGTTGATTTTTCATATATATGCACGTATACCTATGCTAAGCAAGTTGGGTTCACCTTTTCTCTAATGGCTTACGTTGATGCCAACCAAAATCTCGACAAAACCGAAGATCAAAGGTGTTGCATGCATAAAGAAGTCTTGCCGACCACATTCTTAGCAACACCAAATACAAAGAGTTGCCAACCAAGAGTTTCGGTATATCGAAAAGCCCCTACATTCCGGGAAGAAATTGATTGGCACCCATAACAAACTTGCTGAGTCATCCACAAAATCTTTATGTAGTGATCATCAGCTTACAAACTCAAGGTCCGGCTATTACAACTACGCCTACTCGGCAACGTCTTGGCGCCGAATGACATTGATATTTCCCAACGATGACAACACCTTTTGGCGACTTCACCATAGTTCACTCGACAATGCCAGATAATTATCAACTTGCCCAATTCACACTATTTCCATCACCAAGCTCATCGGCAACGATAATCATGTATTTCACCAAGTTGCATAGACGACTCAGCAACAATCAAGCTCTCACTTTGCCGAGTATCTACCAACTCCCCAACTAACGTGATCTATGAACACAAGGATAAGAAGAATGGCGCCACTACGAGCCAAATATCATGCACAAGTTATTCGCATTTGAAATCGGCGTCCAAATCACCCACTTGTTACTTCAATGCATCATGGTTTACTTCATTCACAAGACAGCACGAATTACATACTGGGCCAATACTTTACATCAATACATTGTTATTGGCGACCAAATGATTCGGCAAATCAAAGTGCCAAAATCTGCCTTCCAACCATTGCGCAACCATACCACTAATTACTCCGCAACATTGCCAATCCGAACACAAATGAACACAAAATGGGTTGATCAATCTTACTTTTGGTCAACTTTCGGAGGTCCAACGGCATCCAACCTAGGGCGGAACGACGCATCTGAATAGTGGAACGCACACTAGGCCGAGTGATGAATCCAACGCCGCGAAAATAAGGCCAATCGGACTTCAAACAAGGAAGATACAAGGGCTCAAAGTCAAGAGTTTGAATCTACAAAATCTGCATTTTCATGACCTGTTCGGCTTCGCACCATTTGGGCCATTATCAATTCATCAATATTATTCGGCAGTGCACCAAACTTTATTCGGCAACATTATTTGGCACCATTTTTAGCACCATGATTAATTCATCATTTGGCACCATTTTTAGCACCATCATTTTCAACATTACTCGGCAAAACCGAAAAGATTACTCGGCGTCCCTTCCATCTTTATCGGCATCAGCACAACTCACCCAAGCTGCCCACCGGTACAACACAACTCGACATCTCTACAACCCAGTCTAGTCGTGGCGAACCTTCATGATTACAGTGGGTCTTTATTTCATCTATTAGCAAGGTTTTTTGGCCAAGTAAAGCACCAAGAAATTACCCACCAAGATCGGGCCCCTCCACTTCGTTGAATGCAACAAATTCGGCGCTGACGAAATTATAAGGGCCGACTCATACTTCAAACCAAACCCAAATTTTCGTCACCTCGACATCGAGTTTTCTAAAAATGATGGTATTATTTACTCGGCGTCACCATGGGCCCATCAACTTGCTAGTTCACCTCTGCCTTCGAAGTACGGCGCTAGCACTCCAATTAAATTATTCGGTAACATCAAATAACAAATCAACCACGTTGCAAAAATAAAGAGACCAAAGTATTGCTAGGAATTTATGGTACTAGGAATTTTATTAAGCCGCCACCGTACATTCTAAGCCGACACCGAAGCGAAGAACGCCGACTAAATGTTCCAAAACATCCAAATGTACAATCCCAGCTCAGCAACTTACTCGGCAAGAATTCGGAAGCGTTATTCCTCAACATTGATTATTCGGCAACGTTGCTTGTCAAACTCCGTAAATTCGGCAAATCATTCAGCTCCAAAATCTCGGCACTACTATCTCGGCATGAAACTAGCATCTCGGCTTGCCGAAATCCACATCTAACAATACCAGAGGATTTGTGTCGACTTAAGGAGCCCGAGGCCACTAACCAGAGGAGCAAAAAATTGATCGACACTTGCCGATAATTGCGCAACAGTCCATAATTTCAACAAACTGCAATTTTCAGCGTTCTCAAAACCCAATTTCGACCACACCAGTGTCAAGTACTCTTTGAGACGAGTCCAACGCAAAAAACGACGTCAAAATCGGACTTAAAACGAAGGAGATATAAGTCCTCAAAGTCACGAACTCAAAACTTGAACTCTGCCTTTCACAACATGCAGCATGAAGGTGATGAAATAAGAATTTATCATGCACTTCTCGGCACAATGTGCTCCGTTGCATCTCACCGTATTCCAGTCAATCGGATTCCAGTAATTTTGAGGACGCCTACCCTCTAGTCTTTTGCTGTGGAGAATCCATTTTTGAGGTCCAATTTTATGAATTTCGAGTTTTAGCTTGGGATCAATCAACTGGCAAATCGGGGGCGTTAAATGACAGCTCAATGGTCAAATCATGTCCGAATAGCATGCAATTTTAATAGCAGGCTCCAGGAGCTAGGCCATAATTATCCATCTTCACCGATCATTCATACCATCTACTGTTGGGGCAAGTCCCACAACTTGAATTTCTTTTATTCGGTCACAATGTTTTTGCAATATGTCTCCTTAAAAGGTGCTGACTTTCAGAGTATGTATGAACATCAAAAATTTATTCGGCACCAAGATCCATTCAGCACCAAGCTGCACATCTATTCAACTAGAGAAATGCCGATTACTTGGCCCAAGTTTTTCGCAGTAGAGTAACCTTATTCGGCAGATCATACCTTCATTTGGCAAAAACAATCTGCATTGATTATTCGGCAACTTACTCGGCATATTAGCAACTACATTCGCATATTATCAACTCAACTTATTCAATATATTATCGCTGCCATCCACAGATCATCCGGCGCATTATCAAGAGCGAATTAATATATACTTTGCATTATCTCGCTTGGACAACTTGTTCGGCACTATGATTCGACATAAAACTAGCATCTCGGCTTGCCGAAATCCACATCTGAACATACCACACGATTCGTATCGGCTCAAAGAATCCAAACCCACCAACCCGAGGAGTCCCGAAGTAACCAAAGTTTGCCGAAAATTGCGATACGGCTCACACTTTCCGACAACTGAAATTTCCAAAGCTGTCAAACCCAAGTTTTGCCTATACCAACGTGAAGTACACATTGAGACGAGTCCAACGCAACAAACCGCGTCAAAATCGGAGCTCAAACGAAGCCGTACGAGCCACTCAAAGTTTGCCCAGAAAATGAATTCTTTCGCTGGAGAAGATGATCCAGCCAGATATGAAGAAATAATCATGTGCTTCGCGGTTGCATTACACCCTGTTGATCTAAGCCGTTAAATCTATTTTGGCTATAATTACGCCATCAGGAGTTTGATCACAGCGATCCAATAGCCTTTTCCAGCTATTTGACGCATTTTGGGTCCATCCGTACAGTCAAAATTTGCAATTTCAGCTCGCAAGAATATATATATATATAAATAAATAAATAAAAATACAAATAAATTGCAAATTTGATTCCGATATCACCAAGTACCCTACTTTGTCTCGGCTTCATTCTGATTTCACCACGGCACCGACCAGGGGCACAGAATCCGTTTCAAATCATTATCGGCCTACTCGGCAACTTTGACCCAAGTCAATTTTATTCCTTCCGAATAACAAATCTTATTCAAAAGCAATGGGGCAAATATACGTTGGACAAGGCGCTTAACTTCACTAAATTGGCAACCATTGGCAACCAAGTTCTTCGCAAAACTAACTCCGAAGGAATGCCGACACACCGCGAAGCTAAGAAAAATCGCCGACCAAACGACGGGCACAGTCACCGACCCAAGTGTAAACGGACACCGATGTTTTGACACTAGTCACTCGGCAATGCATCAACTTTACCCGCAACATTGGCCGCAGCATTCGGCAACTTTATTCGCCTAACAACATTATTTGGCAAAACAATTGCCTACTGGGACATCAGTCAAATTTTCGCTTCCCAATTGGGGCACATCAGCCGATCATCATCTCGGCAGCTTTGATATGTATGCATACTTGGCGAACTTGGTGCAAACATTACAACAACGTTTACTTGAGTTACAAACTCCCGTTCCTTCTCACACAGCTTGAAGCAAGCGCCCGTTTTGGGGCAATACATTACATGCTTGGCAGTCGGCAGCTTGCATATTTTTGCGCACCGTCATTTTACCAAAGCCGAATCATCTCTGCAACATAGGGGAATGGGAATCTACATTCCTTCCGACTAACACCTGTCATTCGAAAGCAATGGGGCAAGTCTACCTCGGATAAAACGCAAACCGAGCAACTCGACAATTAAATAGTTGGCCCAATATCTACTTGGCAATTCCATACAAGCGGAGCAATATTATTGGTGATTAACACGTCCACCTTATTCGGTACAGGATACATTATTCAAAGTCCTTGCCATATTGGCACTCGGTCGCCACTTAAAATCAGTAAAAGTCTCCGAGTACAGTGTAATCTTCGCATTCGGCATGGAGCACCATCAGCAAAGGCCTACACCCATACCCGGGGGTTAGAATACCGCGGCCTATACCTACACCCTCACCCGAGGGTTATAATACCACAGGTTTACACGCTCACTTGGGGGTAATAATACCGTGGTCCATTTTTTGATTGATATATCTACTTTATTTAAGTATGTCTTACTTGATTCAGGCAATCATTTCCGTGCTCGGCATATAGAAATATTTCTAGCCCGGCATGAAAGTCCATATTTGGAAGCAATCTTTAAACTCGACAATATATTACACCCTTGCCCGGGGTTATAATACTGCGGCCTACACCCATGCCTAGGGGTTAGAATACCGTGGCCTACACCTATGCCTAGGGGTTAGAATACCGTGGCCTACACCCGTGCCCAGGGGTTAGAATACCGCGGCCTACACCCTCGCCTGGGGGTCATAATACCGCGGCCTATAGCCCTTGTCCGGGGGTAACAATACCGTGACCTATCGTTATGATTTGTTTGTATTCCTTTCTAGGTTTTAGCTCAACCCCCCTCATCTTATGATCAACATATATCCATTTATACATACATTCAAGACATACGTACATTTATACGTACATCGTACATTTATACATACATTCAAGCATACATTCACGCATACATGCAGTCATCCATTTATACATTTTATTCATTTATCCAAAGCGTTCTTTATCCAAAAAACCTAACAGCTATTTGAACAGTGTAACTTGGCAAGAAAAAATCTCATTCCATCTACCGCAGACAATGAAAGTTTTGGGGCAATTGTGGGAGCCAGAAAATTATAGGTACTAGCTTATTGGGCCTAACCCAAACAAAGCCTACAAAGGTCCAACCCAAATAAATATCACATCCCCCATCTATATAAAGGGTTGGCATCCCAAGTGAAAGGTATGTCTGTTCTCCCTCCACTACACACACACACCCCTTCTAATATACATATATACTATTTCTTGATTCAGGGACTGACTTCATCATCGGAGTACTCCCGACCGGCAACCCCGGTTGGGTGGCACCGATTATGTTCCTCATTGCAGATCTACAAGGATGAAGCTCTTCTCTTCGTTGGATCTCTACAACATCCATGTGAGAGGATATTTCATGGTCTCACAATTACCATTGTAAGGGGAAATTATTCCACAAGAGAGAATAAGGATTGACCACTCGAAACCCATTTCAAAAAATAATTAAAGATCATTTCAGAAACCCATTTCAATCATATATAGAAGACATATTTAGAAATCAAACCATTGCAGAACTGAATTCAAAACTATATCACTCAGATCAGAGAACCATATTTCAAAAAATAGTGAGAGAGAAATGGAAGTTTTGTTACCAGTGATGATGGTGGTCCGACGCGAGAGCTATTCGACATCGTCGATTGCTGTTGGGCTGTGAGAGTTTGAGATAGGCACAAACAGAGAATTCTGAGAGAATAGATTCAGAAAATATTTTCTGAGACATACATGGCTCTCTCCTACTCACAAAAAGGATGTAGTCCCAAATATTGTGGCAAAATGAGACGTGAAATGAGTCCAACCGAATGGAGCTTTGCTGAGATGGAACTCAGGTTGGTTTACTTATCAGCTCATTTATTAATGTCGAGTTCGACTCGATAATTAATTGGGTTGAACTCGACTCGATTTGACTCATTAATATTAATAAAATTTAAGTATGGCTCAACTTAACTTGGTAAGATTTTTTTAACATATAATTTACACTAATGTTAAATGGCAAGAACTCAGTATTACTCATGCCTAAAATAATGGAGCTTTTACTCTGAAAGGGTAATAACTGATACAAATTCTTCATCAATTGGGAAATATTATTGTACAACAAATGAAATAATCATAACAACGCTACATGAAAGATAGAATTGTTGTCCTAATCTTTGTAAGACAAATTAGTTGCATAGCATGTATTGCTTTAAAAATGTAAAATCTTGTCTATCAAACTTGTAAATTTGTAATTTGTTTGGAGAAAAGAAGAGGGAATTAATTAATTTTATTACATGATTTCAATTAACCAATGAAAATGTTATTTTCATTTTAGTGAAACCATTTAGGATATTAATTATACAAACACTTGGCTTTGTACTTACCTTCTGCTCTCTGAGTGACTTCAAATCATTGTTATTATTATTATTATTATTTTGAGCAAGATCATAGTTTTGTTATTTACTAATTGCTTCTCATTATTATGAAATTGATGCTCTCTGTTTCAAGACACCTAGTGCTAATGCTTGTTGAAAGGAAAACTAAGGTCTATTTTGTATACATTTTTTTATTAAAAAAAGGTAAATTACAACTTTTTATTTTTATAATTTAATTTAAATTTTATTTTAATTTATATTATTTAATAATTTAATTTCAATTTGGGCATTCTAATGTGACAAAAGGTCAAACATTAGCGTTTGATTTTTAATGATATGTTTGGAATACTAAACAAGTTGTTTTTTTCGATATAAAAATTGATATGACATTTGAGAGGATTCTCTCCAAGGTGCTGTTTGGCTGTGGGCGAGAACTAGGGATTATTTGGGAATGGGCTGGCCCTGTCTTAACAATTTTTCAAGGCCGAGTGCGACCTAGGCTCAAACTCATGGGTTTTGTTTAGTAATCATCCTAGGCTCGGGCTGATTAATCATAGATTCTTGTGGCATGTTTGGTTGGGTAGATTGAAGGATAGGATTAGAATTATTAATCTGTGGGCCTAATTATCCTATATTTATTTTAACATTTTGGTTTAGGATTATTAATCCAATGGATAATTAATCCAACAAATTTATAGGATTATTAGTAATGAGGTAGGGGTGAGGTTATTAATCCAATGGATATTAATCTAATTAGATAGTGAATACCACACTAATTAATAAAAATTATTAATACTTTACTATTAATCTTGTGAATCAAATATAACCTTAAGGTCCATACTCTACCAATGAGCTTAAAGTGAAAACTTATGGGCTTTGGTCTGGACTTAGCACATGTGAACCTAATTGGGGCTTTAATTCAGGTCTTATTGAGCTCAATTGAACAAAATGGGTTGTGGCTGATACGTTTTTGTTGACCACACTTATTTACTTTAAGTTTTTTTTTTTATTTTTTATGTTTTGGGTGGGATTTACTGGCCCGTCCTATTAATAAAATTTTTTATTTATAAGTTTTGCTCATTTTTTCATTTATCAATATTTCCAAAAAAGTTTTTGGGGGCAAAATGAGCATAAGACTACGTCCTAAGGAGTGCGTAATTCTTCTCTTTTTTCTTTTTTTTTTATAAGG